>CM074948.1:13619533-13634527 GCA_037577455.1 Pangasius macronema | reverse complement strand
CTGGTTATGATCCACCAGCGTGAAATGTGAATACTTGGAATGTTTCCCCCGGTTTTAAGATTTTGTTCAATAGTGTATGTAAATGTAATATGTGTATGAATGGTATTTGGATGATACCACACGGACATCCTAAATATGGCTGTGGATGTTCTTACATGGATTGCCTAAAGCCTGCAGTTGCTAAGAACGGTTTGAAGTATCCATCATTGAACAGTTAATAACTTCAGNAGACTTAAGGTTAAAACCCTAATGATGCTCATACTCAAGTTCCTGTTAACACGATTAGCACTTTTCGACTTTATACTATGCAGTTATAGAAGAGAAATTATTTATAATCGCACTATCCAGTGTCACCTAGATGAGGACTCCTTGGAGTCTGGTTTCTTTCATGGTTTCTTCCTCATGTCGTCTCAGGAAGTTTTACCTTGCCACCATCACCTCTGGCTTGCTCATTAGGGATAAATTTATAAATTTTACATTCAGATTTCTGCAAAGCTGCTTTGTGGCAACGTCAATTGTTAAAAGTTATATATATATTGAGTTGATTGAATGTCATATTACTTATTTTGTTTCATAGAGTGCACCATTTATTTGAAGTGACACATAATGCCTAAAGCTACATAACAGATTAAACACATAAACTCTCTTACATGAAAGTGGGATGTGTATAAACAATTCATGAAATAAATTTATTAAAATATATTAGTAATTATAGGTCTATCAGTAATTGCTTCAGTAGTAGAAGTATATATTCAGTAGCAGCATTCGGTAGTTACTTAGAAATGAAGTTCTATGCATACATGAGATTTCAGTGTCTGGTAAAAGTCATTTTTCTCTATGGAAAGAAAAAACTAGTTAACTTTGGGGAAAATGGGTTCTTTGTCTGGTTAACGGTTGTACTCAGAGGTTTGTACTAGGACCCTCTTAATAAAAGCCTTCTATTGTAATGTTTAAACCTTAAAGGGAGGGTCTGAAAGACAAACTGAGGGGTGAAGGGTGCACAATGTGACCTTTTTTTCAACCCTGCTGACCCAGCTTAGTCTGACCAGATACTGGCTGCCAAAACACAGGTTGAGCTGGTCAAACTGGTAGAAAGAAAGTTTCTGAATTACTACTACTAGTGCAACATAATAGATATCATATAATTTTTTTTTTAAAGGAACACAGCAGTAAGGCTGGGTGGCATGATGGTATAACAGATAGTGTTGCCTCCTGAAAGCTCCGGGGCCTGCAGTTCGATCCTGAACTTAGGTTACGGTTTGTGTGGAGCTTTGCATGTTCATCCTGTGTCCATGTGTTTTCCTTTGGATTCTCTGGTTTCCTCCTGCTGTCCAAAAACATACCAGTAGGTGAACTGACTTCATTAAATCCCATCCAGGTTATATCCCTGCCTCACGCCCAGTGTTACTATCTTTGAATCCTCCACAACCCTGATAAAGTCGTTATTGAAGATGAATGAATAAGTAGTAAGGCAGCTGGAATATCTCAAACATACACTGGTCAGTTTAGTCAAGTAAAAAGGAAGCTGGAAAATAACCTGCCAGCTATAAGAAGATGAAGGTTGAACAGCTCGGCCTGTGTTTTTTCAGCTGGTAGCTCTTCAGATCAGGCTGGACTTTTCAGCAGGGTGTCATGTACAGCAGGGTTCCTCAATCAACCTATCTTTCCCCATGTTAGGATGGCACAAAATCTCATTTAAATGTAATATTGGTGTCTTCTACAGGAAGGCTGTAGTATGCATAGAAGCTTGTTAATGGATCATGACGGTTATTGTTGTTGTTGTTGTTGGTTATAAACAGTGCTCCAATGTGCCCTAACCTCAATATCCGCTATCTGGGTTGTATTTTAGTCAGTTAATGGAGCTGTTTTTGTATCCCAGTCATCCCCACGTGTCTCATTCGGCTCTGTGTAGTAGAGCTGATGAATGTAGGGCACGATGTTAAGGGGTTTAGTAGCCGTGCGCGTGTGGAGTGGGTGAGGGAGAGGATCCGCCCTGTGAGCGCCGCTAACGTGAATCTCGCCACTTCTCGCTCACTCACACTGCAGCGGTTTGGTGCAGCGGTTTGGACTCTCGTCTGTGCGTCAGTCTTACAGCTCCCCTGGCTCTAACTCAAACAGAAAACCTTCCCGGCGCAGACACTGACAGAAAACACTGCCTTTGAACCATGAGGAGGTTTTCGGTGTGGCCTCTTGTGGCCCTTTTCTCGCTGTTAGCACTGAGAGGTGAGTGAAACCCGTCGGCCCTCTTTTGTTGAAACCCCCGGCGCTTCAGTATGCCGACTTCATCGCTTTCTCTCTCTCTCTCTCTCTCTCTCTCTCTCTGTCTGTCTCTGTCGACCTGCATGTTACACATACTGCGTGGTAACTACTTTATATTTTGTAACGGTTTTGCAGCATTAGAAATGTCTGAGCTTGGCTTTTACACACTGTTCGGTATAATTGTGAGGAATAAACAGGCTACAGCATTGTGTACACCAGACCGTGTCTGTCTTCGCGCTCTAGGTAGCTGTTACGAGTCAAAGCTCGTAGAAAGCACAGGTTTTCCTCATGCAAGATCAGAGCTCAAGCTTTAGTCCACAGGCTTTCCCTATGCAGTATAAGATCTGTCTCTTACACCTTAGTAAAATGTTTCCTTCACTGTGTTGTATGTAACGGTGCACATTGTGCAGTGCGACAGTCAGCATATTCACGAGGATATCTGTGCCATATTGCACTAAGTATACTGATGTATTGCTTTTCCTTCTAAATACGCGGATTAATAATGACACTTTCTCATATTTTTTTTCAATGAATCCTCAATATCATGATTTACAAAAATGCACTTTGTAAATAATAATAATAATAATAATAATAATTTTATTCCGACGCAAGAAATGGACCATGTAACGAGAAGAATTCGGTGATATGACATTAGTGTTAGTTTTAAAGAGTCACGATTGTGTCAGATTTGTGTCAGCTATTACAGGCTGTAAGAAATCAGCTCGATGGGTTTGTACTGGAAACACGCCCATAGTAACAATAGCGGTGTCGCCGGTCTCGTGCTCCCCAGTAGCGTGCAGGTGGAGCTCAACGCGCATGCGCATGCAGGGCCACAGCGAGCCCAGGTGCAGCATCAGTGTTGCATGGGTTTTGGGGACTGCGGAATACGGGGAGATACCATCGCATTTTTACAAGGGGTGCTGATTCTACACGAACGCGCTTTTGTAAGGGCAAAAACTTTTTTCAAGGTTATTTTCTACCACTAAGACGGGACTGGGTACTTAATTTACATGTTGGAGTGTGCGAGTGGCATTTGTCTTGTTAGTGGGAAGCTAATATCATGCAGCTTTTGGTGTCCCCCTCCCCTACTTTGTAGTAGTCTACCCACCCAAAAAGCCTGAATGAGGAGTTGCAGGCAGTGTGAAGACTCATCTGTCCTCTGTCTCCTCTGCTCTATCAGCCACACCCTCTCTGTGTTTGTAATCAGATCCACGCTAGAAGCCATGTGCTTCCAGGCTTTTTGCATTTTGCAGTCATTATTACTCAACTCCTTTACTGCTCTGTACTTCATTAACAGCTGCACAAAGATTCTGGTTAATGCAATGATAATATGTTTGGGACAGTGAAGATATTAGGTCAGCCCATAGATTTGATATCAAATATGAAATCGATTGCATATAACTAGATCTGCTCATTATTGTACCACAAATCCACATTCATATATGATACAGTCAAGAGTCGAAACTCAAAAGCAGGCAGGTAAATTCCACTCTGTTGCCTTGGATTGCCATTTTGCTTCTCTGTCTGGGAGGAAAGTATAGAGTAAGCAATAGGCACATGGGTTTGGTCACACGTGACAGTGGTAGCATGCTGAGCTGGCCTGGCAGCAGTGCACACGGTGCATGGTGTTTTTAGTGCTGTTACTAATCCTGGCATGGAGTGTAAAGGCCTCTGCCCAGAAAAAAAACAGCTGCAGGGAGAGTGACAGAGATAAGACTTATAGGCAGGTTAGAAGGCTACAGAAGGCTTTTGGAAGGTAGTGTAGGACATCACACACATGAAATAAAATGAAGATCAATGAACTAAAAAATAAACAGTGAGCACCCCGTTAAGGACAAATGCCTTGCTCGATTTAAAATGAAATCCTCCATTTGTCATTTGGACTTTCTCAGACGGTTGTCCAGACATCCCAGTCTTAAACTATAAGCTCTTTAATCAAAATGGCTCACATGGAAAAATCCTCTTTGAAATATCTTCTTTGTGAATTATGTGAATACAAAAGGGTTTTTTGTGTATTATGAATATTGCCCTTGTGCACAGACCAGCTGTCATTTTCTTGCCTTTGTTTGTTATGCTGTGAGATGTCTATGTTAACAGTCCTTGAATGAAATTGATATTATTCTACAAATTAATGCACGTTTTAGGTTTAGTTTTGCTTTGGGACATTGAATATGACTAGTTTTCCTGTCTTGTGGCTATTTAAATGCAAGTGTTATCAGTGAATGTTCTCAGAATGTCTGTCTTTTGTTCATGGTTTAGATTTAAAAAAAAAAAAAAAAGAATTGTACCATGTTTGGTGTTCCAGGTCTGGCACAGGATTTCAGCCTGACCGATGCTTTAGATGATGATGATGATGACAAGCTACTGTCTCGTAAGTGAATGTTTTCTTCTAAACTTTTCTTTGCCTTGATAAAGCCACAATAACCTTTTCTAATATTCAGCTGAAAGCAGGACATATTATTATTGAAAATGAGTCTTCCAACATAAGACTTTGTTCTGGCTTTAATTTCTAGAATCAACAGGATTTTAAAAAAAGGATATTTTTATTACAGGAATTGTCATGTTGACAAGAAGAAATGAGATTTTGGACTCAAATTGATTAATCCTATACAAATAAATAAAGACTAATGCTAAACTGTCAGAGAGACTCGCATTGCTAATTAGAAAATGAAGTTTAAGTGTAGAATCTAATCAGACTGGAATCTGTGATGTTTTGCTTCCCCTAGCTACTCCAAAGCCCAAGGCAAATGACCAGCCTGGAGGAGCAGGTACAGGTGGAGGTAATCGCAACCCAACCGCTTTTAATAAATAAATAGCTTCAGTTAGTATCTGAATTACTTCCTACATTGTAATAAATCCCTCATGTCCTAATGAACTGCCTGATAAGTGATAATTGATTCTCCTTAGTTGTTCTAACACAGGCTTTTGTGTTGCTCAGTAGATGAACCTACCATGAAGCCTCCTGTCATGCCCAAAGACCCTGTCAAGCCCAAAGACCCTGTCATGCCCAAAGACCCTGTCATGCCCAAAGACCCTGTCATGCCCAAAGACCCTGTCAAGCCCAAAGACCCTGTCAAGCCTAAAGACCCTGTCAAGCCCACGGCCAAACCCAAACAAGGTGAGAGTCATCAATATGAACCCAATTTCTCTTTTCTCTCAAGACATTTTCTAACGTCTGCTTCTTTTCAAGCTTGGCCTGTACTAATTCATGCACTTTCTTTAGAAATCAGCGTGTAGTTCTGACATACACAGATCTTATTCCTCTGCATTGATTTTTTGTGGTCCCGTATCGAGCAGAGCTATAGCACTTATCCTGCACATAAACGCCCCCGAGACCCTTAAGTACCTGACAGACACAAAAAGGTATTATCAAAAGTGGATTTATGGGTTAACCAACAGCCTGAGTAATTTCAAGTTAGTCTTAAGCTGAAACCAGTGTCACCCTGTCTGACTCATGTCAGGGCTGCCTTTAGGTGAGTGCAAATCAGTAGGCATGAACACAAAGGTAGTGTACTCTCCAAAAACCTCTTGTGTGAACACGATGATAGTATTATTCTTATAGGAATGGACTGTAAAAAAAAACAGCCAGTGCAAATTCTAGACATTTTCCTGTTTTATGATAATAGACATGGCCGTTAATCATGACTGTTTTAAAGGGTCTTGGTGTAAAACAGTGCATCATTTAATCACTCAGGTCACCGTACCTTTCATGTTGTTTATACACAGTGGGTCTCTTTCTAACACTAATGCTGAGTCATTTTTAAATCCTCACTTCAGCTACAAAGCAACTCTTGTGTGTGTCTTTAACCTTACTAACCTGCTAGCCTTTACTGACAGAGGAGACCCTTGCTGATTTCTTTGGGCCGACCGTGCGGCCCGCTTTGTTGCCCCGCACAACCTCCAGACCCGTCCGAACCTCTGCCCCGCCTCACAAGCCGGGTGTGTATTGTGTCGTCCGTGTTCGTTGTCCCTCGGTGAAGCCACTCATAGTCCCTGAGTCTGTGTGTGTCCATTTGTCCAGGCAGATTCAACGCACATGAAGGAAGACACTTCTCTGTAATATACCTGCCACCATTTTTCCTTTAACGCTTTGAGATTAAAGCTTTTCGATGGGAATCAATGTTTTGATTCAGAAAAGTGTCAGAAAAAACATTCTTTCCATGTTTTTTGTCCATTGACCTTTTCAAGTGTTACTCTCATGCCCATAAATTCACTACATGTACAATCACCAGTGTGTCGCTGTCATGTACTGCCAGTTGAGACGGATGCAAATGCAGTATAAGCATTTATTAAAGACAGGCAGGCAGACAAAATCCAAACGTGAGTCAAAACCTGTAAATATTAAACATGCAAAGGTCAGGTGATCTACAAACAGCTATGCCAAGGGATATCCAAAACACACGAGCTAGGGAAAAGAACAAAAAAAACAAGGCTCAGTATGAACAGGCGGCAAAACACTGAACAATACTTTGCATCGTACAAAGAGATGAGGGTTTAAATAGACAAACCATCAAGGGCAAACTGAACACAGGCGACAATGATCATGGCACATAAGGGAGACAAGACAGGGGTGGAGACAGGACATGGATTAAAAAAAAACATCACACGTGGCAAAATAAATAAAGACATGACAGCACGGAAACACGCACCGTCACACGGGTGCTTAAGAGTGGGAAGTGCTTCTACACTCGGTGCTCGGCGTGAAGGGGAAATACCTGACAGATACTCACATGCATGTTTAAGCTTAAGTGCACTCTTCAGCCATCATTTCCACTCTTTTCTGCCTTTACTGTAATCACGCATGCCAGCCATGCCATGTATGTTTATGTATAAAGTAAGGAATAAAACATGAAAGGGAGTGCAGTGTTTTATTCCTCTTATACCCCAGCAACTTGCTAATGTCATACTTTTGTCCTTTTATAGTCACTAATTGCAAGTAATAACATGTTGGTTCTTATAATCATTTTTTGCTACAACAGCTATAAAGTCATTCCTTCACCAGCTTCTCTTTTTCTGTCTCTCTCTCTCTCTCTCTCTCTTTCTCTCTCTCTCTCTCTCGTGCTCTTTCTTGAAGCGAATAAGACAACAAATGCAGCTTGTCACATAACGGAGAAGTCCTCTTTCCTGGTGGCTTTCCTGTTAAATAAATGTCCCCTGGCAGAAAGCTTCACCAGAGCAACACTTTTTAAAAATCTGTTTTTCGTTAGGCTTAAATTCCGTGAGCGTCCATCATACAGGTCCCCATGAATGAGCTGTTACTATAGAAACAATAACATTAGAAAGAAATGTGCTGTTATAGAAAATGACTCAGTCTTTTCTGAAAAATGAGGTCTGAGCATTCAGCAGTGGTATAATCCTGCATATTGGCTTATTAATAGGTGTTAGTATCATTGTGATGTTTTTCAGGCTTAACTGATACTGTCATGGAAGTATATTATTATATATATTACACAGATGTTCTAAAAATGCACACACAATAATAAATAACACTTATCTCTTAGGTCTACCTGGGTTTGACCTTGCTGATGCTTTGCTCCCTGAAAATGACAAGAAAGAGCAAGAGGGTGAGTGTTCATTTCTGTAATTCACACTAAGTTCGATTCATCTTAAAGCTGAATATTGGTGCAGTGTTTATGGTGCAGTTAGAAAATCAGCAGTGCTGTAAAAATCCAAAATCTGCTTAGTCCCAAGAAACAACAGAAAATCCATTTCATTTCATGTTATACTTCACTGCTCGAGAAAGCTCTTTCAAAATACAGATGAGTGACACATTAAAGGAAAACTAAGTGTGGTACTATAACAAGCACAGATGCTTCTCCAGAAGTATACTGCGTGGTACAGTAAAGCGGTTCACATCCTACCATGCTCTGTTGCATATATAAACTGCTGAGCAGGCAAGATGACAACTGGAATTAGGAACTAAGTGATTTTGAAAGAGGGCTTATTATTGGGGCACAGATGCAGGAGCTTCAGTTAGACAGGCTGCTCGGCTTTCAGAAGAAACAGTGACTAAATCGACATGCTCAGTTAGACCTTAGGAAAAAAGTCAGTATCTAGGGTTGGAAATTGTGGTCAGAGTACACATGCAGTGATCATCCTGGCAGCAAGAACAGTCTGCCCATATCCACATGCTGTTTTCTAGTTTACTGAAAGCCCAGTCTTAGTTAGTCAAGAAGAGGAATCTAATGTGGCAGAGCAGAATAAACAGGTCAGCAGGTCTTTATTTTTATGCTCTAATACTACTGAACTACCTGGCATCACCTCAGCCAAACAGTGGGCTGTTTTTCAGAAGAAGAATTCTCTCTGAATGTGGAATTATTTCCATGGCTGGACCTAAACTGTGCCTGGAAAAAAAAACAGCTATCAAAAGGCCAACTAAAGCTTTCCGATGTTAAAAGAGGAGCATAAGGTTCTCAAATTGTGCAACAGAAAAGAAAAGAAAAGCAGAAAAGCAAACTGGTGACCTCTGGACGATACCACAGCCATCTGTCACTGGGAGTTAGGAGAGCAAAGTTATTAGCCATGCTGTCTGGGTGGGAGGGATGGCATACTGTCTCTCCCCTGTAGTCTGTAGCCATGTAACATTTGTTACTTATGAAGAAGGCAATAGTCTGATAATATGCTAATGCCTGTGAAGTGACTTGTATGAGAACGATTTGTGAAAGTGAAGTCAGAGGGAACTCTATGGCATCTCGTGTTCCTGTCAGATAAGGACTTTGGAGGAGGTGACAACAGGCCCAGTATCGGTGGTGGAACCGTGGTAAGGAACACACACTGCTTATGAGTGACGCTTTCTGTCACTGGAATGAAATCTGCATCTGTCTTCCCTCTTGTCATCTGTCTGCTATGATGTTGAAAGGGTTTTCTCCTGCATCGGATTTGAAATTCACCTTTGCCATTAATAAGGTCTAATCAGCAGTTTGGCTCTGATTATGGTCTTGTGTAATGTAGGAAGCACATCCTACACACCATAGAATCAACACACCTGCATGGTTCTTGCTTATGGCTTTAACTGCCAGGTTTGCAGATTTCCTGATGTATCTTCTGCTGTATCTTGCCCTCAGTTTTTCTCTCCTTTGGAATGTCAGGTCATTCTTTCCTGCTTTCAGGAGATAACCTCTCTCGCTGATTATTGTTGAGGATTTTCTGTAGTGCTGGGGTATTCTGTATGTGAGAGACTTTTACATGGTGCTCACAGAATAAGAGTCTTCCACTAACTTCACAGGAAGCAAGATTACAAATGCTGACCTAGAAGAATTGATTACTGGTGGCCAGTACCAACCAGACAAAGGGACAGGTAGTATATTAGACCATTTAAAAAAATTTTTTTTAGCACCCTTCATTCTAGAGAAAAAAAAAAACAGATCGGATGTCTATTGTGTCTGCACTGACTTTATCACACTAATAATAAAGTACATGGTACGAGCGATGAGTCAATATTTACAAATGTTCGAAAAAGAAAAAAATGAGATAACCCTTGACAGTAAGATTCCCTTACGTAACATTTTTGACTTCGTTTGTAAACATTTGTTTAAATGTAAAGTAAAAACACCTGCAGTGGTTAATGGTGATTCAATCCATGACTAGAACTGCACATAAATTATTAAAAATTGTTCCTAAATGTTGATAAAGTAAACTTTGGGTGTATTTTTTTTATTTTTAGTGATGGTGTGAACATTGGTTATTCGGTTTATTATTTACAAAACATCAGTTAATACAAGTGTTATATACGTGTTTAATATTGCTTGTGTTAATGCTGAAGTCCATGCTTTGTTCGTGTTAAGTACAGTGTTAAATAATGTCACCTATAGGACACCTAACTGTAAAAATGTTACAGTGAAGTAGTCGTTTGGAGTATTATTTGGTATTCAGATTAATTGTGCTAATCATTCTCTATGTTAAGAACCAAGTGTCAGAACCAAGTGTCAGAACTGTGGGGGGAAAATGTCTTTTAATTTTACTTAAGTGACAAATTCTGATCGTTCTGCTGATCTCTACGTGGCACTTGATTAGGAGAATGTGTGTGTTTCTAGGAGGTTCAGGTGGTTCAGGAGGTTCAGGTGGTCCGGGAGGTTCAGGTGGTGTTGCGGACCACGGTGATGACGGTGATTATGGTAAGAATTATATCCTTTTTCCAGCATAGTGTTGGTTAAAATCATTAAACGTTGAATCTTCCTTTTTTTCGAGTGTTTTATTAGAAAATATAACATGCCAGATCAATTTCCAAGGATCCCAAATGGTTCACCTTTTTTTTAGACAGCATGGCAGAGACTGGCACCATCGCTGGTATTGTAAGTGCCGTTGCCATGGCGCTGGTTGGTGCAGTCAGCAGCTATATCTCCTACCAGAAGAAGAAGTTCTGCTTCAGCATACAGCGTAAGAACCAACGGCTAGCACTTGATTGTCATGTGGACCGTATGTCCTGACTCTTCCAGAGAACCTTACTGTCACTGTCTTCCTTCACAGAGAGTCTGAATGCAGATATGGTTAAAGCAGAGAATCCAGAAGCCGTCGTGGCTCAGGAGCCTCAAGGTAGAGCTTGGGTCTTTTTCCATTGTTAGAAAGATGGTTTAAACTACTACGCAGTAGAGGGGCAGACATGTAAATGTTTTCCTAGGCCACACCGAACTAAAATCCCACCAGACTTATAAAAGATTTGGTAACACTGATTTTCTTCATACTTATGTGAGTGTGATGCCCACGACAGTCCAGAAAAGGCTAAGCTCACTGAGAAACTGCAAGCACATTGAAGACAAAGCCTCAAAAGGAAAGAGGTTTCTCAGAAGCCAAGTAATAGTTATTTTGACTGACTTTCTACGTGCAAAAAAACATTTTTTAGCAGCATAAAAGCACAGGGAAAGGGCCAAAATCTGGAGACAAATTACAGAAAATGACAAATAGGTTGTAGTAAGTTAAGATTTACACGTGAATCTAGAAAAGAGGGATCTACACTGTACCTAGGTGATCATTCTATTGTTGACATTGACACAGTGCACAGGGAAAGTGCTATTTTAAATTATTCTAAACGTCTCGGTGACTGTCGGTCAGACATTTCTCACACTGATGTGTTATTACGCTAGGGATTATATGGTTCTTTGTAGGTTGAGACATAACAGATCGGTCACTTTTCTATTTTGTCATGTGCCAGTAGCAGGAAAAGCAAGCACTGGCAAAACCTGGAATGGCTCAAGATCACTGTGTCACTCAAATTAGTCCTGGCTCTGAAGTGTTGCACAGCGTTAAAAAATTCATCCTTCAAAAAATATTCCTACTGGTCTCTGAACGTCCATTCTTTCCTAAACTCGGCACGTATTCATTTCCTAGTGGCCTAACGCCAGCTTAGCCGTTGCACAGAACAGCGTCTGAGCATTTCTTTTGTCTCAGTTTACAGATTTGTGTTGGCTTGTTTCTTTAATTATTAATATGAAATGACTCTTACACAAAATGTTTTATTAAACCCATATGAGCAATTGAAATAAACGTGATTTAAACCTGACAGCACAAGCCATAAAATCTATATAAAAGTGCTGTAAGCCATGCCAATTATACTATCTTAGGTTTGACAGTTTGTACTTAACCACAGTAATAATCTTTTCTTCTAAAAAAAATAATCATATTAACTTTGACAAAATCTTGAGATGCACAAGTCAAGTCAAGTAATCCTTCCACATGGAAGTGTCACAAGAAAAAGAAAAAGGGCTAAATAGTGTGCTAATAGTTTGTTATAATTCAGGACAAAAGCAAATGCAGCACAATAAATTAAACACACAGAAAATTACACATTTATCCAGATGTTTTGTATCTTGTGCTTTGTCATATACAGATAATTTTGTTGAAACTGTAATTTTGTAATTTTGTTGAACCATTTTCATTGTACAGTTCAGCAAACTCTCCTGCAGCCCCCCAACGCTGAGCCGCCCACAGAAGACAACGCGGTGTAACCTGTGATGCGTCTCCCAGCCTGAAGAGGGAGCAGTGCTCAATGCATACACGCTCCCAGTGGGGGGAAAAACATCTGCTGTGTCACAAAGTCAAACTTTCTGTGAATATTTGCTTAACTGTTTGCCTTCATTGTCACTAATACGACTGTTTACAATATTATTCCTATGAAGTTGAAAATCGTGCAGAAGTTTATCGTGTTGCTAATTGAAAGTACAAAGTCTGAGACAAACTATTCATGCATTAGTGCTGCTCCAGCTTTTTGTTTCCATCACACTTTAGTGTGAACGCATCACTGTGTAACTAGTGTGTATCGTTAATCCACAGGCTGTGATTGGATTATCCATATAAATGGTGAAATATGTACTTCTACAGGAAAAGATTTCGAGCAGGGAAGCCCGACTGTGGTCCTGTGTGGTTACTGGCCAGTACAGTTTGCGAATTTAACTGAATTCCTTCTTTATCTCCTCGGGTCATTACGTAGGAGTGTTAGGTGAGAGACATCATCACACTGTGGACGAGCCCTGGAATTCAGGGCCAGAGCCAGGCTTCCCCGATTTATAAATTGATTGCTGATGAAGGTGACCTTAAAGTAATTCCCAGTTGCTGAAGGTTTATCTTTTTCAAGCACCTGTTTCACATTTTAAAAAATGACAATGATTTGTATATTTGGGCCCTGCTTTTTTTTTCAGAGCCATGTGAATTAATTGTTGTATATAGGCAGTTTGTTAGTGCCCTGGAACTGAGCACGACTTTTGAGAAGCTTACAGAAAACTGAAGATAGCTGCTCACAGTTTCATTTGCTTTAAAAAAGTGACTGACGGTTGGAAGTGAGCTTACATGTATCAAAAGGTGGTTGTGTTGAAGAAACCTTTGCTAATTTGCTGTTTTGTGTGTGTGTGAGAGAGTGTGTGTGTGTGTTTACATCTGTGGTAGCAGATTTTTCAGAGGCGAGCTTACTGTAATGAAGACGCCCGAGTATACTTGTTCGGAATATGTAGAAACTAAAGTCTTACATGTTAGCACACACGTTACGTTTTTTTTCCTTATTAGGGAATTTGCCGTTTTGGAAATTTTTAAAAAGATATTGTGCTTGTAAAATGTGCTTTGCGTGTTATTCATGTTTGTACTCAAATGGTTGTATTGGTGTATCTTTATATACACTTGTAGCAGTGTAGCTACAGTACAATAGATTTTGTTAGCAGTCATATTAATACATATTAAGTGTTCGGGATTAGATTTTTGTCTTTGATCCACTTACATTCTATTGTCCCTTTTGCAGTTTTGCTGTGTTGGCTGTGTTCCAGTTGGTGTATATTTGGTAACTTGCTCCCTTCACTCAAACATCATGTTTGACAAGGCTTGGTTGCGCTGTGTGAACGGTTGTTTTGCTCAGCTTTGGATTTACTTGTAGGGCCCAGAGGTTTTTGGAGTTTGAAGAGGAGGCAATAAAAGATTTGGAACACAGCCCTGTTTTCCTTTCCGAGGTTCCCCAGTTTTTCCCGTCACCTCCTTGCCGAGCTCAATTCTGCTGCACCTTCTCTATCTTTTTAGCCACTAGCTGCTGGTGCTTCACTTCTTAGGCCTTATCCTGTTAAGCGGCCGCACTATCGCAAAGGAGAGTTCAGTACGCTGACTATCAGCTTCAGCTGAATGTGTATGTGGTCGAACTCTTGGTAGGACAGTCCAGTGTATTACAGACGAACACAGACAGAACATCCACAACGCTTCTACTAAATATGGTTGAATGTCCGCTTGTACGCAACACCTCAACAATGTCACGTCCTATTGAGAGTTCCAGTCGATGTTTATAATCTAACAGAATGTAATTTTTTTACTCTGCTGCATTTTTCTTCAACACTTTGACGTAGCATCTCTGGTGTTACTTTTGGCAAAAATGTAAAACACCAAAGACAAGGCAATGACGACGTGATCTCTTTCCTTTGTGCGTTTTTGCCTCAGATTCTGGTGACTGTTCAGACTTGGTTTGTAGCGAAATTTCAAATTCACAAAGGCCTTGAAAAACGTACATTTAACTATTTAAAAGCAGTGCGTTCTTTGTAATTGACTGTTAAATTTCCCCTGCTTGGTGGGTTTTAAGGATGTACTGTGATTAGTGTGGATACGTCTGTGAATCAAGTTATTGAAAAGGCCACGAGTTGGAGGTTGCATTTGGTTTCTAAGGAATTCTGGGCTCTTGGTGTCTTTTGGATAGGAATTGCAAAACTTTTTCTATAAGGGTGAAAACAGATGCATGCTTAGATTCTTTAGCTGTAGACAGTTTTTCTTGCTTACTGCATTGACGTATGAAGTTTGGACGCGTTCTGTAGGGAGAGAGTTTTCTGAAGTGTTTTGGATTTGCACTGCCAGTGAAGTGACATTTACCACCAACACCACAGATCAAATCGAAATGTTATATACTGTAGGACTTTGCATTGTCTCACCAGCGCCTGTTCACGTCAGTCCAGACTCATTGCTGAGACAGACTCCCCATCGTGTGAAGGCAAGAGGTTATTTAAGATCTACTGACAATCTTCTGCTTCAACGGTCAATTTTCTACTTGTATTTGGCACTAAAGATCTGTTTTAAGTCTCGATTCTCACTGGCAATACCTGATAGAAAGAGATTAACATGAAGAAAAAACATCAATAAAAAAATACTGAAAACGAATTTGACTTGGATTGTTTTATTTTTTTTTCACTGGAATGTCAGAAGCTTCTTCAACTTGGCCACAAATATGACAAAGTCAGGTACATTGTCAAGTACTGTCCCAAAAAACCTCAATGGTGGATGGGC
>CM074948.1:13579583-13610525 GCA_037577455.1 Pangasius macronema | reverse complement strand
CTTAATCTGGCCTCCCTAACTTTGTCCCCCAAACGTCCAACATAAGCTGTCCCTCTGATGTACTCATTCCTAATCCTATCAACTCTAAATAGTATGTTACTGTGAATACAGCCATCTGAAAACTCAGTAACTGTTCTGTTTTGTTCTTTCTCAGTTGGTCAGAAGGTCCAGTTCATCAGTATGTAATTTGATCACCATTAGCTTTCTCAAACTACACTTGCAACAGAACATACAGCAAACATACTCGTTCGACCTTATAGAGTAGTCTTTCACCTTGCAGACGATCTCCATTCCCTGCGTGTTCTCCCCATGACTCTGAACACTGATGGTCTCCAACCGGCTTATCGCTCCCAAATTCACATTCAGCACAAAGGGATGATCCTAAAAACAGTATGCGATTACAAGCTGATTTAATCAGGAGGCACAAATGATTTTGCTGATTAGTTTTAATGGCACAGATGACACTGCATTAAGACCAGCGCTCACCCTCTCAAGACTGATGAAGTAAAGCTTGTAGTCGGTGATGGTGAGCGTGCCGGTCACGGCTCCGGTGAAGGGACAGATATACATCACATCTTTAGCTACAGAGAAAGAACAGCCAGAGATTCCTGGGTGTTACTGCAGATGCATCTCATGAGAAATGTCATGTGGTGTAGTGTGAAGGAGTTCAGGAAAACACTCACCAGTTATTTTAATGCTCTCCCCAGGGACTAGTGGAACTTCGTCCATGGGAACTGGCCTCTGCATGTCTTTAAATGCCTGCTGCATAAAAATATGCGAAACCCATTAGAACTAAGTCTAAAGTAATGACTCCCCTAACCACAAAAATACAGAAAGACACGTGCAAATAAACAATCATTTAAACTGACAAAAAAAACACTATAATTTAAGGCCTGAGGGAATTCAAAATCTGTGATTGCTTTCTAATGTTGGTCTTATATCCATATAATTTGCAGAATAAGTGATTTTGTTAAAAAATATAAATGTAGGCAGTCCTAATCTAAGCGTGAAGTTGCTTGTCCCTCACCTTCACCTTCCATAAATCAGTATTTGTGTAGTTTAGGATTGACTAATCCCGATTGTTCCTGCTTGCACCAGTGTGTGTTCAACCTTGTATCCAAGATAGTACTAACAGTTTAACCATTCTGTACCTTTCACAGGGCATAATTTGGACACTAATGCTAAACAGTGCATTGTGGGAATTCAATAACAAACTTGATATCCTCCACTTTGCTTTCAGACAAGGCTATAAAATGGCTCCCAAAATAGTGCACTATATAGTGAACAGGGTACAGTTTCAAACAAAAAGTCATAGTTCCTTTGTGTGTGTGTTTTTTTTTTTATTTGATGTGTTAACTAGCACCTTAAAGTCAGTAACAATTAGAGCAGCTAATTAAAAATACACAATCCAGTGTTTAGGAGACAATGTTCCAGTTTTAGCTATCAAAACAACACTGTTACAAACATTTTGGCCGAATGACACAAAAGGTATGTTATTTATCTCCTGATTATTTCCGTGATTTTTTAAGCGTACTTTTTCAAATATAAATAAATTCAACTCTATTTATCTGACTTCCTTGTCATGTTTTCCCTTTAAATTGCGTGCAAGTTTTTGTCCAAGTTTATTCTGTGCTCCTGTATAATGCATGCTATAAAAGGAATACGAAATCCATCGTCATTCCTGTAAGTGCTTTGCTATTCTGGACTGAAAGATTCAAAGAAAGGCTGACCACAAATGCACTGAGACGCAGGACTACAGCACTGCAGGAGGCGTAGCAAGCAACAGTGAGCTGTTATTAATGCGAAACGCAGTAATAATATCTGTCAGTGTGCAGCAGAAATAGAGTAAGTGAGGAGAGAAGCTGCTGTGTGGAAGGAAAGCAGAGAAAGGAAGGATGATCAGGGGTTAAAGAGAGACTTGCCAGAGTGTGAGGAGGCAGCTCAGTGTCACTGTCACCCTCATAGCTATGCTCCTCTCTAGAGTCCTGAGACTGAACAGACAGCCAAGCAGGAAAGAGACAGAAGTGGAAGAAGAAAACAGAGCAAGAAAAAGAACAGAGGACTGAAATAAGTTAACACTGTGAGGAAGAGTCTAAATTGAGAGAACATGAGAGAGGAAGAATGCAGCAGCGTATAAACACACACACATTTAGGCCTAAAGTTCAAACCTCAATACAAAGACAGGAAGTGTGATATGAGGAAGCTGACAGCACACATACCGCACTCAGCGTTATAGATTCCACCAAGTCTATTCAGTAATTCACTACCAATGTTAAAGCACACAGCCTCGTACATATCATATCATATCATATCATATCATATGTGCAGGTGAAAGTTTACTGAGACTGAAAGTAAAACTCCTTTATCACATATATAAACCTTCAAACGCAGACACTACTATTACATTCACTATTACATTCATCAACTATAATCTCATTTTTACATGCTGTAAAAATGGTAATGAGTCCGGTTCTACGAGATTTTCTTTTTGTAGGTCCATGGTGACCAAGGCCTAACACGTACAAATGAGAGGCGCCAGTGAGTAATAAGACCTTGACACTTTAAAAAGCAAGCTGAAGGCCACTGTGTCAACAATAAAAACAGCCAGAGCGGAGAAGAGAAACCCATTTTGAACGGTAATGTTACACTATAATATTAGTATTTGTATGCTTTATTTTTGTATAGATTTTTCCCCCTTCAGTTTGACCTATTTTTCATTTCATTTCTGTATATTTGCATGAATCGCTGCCTAATAAAAATGTTTCTTTCCACACCAGTTCATCAAATAAAGGTGATAAAGCAAACTTTTGGTTTTGTTGGACACAGTTATTATTATTATTATTATTATTTATTTTATTTTTTTTAATTATTCTTACAGATGACTCTCAGTGACTTTCTATATAGGACAGTGTAAACAAAATTGATCAAGCTGGCTATAATAAATACATTTAGAGTTACTGCAAATATCCCTTGTAATTCAGACGAACATCATAGTGCTGGAGGTTGGTATGTTTTAACATCATTCAACAGCACTAGTCCACGAGCAAAGCACAGAAAAGTCAAAGGTCACATACTTCCCACAATCCTGCACATTTCTTCACCACAGCTTCTTTACAACAGCAAAAACAACAACAAGAATAATAACAATAATAGTACTGCCCAGTTCTTTTGCTAATTTCTATGGAATTAAGTTGCTTAGTTTTCCTTAATTTTACTCATAACAACACTAAAATTAATGTCACACTTTCCATGTTGTTCACTAGATCAACAAAAGGTCAGCAAAAGAAAGAAAGAAAGAAAGAAAGAAAAAGAAAGAAAGAAAGAAAGAAACAGGAGCTAATAGAGCACATTACACACTAAACTCTACTTGCAGATTTAACACACCTGAGACTGGGCAAATAGTGCCAGCTATACCATGGGGTATACTCTTCAAAATCAATTATCCAATGCAGAACTATTACTAAAAGCCAGTACTGGGGGAGTGAGTATAAAGACCAGAGGCAGAGGCTTAAGTCATGCAGGGGAAAAAAGAGTGTTAAAAGAGTGTGATATGGCCAAAAGTTTGTGACCAGCACAATCATATGTGCTTGCTGAACATTTCAGATTTAGTCCCCCTTTGTTGTTATAATAACCTCCATTCTTCTGCGAAGGCTTTCCATTAGATTCTGGAGCGTGGCTGTGGGGATTTGTGCTCGTTCAGCCACAAGAGCATTAGTGAGGTCAAGTACTGATGTTGGGGGAGGAGGCCTGGGGTGCAGTCAGCATTACAGTTCAATAAAAGTGTTCAGTGGGTTGAGATCAGGGATCTGTACAGGCCACTCGAGTCCAATGCAATCCATGTCTTTATGGACCTCGCTTTGTGCACAGGGGCTAGAACATTGTAATGCTACATATGGGTGTAAAGGTCACACATCTACAAACTTTTGGCTAAATAGTGTATGAAACTAATGAATCAGCTTGGATAGGAGCTGGGATAAGAGCTTGGATAGGAGTGATTAGACACAGCCAGCTTTCGAAGACAATCTTACCCTCAAATTAGGCCTCTTGGATACCTGTCGATCACAGACACACACACACACACACACAGACACACACAGACACACACAGATGAACATGCAGTCAACAGAGGTGACAAAGGTGGAATCAGTTTCAGCACATAGCTGCAGAGGTGTGGAATGAGGTTTGAAGGTGGAAATGTACATTAGAAATGATTATTTTTTGATGACTCATCTTTCAGTTTTTTACTGACTCAGAAAAGACTGTTATTCTCTGGATTGACTGCAGCTAAGAAAATGCTTGCCTTCCGCTGGCAACCTCCACACTCTCTAACCTGGTCACACGGGATGTACTCTTTCTTAGACACTGTGAACGTGGAGCTATCGGTGGCAAGAACACATGGAGCTACTCACAAAACTCGCTCAGCATGGTCGAGGGCAATCTCTAAAATTAAGGAGCTGTTGTAATTGATTTAATAATTTTTACATGCTGCTTTTTATTTATTTATATATTTTTTAAATTGTCACACATGTTGGGATAAATTCAGACTGTGTAAATGTTTTCGAGCCTTATGCCCCTCGCTGTACTGTATGCGCAAGATCAGAGGACAGTTCTTCTCGTCTCGTGCATCTCCTCAAACGTGTCATGATTAAAAAGTGATGGATGATTTTCTGAGGTAGAAAACTGAGGCGAGAGGCAGTGAAAGGGAAGATCAGATGGAGGAGATTTATATAAGATGCATTAGTAAGCAGTAATTTGGCCAGAACAATGCAGTTAAGAATGTGGATCAGTGACCACGAGGTTCACTCACCTAGAGATTAAGTCTGTTCATTTGTATATGTCCAGATCACGTCTGGTATCATTTTTATATTAATTTCATGATGAACAAAATCGTCTCAGACAGTTATGTCACATTCTAATTAAAAACTTTGTATTATAAAGCTGGGCAAATATGCTAGTAACCAAACGCTAACCAAATGATACTAGAATCAGATATTTAAGTAAAATGTAGATATTTCGGCCATTGCTTTTAGGACTGCAGGAGGATTACCGCAGATGTGATGTGATCACTGAGGTGATGTCATGTCTACACCCGGAATCCTCTCAGCCTCAGAAATCTAATAAAGGCTTCATAATAATATAGACATGACGTTGAGTTACTGAAGGATTTCTCCTGGCTAATCTAAATGAGATGGAAATTTAGTGGTTTGTTTGTGGAGATGCTTTGTACCGCTACACAGACATGTTGTACCAGTTAACACATGTTTTAGTAGCATGATAAAGGACATCTTTTCACTCAGTGCTTCAATAGATAGAGCTACAACACTTGACCTTTAACCGCAGTGCTGCCTGATAACCTACAGCTCTCACTGCTATTATGATACTGTTTGTTTTCATACAAAATATATTATTCAGTCAAACGATGTCTTTTGATTGTTTTAGGTATACAGTTTATACAATTAGTCTTGTAGCTCCAGCGCACCAAATGTCTCCACACAGATCAATTGCAATTGGGATAAAGTGAAAATTGTGCAAATGATTTTTTTTTCATTCTGTTAAAGGATCAGACAAAGTGGCCGCACTCATATCTGTAATAAACTATAACAAGAATCATATCAGATCACAGCACATAAACAGAGTTAATGATAAACAGAGTTTAAAAGTATTGCCGAACAAAAACAAGCAAAGCGAAAGCAAACAGCTGAATTTGAGTGATTCCCAACAGTGTATTACAGAATTACACAATTATTCACTATTGTATTATGCACTCTACTGATAATTTACTGAAGCGCACAGACACAGCAGCACACATATGGCACTCATGTCTTACCCTGTGCTCTAGCTTCCACCCAACCTGTTGGCCAAAAACAATGCATGCACCACAATGATACACACAGTCAAGACAAATGGAGTGTATATCTCTGTACTACACTGACTTTGAAAACCAGACTAGTTAGTAAGCAGGTAAGTAGGTTTTTTTTTTTTTTTCCATTCCAGTTAGCTTCATGATAATATGAAGATACATAACATGTGTTTTTGTTAAAATGATGTGGACATACGATGAACTTATATGAAAATTAGGAATCATGTAACACTGCTTAAGCTTGAATAATGATATGAATGCTATTAGGAAAGAATCTGAAACATTATGAATAAACGTCAGCACTATATTGGATCTGCTGACCTTGCTGTCACGGGTCACAACCTCAGGAATAGCGGAGCCTGAGATCTGGCAGGAGATTGTGGCAGCAATCAGCTGTTTACACCATTCAACATGAGATCCTGTGGGGCTGAGAAAAACACACACACACACACACACACACACACGCAAAGAGTAAATTCACCTGATCACCGAGACCACATACTACCGTACTGAAAAATATCAAAATATTATGCCATGCACATGGTTACATACCGTTATATGGCTATCATGGAGACATACACTCACCAAACACTTTATTAGGAACACTATAAAATTATAAAGTAATCCGAAATTATAAAATAATTTCACCAGTTCATTGTGGCATTGATTCCATGCCACATGCCACAAAGGAACATTCCTTTGAGATTCAGGTCCATGCTGACACGATTGCATCACACAGTTCCTCCAGATTTTTCAGGTGAACTTTCATGCTGCGAATCTCCCGTTCTACCCAAAGTTCTGTCCAAATATCCAAGTGATGTTCTGCTGGATTCAGATCCAGTGACTGGGAAGGCCACTGAAGAACACTGAACTCATTGTCAGTTTGAAATGACTTCTTTGTGAAATGGCACATTGTGGCCATGAAGGGATGCACATGGTCAGCAACAATACTCAAATAGGCTGTGGTATTCAAGTGATCATTTATTTGTGCTAATGGGCCCTAAGTGTGCCAAGAAAACATTTCCCACACCATTACATCACCTCCACCAGCCTGGACTGTTGACACAAGGCAGCTTGGGTCCAAGCATTCATGCTGTTGGCACCAAATTCTGCTCCTACCATCTGTGTGCCTCAGCAGAAATGGTGATTCATCAGACCAGGCTACGTTTTTCCAGTCTTCAACTGTCCAGATTTGGTGAGCCTGTGCCCCTGCAGCCTCAGTTTTCTGTTCTTAGCTGACAGAAGTGGAACCCGACATGGTCTTCCGCTGTTGTAGCCCATCTGCCTCAAGGTTTGACGTGTTGTGCATTCTGAGATGCTTTTCTGCTCACCACAGTTGTACAGAGTGGTTATCTGAGTTACTGCAGCAACAATCATGCCACTGTCAAAATCACCGAGATCACATTTTCCCCCCATCCTGATGGTTGATGTGAACATTACCTGAAGCTTCTGGCCTGTATTTTTTGCATTGCACTGCTGCAACATGTTTGGTTGATTATATAATTGCATGAATGAGTAGGTGTACAGGTGTTCCTGTTTTGTTTTGTTTTGTTGTAGCAGTACAAAAAACAACCACCACAATTAATACTAATACAACTAATACTAATACTAAGACAGCTAATGACAGGTTTGGAGGACTGCCCCAGTTTCCGGACACCAGGCTGCTATGGTGTTGGTAATGAGTGTGGTGTGTGTGAAGTGAGTGGGTTTAACTGAAGCTCTGTAGCTGAATGAAGGCTGAAGCTCCGTAGCTGAAGAAGGCTGAAGCTCCATAGCTGAAGGAGGCTGAATCAGACTGAAGCTCTGTAGCTGAAGGAGGCTGAAGCTCTGTAGCTGAATGAAGGCTGAATCAGACTGAAGCTCCGTAGCTGAATCAGACTGAAGCTCCGTAGCTGAATCAGACTGAAGCTCCGTAGCTGAATGAAGGCTGAAGCTCCGTAGCTGAATCAGACTGAAGCTCCGTAGATGAATGAAGGCTGAAGCTCCGTAGCTGAATGAAGGCTGAAGCTCCGTAGCTGAATGAAGGCTGAAGCTCCGTAGCTGAATGAAGGCTGAATCAGACTGAAGCTCTGTAGCTGAATGAGACTGAAGCTCTGTAGCTGAAGGAGGCTGAATCAGACTGAAGCTCTGTAACTGAATCAGACTGAAGCTCTGTAGCTGAAGGAGACTGAAGCTCTGTAACTGAATCAGACTGAAGCTCTGTAGCTGACGGAGACTGAAGCTCTGTAGCTGAATGAGGCTGAAGCACAGCTCTGTCCTCATCACTGAGAAACTGGTGTCTCGTATATTTGAAAAAAAATGAAGGCCTCCATGATGAGCCCTCATTAGCAGTGATAATGCAGAGCTTCATGTAACACGCTTATAATGACATACAGCGCAGTCACAGTATTTCAGAACGGCTGATGCGCCGAACTGTGAAATAAAAACAGTGGAGAAACAGAAAGTCGGCATAGAGGATGGATGGATAGATGGATAGATGAATGGATGGATAGATAGATGATGGATGTGTGTATGAGCCCTTTGCTTTGGTAGGCGGTGTAGACTGTGCACCGGGCATCTAAACGAGATCTAAACCACGTATGTTGTTATTATGTGCGTGTGTGTGAGAGAAAGAGAGAGAAAGGAGGAAGCCATATTCACCTGTCCACCGAGTCGCTGCTGTCTTGTCGAGGCGGGATGACTCCCACAGTCCGCGGCTTCCTCGGAACCGGCGGTATCGCGGGATTCTCGGAGCCAGAACACGCCTGTTTCTCCATGTTTTCCGCTTCCTGTCTCCTGAATGTTTGTCGCTATCGCTTTATCTCTGCGTGCAGAAAGCGAGGAACTCGGCTATCAGTGTGTGTGTGCTCTTCTTCCCCTCCCTTATGAAGGAAACGCCGTCATCGCTTCCTGGAGTGCTTTTGCTATTATACTGCTGACAAAAAGCGCTTGTTTACTCATGGCGAGGAAATCATCTCTCTCTCTCTCTCTCTCTCTCTCTCTCTCTCTCTCTCACACACACACACACACACACACACACGTCTTACCATCTTAGTGAGGACCTTTATTTCTTTTTCTTTTGAAATAATTCTTAAAGCAATGCCTACACCTAAATCTAACCCTAACATTCATCTTATTAACCAAAATAAAACCTCTTTTTTTTTTTTTTTTTTTTTTTTTTTTTAAATAAAAACTTAGTTTCGGTGCCTTTTTTCCTGCTTCCATGTGTTCATAATGTCGTTAGGTTAGCCATTAGCCAGTGTTCTCCTGGAACATGTTTCCTCAGTCTGTACCTCAGTGGATGAAAGTGAGCTATGAGCTGCCAGTTCCTGATGTACTGTCAGGGAGGTCTGTTATATTCACTTCCATCAAATTTAACAAGATGATGTTGCAAAGCAGCTCGACAGAAAACTGAATATGAATGTACCTTAATGCCTTAGTACCTTAATGAGCAAGCCAGAGGCCACAGGGACAAGAATAAAACTCCCCGAGATAACATGAGGAACCAGACTCAGAAGGAAACCCCTCCTTGTCTGGGTGACACCAAAAAAAGTGGGACTGCAAATCTTTCTACTTGATAATGATTTTATGTTTTTTTTTTTAAAAAACAAGATCATCATCATCTATCAACTATCACCATAACTTGGTTCTCACTGCACCTGTAATAAAACTATAATGGCTTGTGTAAATAAATAAGAGCTGCAATCATAAGGAATTTTTTTGTTACACTCAAGAACTGCAAAAAGAAGCCCTGCTGAGGTCTATCATTACATGGGGCAGTCGTGGCCTAATGGTCTGAGAGTCAGACTTGTAACCCGAATATGAATGTACCTTAATGAGTACCTTAAATAGAGTCAGACTTGTAACCTGAAGGTGAACCCGAAGGTGGTGGGTTCGAGTCTTGGGTCCGGCAGGGATTGTAGGTGGGGGAGTGAAAGACCAGCTCTCTCCTCCACCCTCAATACCACGACTGAGGTGAGACCCTTGAGCAAGGCACCAAACCCCCAACTGCTCCCCGAGCGCCGGAGCTAAAATGGCTGCCCACTGCTCCGGGTGTGTGTTCATGGTTGTGTGTTCACTACTGTGTGTGTGCACTTGAATGGGTTAAATGCAAAGCACAAATTCACAAGGTCACCATACTTGGCCACAAAGTCACTTCACTTCACTACTTATTCAACACATCAGTGACCTAATTCTCAAGCGCTTTTGTAGGCAGGGACCCCTTTAATAAATAAATATAATACAATTATTTTATGAACATCCAATTATTCAACATGTAAAATATTATCTTGTTTATTTATTGGAGACATAGACCTTTTCATTCCTGAACTTTCCACTGACAGAACACAATAGGTTCAAGTTGACATGACACTTCTTTTTGAGTTAATGATGCATGGATTAAACTGATTCAATCCAAGCTACAAGTCAGACAGCTTAATAACGATAAGGACCTAATAATAAATGGAACAACTTTGGTAATGGTAGGTTGTGATTAACACTGCTGTGTAAAAAAAACAAACATTTTTTTAAAGTGTCCAGGTTATGTTTCATGGACTGCCAGGAGTCTCTGTAACCCACTCTGAGAACCACTGCTTTAAATAATGCTCCTCTACAGAGGCGGTGCCATAAGTTCAAAAAATGGCGAGGCGAAATTTGGTGAAGTAGCCGCGCTGAGATATGGGTGTTGAGTGAGACCAAGTGAACAAACGTAATTCACTGTGACTGTTATGATAGTAAAAAGTATAATGTGCATCACTCATGGCTGTCTTGAGGAACATCTGAGCACTAAGCTTCGAACACCAGGACAGGAGAAGCATTAAACATATAAGAACTGAAAGGCATGTGCATGTCATCTTTAGACGTGTAAAAATCTTTAAATTAATTTAATCAGCATTATTTACAGAACAAGAGGCGGTCATCAAACAGTGGAGTATACATGAGGGAGAACAGAAACAGAAAAGATGGATCGCTAAAAAGGCCAAAGATGTTAGATAATACCCCCCATGCCACAAAAAAAGGAAAGAAACAACATACACTCCTTCACTCAGTTTTACAGCAAATAGATTGAGGATGAAACCTCCCTAGAGCTGAACATAATCCTGACATTGTTCTCACATCTCTATAAATGGTATAAAGCAAATCTAAATGCCCAGTAAAGAAATATGACGTCCACTAATTACCAACAGCTCATCCAATCAAAACAGATTTTCTTATTACTCTCCTTTTTTATAAAACTGTCAAATTTTACACTGAATAAAATAATTATATTTTACAACAATAGAAGTTCCAACAGTAAAATAGGCTTTTGTTGAGGTAATTACATCATTATGGTGCTTATACAAAATAAAAAATAGATTCTCCCCCCAAAAAAACACAACCAACAGCAAAGTGTTTTGTGTTTGTTTTTTTTTCTTCTTCTTCTTCTCACTATATGGTTTAAACTTCATCTCCTCATTGAGGCCAAAGACTTCAAAAGGTCAGCTCTTCTGAGGCAGCATTAGTTATGGCACCCAGGTGCCCTGATGAGCTGCTCCTACATGCGTTCAGTCTCAATGCCGGGTTTTTGCGACACATAGTACTGGCATCGGAACAGCTCAAGAGGGCAGCTTCTCCCAAATCACTAGCTTTAGTTTCAGCTCTAATGGACTATGCAGCTTCTGTCCACAGGAAATAACCTGAACGTTAGCTGAAGACTCCGTGGCGATTATACTTTATGTATTTTAAAACTTAACCCAAAGTCACTGGTGCATGGTGACTGGAGTATGACCCTGTAGATCAGAAATGGAAGCCAGAAGAAATTTCTCCTTCATTGCCACCGATGCCGCCTGCAGAAAAACAGTCGTTTTGCTTATAAAATGTCTACTTGAGGTTGAAGAACACCTCAGATAGAAAAGGCACAGAACTGGTCTTTGTAGCCCCAAAACCCTGGTTCTGTATTATAAGCGCATCCAAAGCATTTTAGGACATTTTCCTCCCAGTCTGCACATGTCAATTTTGAGCAAACAATACCCTGAATGCTTGAAATGTTAAAACAACACTTGCACTGTGTCTTAACTTACTCAAGACAAATGCTATGTGGTCAAACACTTTTGAGTTCACGTCACAAATTCGACCAAGTCTATGACACGGACACTGCACAACCTCTGGATGATGTCGGACTGAGCGGAAATCAGACATGCAAAAGTAGATAGCTCTTCCTGAACCGTGCGCTATTTCCCAGGCAGTTACGCCGACGAGAAATTAACCGTACAAAACGTACCATCTCTTTCTCAGCAGCTAAAACTAGCTCATGCTCATACTCTGTCTTCAGGCATCACCACACGTGGTCCAAATCCACTTCACACACTTACAGCCTCGTCACCATAACACACAAACTGACACCTCCAGCATACATCACATTCTTTCTGATCCTTCATGAATTTTCTTCACCATACGCACAGTTCCGGAAGAGCCATTACCAGCAACACACACAAAAACAAACCGCTGCGTCTTTAAGGCTTCTTGTTCCCCCCTGACTGACTTTTGCGCTAAGAAGGCCGTGCTGTGACATTATTGCATAATCGCATATTTTTCCGTTACTGGTTATCGCTGACATCACTACTAACAGCGTTATAATTATTACTATTGCTATGTACAAAACGTCCTGCGTGTTGAGTGGGTGTGTCCGCGACATCAGAAGGGCGTCTGCAGGTGCGTGAGATGCTGATTGGGAGAGGCAGCGTTCGGGGTGGAGCTGTTAGTCAGGTGGGTGGAGGAAGGGGAAGAGTCAGAGAGCTGCAGTTCCTCCAGTTTCTTCAGGTACTGATCGCGGAGTGCCAGGAGCTCCTTGTAGCGCTGCTCAACCGGGCTTTGCTGCCAAAACACACACACACACACACACACACACACACACACACACACCAAATCTTGTATCACAATTTTATCACAATATTTTCTAAACTGTGAACAGTAGAAGTATATATTGCAGTAAACACACTTTTTTGGAAAAGACTCCATTTCAATTAAACAAGGTAGTGGTGTCTGTTCAGAAATCAATTAAAGGTTGTCTTTTAAACTGAAAATCAGAGGACAAACATAAAGACAATATGAACAATCAAGACTTGCTGTGTAACAAACCAGTCCAGTGGAAGTGCAAACATACCAATTACTCTTAATATCTTAATAAAAAAAAAATCTGTAAACTGACCCGATACTGAGGATCTGTATAATGGCAGAGATTAGCCTGAAACGTGAGATGATAATTTATCAGACTTGATTCACTGGTACACCGACGCTTCATAACTCCGACCTAGATAGATATGGAACTGGTGGAAATACACCAGCTCTAGTGAGCACTGCACGCAGTCACTGTGTCCTGTACAAGAAACTAGCAACTACTTTTGTGTCATTATGTCAAGCTGACATAAGGCAGTGTGAATGTCTGCCCTCTGCAACCACACGGGTGTAACTGCAACAGATTTCAATGCTGCTCAACAGCTGTAGAAACTTCCTACCTGTCTTATTTTTTACAGCTATACCATCCACCTCTACCAAAGTAATTTACACATAACAGCTGCAATATTCTCTTCAACCACCAGAGGGCAAAAAAGACGGCAAAAGTGCAGAGAAACGCAATCCTTCACATCTCAGCTCCTTTCTGTTGCCAAGGATGGTCAACATTGATTGGTGCTGCAGCATGAGATATTGCTAAAGCGCAGCAATTTCAAAACTTAATTACAGCTCATGTTTCTAGAAAAATAAAAGCACTCGCTGTCTCTAATAATTATCACGAAAGATCTACGGGAACAATTCTCAATACTATAAACGGCTTTAAGTAAATACTAAAGAAATCAGTGAATATCATGAAAATGGAGTGTGTTCATGTTGCATGATTAAGGTTTATATTTATATTAGTGACTGCACAGCGAGCACGACAGAACTATGAGACTCTGAGCATGGGCATGGGTATGCGTCTGTGTGTGTGTGTGTTTGTGTGTGTGTGTGCGTGCATGTCTGTCGTGGAGATAAGGCAGTGTGAGCGGCAGCTCTCCGTCATGCCAGTCAGGACGTAATTAAACTGGGGAAAGAGGATTTTCTGCACCACTGAAGCTGAGAGGGTGGAACACACACTCACACACACACTCACACACACACTCACACACACACTCACACACACACTCACACACACACTCCCAAAGGCAATAACAAAGACACAGAAAAGAGGACATGAACAAGCATGCACACAAACACACAAGTCTGCACACTAAAAGCACCTTGTATACTCAGAAAAATACATTAACATGTAAATGCACCTAAGCAGCCCTTCAGCTACTGAAGCTAAATTATCATCTTAATATCTTCATACCTGATGGCGTATGCGAGGGTTCCAGCGGATATAGTAATTCACCCAGAGCTCTAGGTGGCGCATGCTGGCTACAGGGTAAAGCACGCGGCTGGACTCGTATGTGTAAAAGGGGTTCACGTAGGACGACACGTCACTGTTTATCAGAGACCACAGGGACACCGTCTTTGATCGGACTTTCTGGGGAAGAAAAATACAAAAAGAGCACTTTTAGTAAGACTTTCACAGCTGAAATGAAGAAACAGATGACAGCTGAAACTCTTAAAGCTTTTGCGTGCGTGCTTCGATATGACCAGTGCAGTAAGACGTCTGTATCAATGTGCACTGCGCTATCAGTGCTATTAGGCAAAATACAACAGAGCATCAGTGAGCATTTATGAGAATGCTCTGTTATGTGCTTTCCATCTCTCATGAGCATGAGAGATGGAAAGCAGAGCTGAGGAGCTGAGGTGTGTGAGTGTGACGTGAACCTGCATTCTCTAACACAGTTTTTGTTGCACTTGGCTCTGGGGGCCATATAATCAATGTTTCATCTCCCTTAAGTGCACCCTGCTCCGATTTAGATGCACTGAAGCGTATCACATGCTCTACTTCACACAATGAGCAGAGCGAGAGAGAGCGAGAGCGAGAGCGAGAGAGAGAGAGAGAGAGAGAGAGAGCACAAACAAAAGCCAAAATTGTCTCATCTCCAAACAGGCTTGTGATGGATAGCAGTTGCAATGATCTCTTTATTAGTGTGAGAAATATCTGGCCAATGACCATCATCATAAAATCATGACATATAATCCGAAAGAAGTTCATTTTAGTTCCAGGTTTTAACAGTATAAAAATGTGGAAAATGTTAAGGGGGTAAATATGCATGACACTGCAAAAACCACAGAACAATAGTGACAAGACTGATGTGACCGATGTTTCTGTTTGCGTTTCTTACAAGGTTTTCACGGACGCTCTCGCAGTTGTAGAGGAACGTGCCGAAGCGACAGCTGTACAAGTGATCCAGGACTGTTATGAGAAAATGCTCATTGAACTCAAAGGCTGTTGGGAACTGTAGGAAGAACACAAGAGTCAAACCTCTGGCAAATGCATTTTATTAAAGCTAGGTGATGTGGCAAAAACATCAGATATCATGATACTTGACTACATTTTATGGATACACATCATGACCCGATTAGCTTTGCTAACAGCAAAACAGCAGTGCTACTACAAAACAACGCAAGAAAAAAAAAAAAAAAAAAAAAAACAAAACATGAAAAGCTGAATTTTATTTATAAATATATATAATATTTAATTTTATTTATAAAAATATTTACCTTGGAAAAGTAGGTGAAAAGAAATATTTATTATTAAAATAGAATGTATTATCCAGTCAGCTACTTGTTACTGCAGTAATGCGGCTGGTCAGTGTTTTACTGACATCGCAGAAAAGTGTACTGTGGCATAATTTATTACAATATTGATATCATCAGATCGCCAGGAAAATTTCTCACATAAAGACCCTATGAACCTGGTGTCATTCAAAGCTCTGACTACTGATCATAAGATTCAAATCCCGATACTTTCGGGATGCCACTGCTGCTGCTAGACCCTTCACCTGCATCTGCATCTGCTCAGCTCAATCGTAAGTCACTCTGGATAAAAATGTCTGCCAAATGAGGAAATGTAAATGTAGCGCAACACTGGCTATTCAAAGTCTGTAGTACTGACAGTAAAGGCAGACTACATCAGATCAGCTCTATTAATAATGCAAAGTAAAGCAAATTAAATGTGGCTTGGATGATAAAGGTAACATTTCCTGATGTTACATTTTACATCCGCTTCCTGATGTAGCAGTTAACAACAAACTAAAAGGTAATGAATTCATTTCTCACAATGCTGCTTACCTGCTTGGTCATCTGCCACACACAGTCTATGAACTGTAAGAATATCGGCGACCTGTCCTGATCCGCGTGGTTTTTGTCTCCGTGGCCGATTCTCTGCATGCGCATTTACACAAACACACCCCTTACTCTTAAGTCAACATGTAAAGCCAAAGTAATAAAACACACCTTTGTGGATTTACAGAATGCACTTCAAGCTACAGTTCACATTTACGTTTACTAGTGTGTGGTGAACGCATACACACCGAGGCGAACTTGTGTCCGAAGCTGATCCACTCCTTCTCGATCAGCACCTGGAAGCCCCTGAGCGTGCGGTAGTACGAGTCCAGCATCAGCATGGCCAGAGAGGTGAGCTGAGCCGTGCGGTCCCAGCCGTCACTGCAGTGCACCACCACCGAGCTGCCCGAACACACTTTATCTGCTACCTGGATTGCTCCTGACAACACCAGCTACAGCAGGACCAGAACACGTCATATAAGATATCAGGCGAATATTAAAATTGCAACTAACTGTGCCGTGTCCATTAAATCTCAGCAGCAATTTTAAATCTAATTTGCATATCGAATGTGATTGGTGCAAAGCCATGAAGCTCCTTCTGTGACAACACAAATTGTCATACATAATGCACCAGAAATCTCCCCCAAGAAAATACTAAGACATTTCTGTTTTAAATGGAAACCTTTAATTATTAACACAGCATTAACCAAACTGGACTTGTATAATATCTGTATCTAATGTAATATTATATATTAAATATCTCAATCAGCATCCAAGATGATGCAACAATTTAAATGTCATGTTATTAATCTTTAAGTATTATTTCTAAAATACTACAAATGGCTGTCTGATGAACATGAAAAACAGAGTATCAAATAATTGAAAAGAATGAAAAGAATGGTCAAATAATTAAACCCTATTTTGAACATTTGTGTGGTGTCAAAGCTCAGTACGTTATATGGAGAAACACTCACCTTTCTCTGAAAACTCATCTTTTGGTCTTTTTTGGTTGTTTGCCATAATTCAGCTGTTTGCATTTACGGTGCAGTTTATACAACATTATTAAAAGTTATTCTGACTTTACCTTTATGTGCTCCAGCCAGTGAGTGGACTCCAGGCTGGACAGCCAGTGGGACTCCTCCACATTGGGGTAAACAATATCCTTCAGCTTCTTTAGCGACTCTCTCATCACGTGGATGTTGTGGATGTCGAGGAAGACCAGTTCTGCATTCTGATAGGCGTCTTCACCCTCATAACCACCTCCTGTGGCCTGGGGGGGGGCACAAGTGAAAGGTCAAAGCATGAAGTGGACACTGCATAGCTGAGAGGAGACACCATGCTCACTACACAGCTGAGTGAGTAACACTAATGAATCGGTGCAGGCCTTTGCAAAATGCTACATCAGCAGATTAACTACATCAGTGCCATGTTAGTGCTCCACTTCAGTTTCATTTCAGGCAGTTTGTGCTCTTGCGACACACACAAACACACACACGGACAAACACAGTCTCATGGTCTTCTGTTTGCTCAACTCTACCTCATTTGTTACGTCAGTCGACATGATGAGTAACGAATCAAGCAGACAAAACCAACAAGCCTACAAATGGGGTGAGAACAGAACAGAACACAGTCCATGTCCAGGTAGTAAAACTACAAATCATCCATACACTCAAACATGGATTATGATGATTTAGCAGAATCACCATGATACAAATGGAGATGTATTCCAGTAACCAAGATGCAGTGGTGCAATGATTCCACACTTTAACAAACAAATATGAAATCAAGCTTTTGCTATAAAAGTGGTCTGCCACAGTATGAGACTTCCATATGAGTAACTTATCTATACCTGCATATTATTATCACTTAAAAACATATCCTAAATACGCTGATCCAACAGGACCCTGATAAACTAGCGCATGCTTTCACAACCTCGTGATTTTTCATGATAAATAAAGTAAATAAAAATTCTCTCTTCCACTCTAAATGTATGACTAAGGTGAAATGTTTGTCCCTTTATCTTTGCACGCATACCTCGCAAAGGTGGGTTATACAAGATAACGCAAGAGACGCACTATCCACACACTAACACTATACACTTGCTGTGGGTGCCTCTGTGGCCGCGCACACTGCTACATACACTCAGGACCTGTCTTCGCTGATGGGTGTTGTATGCTAATGTTAAAGCTTTGTGGGTGGAGAAACGTGCTCTTATACTCCTTACTCTTATGAGCTCACTTATTAAATGCACCCACTTCCAGGCATTGCAGAACACTGCATTTAGCACATAAGGCTTTAGAATGCCTGTACTGACAGCGAGCAATTTGAAAATCGATCTGGTATTCATTTTGAGAAGGATTTAGAACTGGGAAAATTATTACATAATAATAACATAAAAAAAAGATTTAATTTTCATTAAAATTCATGTAGTTCCAATAAGTACATCCAATAACCACATGACTAAAATATGACTAATAAAATGCAATAAAACAGAATCCATATTATCTGTTAAAAGGGCTATCACGCCGTGGTTATCTGCCATGCTATTCAGTTATTAACAATTATGAGGCATTTAATTAAGATAACGTGACAGCCTTATCTGGTGAGTTACAGTACAGATGGTAAACATAGAAAAAAAAAGAAGAAAATCCCATGATTATATATATGTAGAAAAAAACAAACAAGTTTCCTGCATTGAAAAAAGTGGAGAGCAGCGTGAGGTGGCACAGAGATGCTGAACGGCTTTGAAATGCGCCAACTGTTAGAGAAATGTTAGAAAACTGTTAGTGAAATTTCATGGCATTAATCGCTTTGCAGGAAGGACAGAGCACAGAATGATCACATATCACCTCCAAAGCTCCAAGTGTTGTTGCTTTCTGTAACTGACATTAATATTTACTCTCCTGCTAGTTTTCTGACTATGGATTTGCTAAAGGCCTGCTGTTAATCCCGAGGCTTACTTCCATCAGCCTGGGGAAGAGGTTTTTATTTCTTTTTTTTTGCATAAACTCTGGTAGTGTTTCAGAGCACATCAGGAATGTTCTATAACTCTGTTATATAATTTTAATACAGATTTAAAACATACTTGTTTAACCTTACCTCTTCTTAGTTATTAGCAGTTTTGAGTGAATTACAGTAACTGCAGGGTGTTAGAGATGTGCATCGTCATAAATCTAACCACTCAATGCAAAGCACTTAGAACGTTTGAACCCAAAGTGCTATATAAATACATATTCATATTATTACAGGAAATATGAAATGTGCACAGTTCCCCATGCCCAGTTCTTCAAGAAGCCTCTATAAGCCTCTCACCTTGTTGGCCACAGCATTAACGTTAGGCCTGGCATCGTAGATGGTGAGTTTGGGCGTGTTGTTGGCCTCACGGATGACGTCGAGGTAGCGCTCGTCGTCTTTATTGCGCTTGCCACTCATTCCCACCAGGGGCTGACTACAGCGCATTATCACCGCCTGCTTCTCCCTGTGGATCCATGACAGCACCTGCACACACAAGGAAAAGTCCCTCGCACTGTATGTTCTGTATTCCTCTCTGAAAGGAGCTTTACTAGGTCTTATTGACGATCCATGTGGTAAGGGCTCGAGATCCAGGCTCACCGGTATACGACAGCGGGAGCGGAACGTGGCCACTCGCTGCAAATCCTCTTCTGTGGTTTGGAATGGGACAACCAGGATTTTGGGATAAGTGTCACACAGATCGTAGACTGAGTTGATGAAAGAAATCCTCCACCTCTCATTAGGCAGACCCTAGAAAAAGCAGAAGAGAATATTTCTGCCATTAGGGCTTTACAGTGCAGTGATATTATCACATGTGCTAGAGGACGTTTACTGTAAGCCTACCTGAGTGTGTTAGTGCTTGTGTGTATGGTGTACATCTACATTCTTCATCTCTTTTTTTTTTTAAATTTTTTTAAACCAGTGCTCATGGTAGCCAAACATGCCATTTGTGAACCATCCCTGAATGCTGAAATACTTCCTCCATAAGCTCTCACACAAAATGCAAAGACGACTATAGTGGAAATCGAATATTACACCAGCATAACTGCCTATAATGAAATGAAAAATAACATTTCTCTAACAGAGTCTCAGTAAACAGTTCATGCTTATGTTTATGGATAATTTAAAATGGACTCTGTAAACCTAAGAACTGCTGCTGTAATCGTCAAGACTGTCCTAAGACGTACAATATATTCATACTGAACATCCTTTCAACACACTCGACTCTGTAGTATGCAGTTGTGGAAGAGTAATTATTTATATTAGTTACGCATTTATATTGTTTATATTATTATTGTTATTTATAATCGCACTATCCAGCGTCACCCAGAAGAGAATGGGTTCCCGTTTGAGTCTGGTTCCTCAAAAGGGTTGTCTTTTCTTCCTCATGTTGTCTCAGTGAATTTTTTTATTTCAACTGTCAGCACTGGTTTGCTCATTGGCGATCCAAATCTACATCCCGATTTCTGATTTTTTGTGACAATGTCTATTGTCAAAAGCGCTTTGATAACCATCAAAGTGGCAGACCTTGAGAAGAAGGAACATGCAATACTAGCATGAAATGGTTATTTAGGGACAATTAGGGATAGAACAAGACAGTAAGTTAGATGTTGAGCTCATGGAGTTAGGAGGCAGGCGAAGAACTATCTGGCAAATATGTGTATTTTAAAAAGACAGAAAAATGAATGACCATCTTCGCATTTCACAAAATGAACATGTAATTGCCTTTTACACTCCTTGCTTGTCTACAGTTAAAGTGATGAATTGTACCACTTATGGAGATGAACACTTTTTAGCAATATTATTAAGTACATTTTTATCTCAGTGCTACACTATTGCAATTTGTGTGCCAACACTTGCAACATTTCTCGAAATCAATGCTAGCTGGTCAAAATGTGAAAGTACAGAGACCTGAGGCTGGATTTCTCAAACATGTTGGTAAAGCTGAAGGTTGGAGAGCAGCCATGCTTGTCCAACTCATCATATTCATAAAAGCAATAACTAATCCCATATCAGCATTCAGTCGTGAGAGGCCTGATAAATTTGACCAAACTGCACTGGAATAAAATAAAATGTAGGAAGATTACACCTTGTTCAGCAGCTTTACTGTGACAAGTCTGATGGCCACTAAGAGCATTACAGGCCAGCCACAATGTATTGTCAAATCTGCAGAGAACTGCAAAAACTCTAATCAATTCAAACCAATTCATCAGCTCAAGTTCCAAAATAAATAAATAAATAAAAAGCAAAGAGGATAAGAGCGGATTTGCTGAATAAATCACAAGACCTGCTCCTAGCCCTGAGCAATTCGTATGAATTGAGCAAACAAGTCTGGGTAAAATCTGCACAATCTAGGTTAATACGAAAAATGTGTCCAAGACCAGAGATGAATTCAAAACACTGAGCAGCTGGGAGTGTGTCCACAAAGCAGAAACAGAGCGTGAGCACTGTTACCGGATCACCGTGAAAATGGACCGAGTGGCTCTGTTCCTCACCTGACGTTTGTATTCATCCATGGGTACGTAAACCGTCCAGCCGTTCTCCTCAAACTTCTCCTGGCTCAAATATGAAAAGAGTTGCTATAGGTGGGGGGAAGAAAGACACTGAGTCAAATGCAGAGACACACAAACAAACATGGAATCACATTCTAATGAGTGGATTTGGGATGGCGCTCTTCTAAGTTAGACGAGTATCCCGCATACTGTAAACAGACTCTAACAACAGCAACAACAACAGCAACAACAATAATAATAATAATAATAATACATATGTGGATGACGGTGTGTTTGAACTGACCAGTCCATGAGAGCTAGGGAATGCATATTTAAAAAGCTCCCCAAAAATGTCTCTGCGACTGTGACCCTCCTGCTTCAGAGCAAACCTCAAGTTCCTCATGTCCTATAAACACACACACACACACACACACACACACACACACACNCTATCATGTCAGTTGCTGAACAAGTTTTCATGTATTAGAAGGCATCTTTATCCAGGTCATCATGGCGAGTTTCTAAAACCACATTACGCTGACCTTGTGAGATCTCTGCAGAGAGAACAGGCACTTGTGTATGCATGCAATGCCAACTGCTATGTTCAAGCACCATCTGATTTAATGACTGACTGATTCTACTGTCCTGAATCTGGGAAGGTTACCTTGCAGGTGATGTCCAGCCCATAAGAGTTCTCTCCTCGGCTGGAGGCTCCACCCATCTTCTCTATCCTGCTGATGACACCGAGGGGCACATCCAGTGTGACCGTGACCTCCTGAGATACAGACAGCAACACTAATCAGTACTACAACTACTATTCTATAATCAATAATCTACACTCATGTCTCATATTAAACATACAGGGCCTGATGTGCTAAGCTTAAGAGTAATTAAGGCCACATTCTGCATGAAAAACCTTGTACGTTATGTACAAAACGTGGACACGGCAATGAGCACATGCATTTGACTGAGGATTACACAAACAGCCAGAAGTAATGGAAGGGAATTGGGGGTATGGCAGATTACATATTCTGTTTAATGTACTAAACTTTAGGCAATTTAGCAGCGGCCAAACTGACACACGATTACGTCCACTTCCCAAAGCCAGGTGTAAATTAGTGAGCTGCTGAAAACCATGCGAGTTGCTCTGAGCTTTATGTAACGTCGCTCTGAGTTGCCAGGTGCGTGGTTTAGGCTCAAAACTGGGAGAATTCTAAACCGCTGTTTTTATTCATTTTCATAAGCATATTTTTTCATTCATTCATCTTCAGCGTGAGTGGATATACCGCCTATAGCGGAACAGATTACTGTTCAATAAGCTCCCTGTCTATTTCGCCATTTATACAAATCTGAAACAGAAAGAAATGTAATTGCATGTTCGATGTTCATAAATGGCTGGTTCTCATAAGGCATACAGTATGCGCATTATTACGCTATCATTAGGCTTATATTACCTTCTGTGGCATAAACCTTACAAGTCTTATCTTTATTACAGCAGGATGAACCAGTTCTCATGCAGAACAAGCTTGCAGCTCAGATTGAATATTTTCAGCACTATTGCTGACTTGGGAAACTGTACTGATTTAAGCCCTGCCACACAGAGCTGAGAGTGGAAATATTAACAAAAAAGTTTTCCAGTAGAAAATCCCACTCTTTTGCCTCTCCTTTCTCTCACTCTCTCTCCACCAGATCGTGGTAACAGCTGAAACTTGCAGCAGGACTGCAGGTGCCTCCTGGTCTGTGCCAACCGCAGACAGTGCCAGCACTCAGATGAAAGACTCCCTCGTATGATATTCGTACTGCCCTCCCTTTTCGTTTTCATGCCTATCTCTTGTTTTTTTGACACTTCGCTCTTGCACAAGGACAAACATGACATGCTGCATTGCTAAGAGACAGCATTAACTGAAGGGAGGAAGACAGAGAACATCTCAAGGCAGAGAGACTGATAGACAAAAAGAAGAAATAAGGGAAAAAAAAGGACAAGAGTGTGAGAGAGGTGTGAGAGAAACCTTTCAGACAGAGCTGGCAGGTCATCAGAAGAGCGGGGAGCTGTTGGATGTTACACTGCTGAAGAGGTGGAGCGAGGTGAAGGGAGGAAACCTGACTCACACTGTCTGAAACGTCTCCACCGAGCACATTTACCTCAAGTAGAAAAGCCGGAGTGTCCGAGAGCTGCTCTGACTGCAAGCTCTGTCATTCTTTTCTCAATAAATCTCTGTGTTGTGAAGCTAAAGATACACACAGCCTCTCACCGAGTCAGTGCTCTTGAAGTACAGTCTGTAATTGGTGATGAACACTTTCCCTTTGAGCGCTCCATTGAACGGGCACATGTAGATGAGGTCTTTGTCTGAGAGAAAACATAAACGGCTCACATAAAGATGAAACAACGTAGACGTACACAATCACATTTTATTTCAGTAAATGGTTTAGTATTTAAATGCAGCTGAATATTAACTGTGCTAAAATCTTAGATTTCTACATTAGCACAGAGCTACAATACGGGTTTGAACCCATTACCCACAGTAAGGTTTTGTTAGTGATATTTAGCTACATTTGGCTTTTTCAGTCTACCTGGGATCCATGGACAAATTGACCATTTTTAACTTGACTCAATCATTTTTTAAAAATAATTAAAGCCCATCTGATACACAGTAAACCCCAAATGGCTTCCTGTGCACATTTCTATTCCTATACTTTACTATATTTAAGCAATTCTGCACGAGCAAGAGTGCAGTTACACTGAATATCAGGGACATACCGATATTCAGTATAACAGCACGATATATTTTAGGTCAAAAGTTGTATTCTTGAAAAGTATCACTTGCCGCTAACAAAAGTGTCGCGAACAGTACTGTAGAAACGGTTTTGAACTAGGAAGTGCAGGTTTTCGCGCCGCACACAGATCAGTGAAGTGATGCGCACAGTGAAAAGTCCCCGTCGGGTTATAAGAAACTTAAGTGCTCTTCTTACACTGCTCGACCAATCAAATTCGTGGACCGAAACTAACAGCCACAAAAAAGTCACTCCAATAAGTGCCTGCTGGAAACTTCACTAGCTGCATGTAACATTGCGTTTAGGACACTTAGCTTGGGTTTGAAAATGAACATTTTTAATCCATAATTAAAAACTGTGAGAAACAATTACATGCCATAAAATGATGTGGATTTATTTATTTAGATCAATTTAACTCTGACACATCATTTCACCCAAAAAAAAAGCACATTTCAAGACTCCGCACTTGCATTAGGCTAAAAGTAGAACACAGGATCTTAAACGTATCATTAGTAACATCAGAGTATGATCAGTAGATGATGACACTTGTATAGAAAACAAGTAATAGCAAAAAAAAATTCCTAAATACTAGTAAATAGAATACGAACTAACAAAATGCTTTGATGCCACATGTAAAATATTACCTATATGAATTGTAGTGATGTTAAATCTACACAGAAAAAGTTTATTTAGCTCAGGAGCATGTTAGTCCTACCATGTTCCTGTACGGAAGAAATGAAATATGATTTGATTTGATGTAGTAATGCAGCTTGTCAGATGTGAGCTGGAGAACAGAGGGGCAGTCCTAAAGGTCCTTCTAAATTCAGCCTCTCTTAACCAAGATCCTGCCTAATGTTTACAGTCAGCAGTGAAAATTCATCAGGAATGGGCTTGATTTCTTATTATGACTAGATATTTTAACTTCTGCGAAATAATTTTCCACGTATTAGGGCTGTAACACAGTAACACAGTGTCAGATACAGTATCAGTATCTGCTTAGTGCTTCAGATATCTGTATGTGTATTCCAGTTTAAATTTGAAGTGGGTGTAGCTTAAATCTGTTTCTTTTTTTCCCCTTTTTTTTTTAGTTACTAAGGACCACCGCATGTCCATGTTAATGAATGTGGTCTTTATTTGTTTGACTTCACCTGTTCCTGCCCGAACTTAAAAACCTCTCACTCGCGTCATGTTTTTTGTCTTGTCCTACATGCGAAACAACAAATAGCGCACCTTCTATCCTTATCTGCATCTGCACGTGTTTAGAGCACACTGTCTGTTCAACCCAAATAATGTATTCATATTGGCTTACATCCCTAGCATTACATAATGTGTACATTAAAATGATTTACTCTATAAAACACATCACCCTCAGATAGAGTACTAAACATCTAGATATACACAATGATTTAAAAAAAATAATAATGGCAAGGGCAATTAGTACGTTACACTACCACACGAACACACACATACGTGCGCGCACACGCACCCACTCACCTATCACTCTCTCTTCTCCCGGCAGTAAGGCAACATCTGCTAGTGGCTCCATCTTCAGACTCTCCCTGGATGCCTGTCAACACACACGGGAACATCAGGCTGACATGGGGGGGTGTGTGTATGTCAAACAAACACATCTCAGAGTGATGTTATAATTAGTTCTCCACTACGCAGTAAGCACGTATTCTAAAATGTTGGCCAGCCTCAGACGTAACTCGCTCTGTATGTGTGGTGGGAAACACACAGCTACACTTTCGATTTAAAAAGAGTGTGAGAGTCAGAGCAGGACAGTGAGAGTAGTGGAGGACAAGAACAGAGCAGAACAGCTCTCTTTCACTCCACCTCTCGTGTGTGTGTGTGTGTGTGTGTGTGTGTGCGCATGTGGACACAGATCCAGATCGGCTTTCTCTGGGTCATTTTCCTGCTGGCAGTTGAAGCTCAGTGAAGTGGAATGTAACACACATTCAATTCCCTCGCTGCTGGCTGACGGCCATCATCACGTGACGGCTTCTGGGTTGAGCTCTGCTTTATGGAGATGGCTAATGACATACACAAACATATAGTTCCTCGCTCAACACAGGGGAACTCTGGATTACCAAACTACAGAATACCTGTATGGCTGTTGGCTGAAGCTGACAGGGCTTTCACACTCAAAACCTGGAGCATCATGGGCATACCTTTACTGGTACAGCGACTACAGTGGTGTCCTCTGTCGAGCTGGTCGCTGTTCGCCGGCTCAAATGACCTGCCATCAGTCATGCTGCTTCTTACATTTGCTATCTTTCATTTGTAACAGATTGAAAATTTTGTTTGAAACAAGAAAGAAAGGAAAACCGTTTGGAGATTGAGAGCTCCAATCCTATCAATGTCATGGCCATGTGTGGCCAGGAGCTCTCCGGGTGTTAGAGATGGCTTGCTCTCTCTCATCAGTCACAGGCAATCATGGTCATTTGTGAGCTCACGTATGCAAAAGAGGGCAGACTTCCTCCAAGTGTGTTATGCTGTTCTGTATGTTAACTGGCTGCATGTGAAATTTAAAAGAATCTCTTACGAGACACACATAAAGTCACTGATTTTAAACGCCCTGTAAAAACAGAAATGGTTTTTGTGTCACCACAGAACTGAAGAAATTGCTTTAAGCACCGAGGTTGTATTTTTCTTAGGCTCTGCTCAGACTTTGTATGGCCATGTGATTGAAACACTCCTAATGCAAGAGGATGACTTAAACAGAGAGCCCTTAACACCTGGTATTTTCATGTGATCACATTTCATCAACGGCAAGATTGCCGAATCTACCAAGAGCAACCCGAGTGTAATTCAAAACCAAAACACCAATATACTAGCCAATATCAAACAACAAACCCAGGCAAAGTGTTTATCTGATGGATGGCATTTCCTTATTAAATCATCCGGCGCTCACATCGTTCAGTACAATCTTTAATCAAACAGTCATCTCGCATACTACACAGGATTGGCTTATCTACTCGTATTTCGTGTCCTTTCAATGATCAGACACGTGAAGAGCGAGTTATTGGCCCACTTGCTGATGAGTTAGAGCTCTTAACAGCTTTATAATGATATTTCCTTTAACAGCACCATCTGAAAATGTGCTGCCAAAGACAAAATCCACCCCAACATCAAGACCATCTCTGCGAAAATTAGATCTACTAATCTCAAACATTCATTCTTAAGAACGCAGTATTAAAACCATTCGTTAAACTAGATCTGTCCCGTATTATTACATATACTGTCATAAATAAAGAAGAGCTTTGAGAGCCAGAGAACAATTCACTGACACAAAATGTGTCCATTCACAATAACAAGCAAAGCTCAGGCTGAGAATGGTAACAATATGGCAGGTGCATGCTTGCATATTTAAGTAACACTTAATGAGGTTTAATGAATATGATGTGGACTTTTCAAAACACCTATGAAGCACACCAAAAAAAAACAAAACACAAAATCAAGCCACAGACAACGTCAACACCTTATGTGCAATAACAGCATAGCTGCACAGTTTAAAATGCCTGAACTTGGCAACCCGGGTGATATTTCGATGTCAGGGAATCACAGGACATATCAGTGTTCACACTACAAATATAACGTGGGCAACTGTGTCTCAGAAGACATATTTGACTGTGTTCGCCTTGTATTTAACACTGCGCACAGAGAAAAGAGAATAAAAGGAAAACGTGTGGTCAGAGATCGAAAGAGAGCGAGCGAGAAAGAGAGAGAGAGGGAGGAAGAAAGAGTGCAAGAGAGTGAGCAAGAGCAAAAGAGAGAGAGAGAGAGAGAGACATGGATGAATGCTTTTTTGATGGTGACAGAGGTGACACACGCACACAAACACACACAGGGCCTGGCACTATGGAGAAGTGCCACTCTCACCTGCCAGGTGTTAGGAGCAGCACTAACATATGTACAGTCCAGCAGTGGTCCAGCTAAAAGTGTAGCAGCATGCCAACTCCCTGTCTGCCTGCTGTTTCGCCACATCCAACCAACAGGCCACCGTCTGCCAATAATGCCACCGTGTGTGTGTGTGTGTGTGTGTGTGTGTGTGCGCACTCAGCAAGGACTTATTCAGCTGTAATACTGCACGTGTCCCATTCCAGTGAAAAGTATAATACAGCATAAACATTTCTATGGTTTTCATGTCCTGAAAGCTGTACTTCTACACAAATTTCTACTTCTTTCTACCACACTCTAGTATGCCTTCCACTCCAAGGAAGTCCTTGCTAATCTGCTGAGGAGTAGAATCAGGCGTGCTAAATGAAGTAGAAATATAATTAGGCCTGTTTAACTAAAAATCCCATTTGTTTTATTCTACAGGATTAGGTGACGCTTTCCATTTGAGAGCTGGAATTCGTTTAGCCAGTCAGTTCTCCGCTCTGTACGGGTTTTTATTTCATACATTATTCACTAGTCTTCAAACTGTTTATTAATATTCTCTGTGAAAAAGCTGTGTCATCTTTAAATCTGCTCTTTCCATTAATATCTGCAATTCTCATCAAGTTTTGATTCAAAAGATCCAGACCTGTATGACATTTCTGCAAATCGTCTTAACTTGTTCACTAATAAATTGACTATTACACTCCTAAAGCTCAACTTTACAGTTTAAATGAACTGTATTCACCCAAAACGCTTGACGTGGAATGAGCAGAATCTCACTAAAGACCATCTAAAATGTTCAAATAATGTATTGTAAGATATGTGCTTGCTAAGTAAAACTAAGTAAATGATATATAATTACATAACATCAGTATGGCAGCTGAACACACCTGGAGAAAAGTGCTGTCTACCCTCTTCCTCATACACAAGCTCAAAGAGTCCCATGATTGGTTAGCGTCACTGTGATTGACAGGGGAGAGACAGTAATGCCATCCCCCTCACCCCGAGAGCACGGTGGCATTGCCAAGATTCAAACTTGCGATTTCAACAATAGGACTAACCCTTTTCTGTTATGCCACTTGAAAGGCAACTACTGTTTAACTAGCAAAATTCAATCTCCCATCTCCTGTACATGAGATGCATATGTGCTATGTGATATGCTGATGTGATTAAGGCTTGCATACCAATATTTATTGTCTTTTAGAGCACAAGAGAGTTCAGAATACTCACACAATAATAAAACTCCACTTGAATATTGCAGGCTTTTGCTATATCAGTACTGCAAAGACTAACCTAGGGATAACACACTAATCATGTATATTTTGGACACTGCATTAAGTGTGAAAGTAAAACCCGTCTGAATGAGTGGTACATGGTAATGCACTTTAGCTTCTGTACAGCGCTACTGCGGATCCTATACAGCATAGGATGACACTGAAGAGCATCATTTATTAATGCGACCAGAGAAAGTCTAGCCCACCTAGACCTAACTGAGCAAAGACCATTGTCATTGTTCACATTGCACATGATAACATATTTAGTCTGCAGCTTTGAAATGTGCATTCAAGAAAAAGTAAACCTCGACAGAAAGAAGGTGCATATATTTGTGCAGTTGAGAGAACATTGTGACAGTGGCTGTAACAGCAGTACACACTCACGTTTTGGCTGGAGCTGTTCTCCAGAGAACTGGAGATGTAACCCGGTAAAGGAGCTGGAGCTGAGGCCATTGCTGGAAAAAATAAATTAATTAATTAATTAAAATAACAACAAAACAACAACAACAAAAAATAGAACAAGGCTAGAGGAACCTCAAATCAGATGAGCCAAAATCTAACCCAAGACAAAAATATAAAAATGTGAAAAATATGGCACATGATTCTTAACTAGGCCTATATGTAACTACGCCAAAGCATTATTGACTTATTATTCGTTCTGATGTTACACATATGTATTGTTTTGATGTCTTCTTTTCAACCAAATATAGCCCAGAGCGAGAGGAGGACAGGGGTGGTGATGATAACGTGGATTACTCCATCATATCTGATATCCATGAGCCTCAGTTCTAGTCTGTGCCAGACAGAGGAGATACGGTTTAAAATAGTCATTCTCTGATATCCTAGTCTAAAAATATCACGGTATTAAATCAACCATTCAAAAACACACAAGACACGCCCTATGGGAGGAAGATCACAAGTTCGAATCCTGATGATGCCATGGCCATCTGTGCTCAGGAGCCAAGGAAGCAAAACTGGCCACGGTCTCTGGGTGGGAGGGAAGGTATACTCCCTTTCACGCCAAGAGAGCAGAGCAATGGGACGAAGCGACAGAACACACAGGACGAGTTCCTAATTCTGTTACGACCTGGTCTAGACCGGGCCGCAACATACAAAGGAATAATGTTGTGGCAAGACCGAGATTGCGTTGGCTTTGTATTTTCTTCTCACTCTTCTTTTTTCCAAAATGGTTAAAGCTTCAGAAGCCGACCAGACCAAAATAATAAACAAAATTCCTTCTAACTATCCACAAAATGAACTACCTATCCTAACCCTAAAGAAACAACAACAACAAAAAATACATTTCCTTCCCGCTCTCCCTAGCTAGCCCAAAACCAAGGGAGAAAGGAGTAAACATGAATGGCAAACGAAGCGCAAATGAGGTCAAAAACAGGCAGAGGGTCATACACAGAAGCAATTAGCACATGTAGCAAAAGTTACAAAAGCAAAGGCAATG
>CM074948.1:13560924-13579483 GCA_037577455.1 Pangasius macronema | reverse complement strand
AAGGAAGCAAAACTGGCCACGGTCTCTGGGTGGGAGGGAAGGTATACTCCCTTTCACGCCAAGAGAGCAGAGCAATGAGACGAAGCGACAGAACACACAGGACGAGTCCCTAATTCTGTTACGACCTGGTCTACGTCGGGCTGCAACATACAAAGGAATAATGGAACAAAATTCCTTCTAACTATCCACAAAATGAACTAACTATCCTAACCCTAAAGAAACAACAACAACAAAAAAAATAATTTCCTTCCCGCTCTCCTAGCTAGCCCAAAACCAAGGGAGAACGGAGTAAACATAAATGGCACCGACTGTCTACTAACCATGGTTTACAGTTTACTATTACAAGTGGTTAGCCCAAACGAGGTCAAAAACAGGCAGAGGGTCATACACAGAAGCAATTAGCACATGTAGCAAAAGTTACAAAAGCAAAGGCAATGATCTGCGCAGGGAAGTAGACTTAAATACACATCCAGAAAAGTACATCCAACCAATCCCAAAGCACGAGGTGGAAGCAAGGCATGTAAGAGTTGTGATCTTCCAATGGCAAGCTGGACGCAGGAACGTGACATGTTATAGGGGGCTGGGTCTAAAAGAGGAGAAGACAAAAAAAGACACCCATCCCACCACCGACACAGTAAAGACAGACATACAATCGAGGACATAACAACTGTTAATCACAGTGACACCAGTCCATCGTAGGCGTCAGTGAGCTCACGCAGGGCAGACAGCAGTTTCCTCCGAGTGAGTGAGCAGCAGTTCAGAGAGATGCGGTTGGCTGGCTTCACACGTCTCAGTGAAGCATGCATTTTCTTTTTGTTTTGCAGGAGATAAAAAAAAACAAACAGTGCTTGAATTCAGCTTTTCACAACTGTAATTTGACGTCACTGCTCCATACTGCAAAGTCCCATAGCTGCTGGTCATCGATTAGAGACGAGAGCTGTGTAATGCTGGACGAGAAGGACAGATGAACTACAGTGATTTGGAAAATTCCGTGTTTTTCCTTCCGGCACCATTAATCAAGGGTTCTGCGGTTGGAGAAAATATAAATCGGCAACACATTATGAACATTTTGTACATTTCTGTGGAGCTTATCAGTCACATTTTATCACTTGTCCAAGGGGGTTTCACCAGTTTTATCAAAAATCCCCACTTCACAGTTCTGACCTAATGTGACTGACATGACACCAGGGTCCAGAGGTGTGAATGAGAGCGAAACCGTTGAGGTAAACATGTCAGGTAAACAAGTAGTGAGTATGTGAGGTGAGGTGGTTAACCCCTCTGCTCATAGGAAGTTGTTCCAGTTGAAGAGAGTTGTGTCTATACCGCCTTCTCTGTAAAGAATACGCACAAAAATGTGCTCCTTGTCCTTTAGGTGTAGGCAAAGAGCCGAGTCCTGACCGGTGGAATTTGCTCTCTGGTCTTGGGGACATACACTCATTACACTCAGTACAGTCTTCACTGTAAATCCCTCCACTTGTGTTTAGGGTCTGGTCTTCTGGAAGTTCCTGTCTGAGTGTGCTGCTGGGTTTGCTTAAAAATTGTGTTTACTTAAAATCCTTCACAGACTCTGCTATGAGAGGCTGCGCTGTAATATGAAAATAATCAGTGACAAGGTTGTGTGATGTGGCCAGGAGTCAGTGTGGCCATTACCATACCAAACTGATTATTTACATCCACACAGCACGTCCCGAAGTCATTTATTCCTCTTACACCACAAACATTCGCCAACAATTAAAATGAATGATGCATATTCATATTTGATATCAGATTCATACTTTTTAACCGTTTATAGTTACAGTTAATGTTGTGTGAACATCCATGAGGCAAAGTCCTGTTATCATTTACGTTATAGCAGCTATAAACAGGCATTCCCTCACCTGTGTCTCGCTGAAGGTAATAAGACATAAAAATTAGGGATGGGCATGAGTACTCAAGTACTCAGAAGAGACAGCAATGATCGATCATTAAAACGATGATCGTGCAATATGATGGAGAAGGGCACACACGCCGGACGGAGCGCTACTGTATAGAACAGAAGGTAGGTTCTTTTGGTGTGCCTCTCACCTTTTGAAAGTGTTTACGGCTGGTTATAAGGTAACTATTTTCAACTTGACGTGAATGTAACATGATGGCTATGGCAACTCTGCGGCACAACGCTGGTCAAGCCACCCGCTTTTGCTTTTCCACATTTCTGTCAGCCAAGCAAACAGCAGTGCGCACATACTACTATAATTACGGTAATCAGGGAATAACTGATTGATTTTGGCCAGTGGGTCTTCACATTATGACAATAATGATGCTTGTATTTTTATTATGCTTTTTTTGTACTTTGTAACAAACAACAGTCGAACAGCCTGTAATACTGAAACAAGATGCACTGCAGACGCAAAAGACGTCCACGTTACACACAGTATATGAACATAGACAACAATGTCGCTCTCCTGAGTAATTACTTTGAGTACTCGAGTAGACCAAATGACCAAAATGCCCAGCACTAATAAAAATGCAGCTTATCATGTTACCAAGAAACCAGAAATTACAAAGCCCATCTCACCTCATGTCAGCATATCAGCTGCTAATCAAATTATTATTAGACTTATGTGGATTACGTGGCAGGTTTCTGTGAATGTACTGTTACTACAGAAACAATAATATATTAGAGCAAGCACATTTATTTAAACCTGGCATTTGAATTACTACCGTCAGAGCTGCTGTTATAGAAAATGAATCTGACCAATCAGACCTGAGAATTCAAAAAAGGGATCTTTTGTTCCATTCACATAATACTGAAGTTGTATTAGCTTAACATTTACTCTCCAAGCTGGTCAGCAGGTCAGTTCTGTATTCGAGCGAGTGACGGGAGTCGAACAGTAATCAGTCTGAGCTGCTTTCCAGTAAACTAATGACTAAATTGCTCTTCACCTTTCTGTACTAATGGATAAATGTTCATACTGCAAAGATGTCAGCTATTCAAAGAAAATGACTGAGTATGTAAAACTACAGTGGTGCTGTCTTTGTGTGTGAAATGTCTACACCTAAATTAAAATATACCTTTTTTTTAACACTCTGAAAAAAAGTTCAGCACCCTAATAAGTTTCAGTTTGTCCTTCTGTGGAACAACAACAGAGGTTCCCCTTTCACAAAAAGTTCCACACTGTCAGAAATAGTTACTGAACTGGAGTGTTGCCTTATCGCCAGAAAAAATACCCGTAAAGGGTGCGTGGTCTGGACCTATAGTATACGTCTTTTACCTAGAAAAGTGCATTCTGGGTAGCTTTAATTAGCCTTTAATGTAGTGGTCCTTAAAGTCTAGTCATACACTTAGTTTTAAATCAGTTTTACAGCTTTCCAAGCACATATAAAAGGGACGAGGCATGTCCTCTTGATACTACCAGGTCAAATACAGTTTGGTTCCTTTATTTCGGAGAGTGCAAATATAACCCCTTTAGAAAGCTAAAACGAGTAACCAGCCAAAGAACCCTTTTTTTCTAATGGTGCACTTGTGGCATGTTTCACGAATGCACACTGAGTCTCAGACTTGTAGTCTCTCGGCGACGACTTGTGAACTCGTTGTGGAGCCGACGAACGCAATATAGCACAGGGTTAAATGAAAAGGTCTGGCTTAAAACGTGTCTACGAAATAAATACATACAAATACAAAATACAAATAAATATAGAGCTAAACTATTACAGCACATCAACACGTGCATGGTTTTGGAGGGGAAAAAAATATTGGGACTTCCATTAAAGCATACTGGAAAAGTAAATATGAGATGGTCCTGAAGTGAAATTTGAACATGACACCAAATGCTAAGTGTAGCACAAGACAACAACAGGAAACAACTACTGCAGCTTTCTGACTGGACAAGTATACTACACTCTTCACCTACGCCTAAATCCCGAAGTTTGAAGTCACCACTCACGCTAAATTTAGCTTACAGTGTCTGTAATTAAGCGCAGATCCAAAGCAACTCCACACCAAACCAAATAGCCGGCTGCATTGTGCTGTCGCACTTCAAGAGGAAACCGAGACACACGCTGTAATAACATGACTACTGCCATTGTCTATAGCTGTATTACAGAACATACAGCTAATTCAGACAGTCAGAAGGATGACACTGATAGTGTCTTGTACTAGTTATTTATGTAGATGACATCATTACAGAAGGTATGGCATCATGTTATGCCATTATAAGCTCTAAAAGAGGAAGGAGGTTGTTATAAAGGCATTAGGCTAGGCACAGAAGTTTATATTATGGGGTGGACAAATAATAAAGTGATGTAATAATAACACATCCGGCTAACTACATCAATTCAGACAAGGGAGACTGTGAATTCCTGAGGAAGAGGTGATTGTGTAGACACAGTCTTTATCCTATCCTGATAAAAGTGCCTGATGTAGCACCTCATGTCCGAGCCTGCAACAAAATGTCATCGAGTCACCTTTCAGCTATGAGCTGTGGTGCTCTCTCCTTGCACTGCAAGCAAAAAAGAAATTCTGCCTGGCTAGCGTCTGTACTTCTTCTGGATATGCTTAACCATAAGACGGCTGTGTACTGTGTAACAGGACAGTTATAAGACAGCTTTGTGCTGCGCTTTATTTTGATTCGGAAACGATCAAGTCGTCCATGAACGCTGATTAATCTGCCAAGAAAACAACATTCTACCATCAACAATGACTTTGACAAAAGAAGAACGTATTGAAATCATTGTCACGATTGGATCAGGAAGCTCTCGAAAGGTTGCAATGAACTTTAACAGGAAACATGGTAAGCAAATCCCACACGAGACTGCTGCCTAACTTATTAACAAATTCAGAAAGACTGGACGTGTTGAGGACCAACCGAGAAATGGACGTCCACGAACATCAGTGATGAAGGCACAACCCACATGGTGCACTGGTATACACAGTACCCTCTGTATGAAGACTTCTGGGACACTCTGTATAGATTTACCACTATTAATACAGATTCATTCAGAGCTTAATTAAACCAAGAAAGATGATGTTTATGAGATGTAAAATGTTTTTTTCCCCCTGTGTAAATGCTTTCAGGGGGTTTTTACCTAGACTGTCCAACTTAGCTATTTACGCACCGATTATAAAATGGTCAACCTACTTAGTCTTATTTTACTTCTGAATCATTAGAGTTGTGATGTTAAGGGAGTTTGGGGAGGTTTCTTCACACTAAAAATGTCCCATGTGCTTGTAAACAGTTCACACACTCACTGTTAGAGCATATATATATATATATAACCGGAGATTAAAAAAAAAGAAGAACAAATGTAAAACCTGCCATTAAATATAGTGCTGGAGAAAAGAGCTGTCCTGAGGGGCTAAGCTTAGCACTGAACTGCAGGTCAGAAGAGAAAGCTGGCTTTCATGACTCATTACTCCATAGAAGAGCACAGCGCGCCTGAGAGGGATGAGAAAGAAGAGAACAGGATCAGACCTCAGCTTTCTCTTCCGGATAAACAAGTAATAAAACAGCATGGCAGCTCTGCCAACTCCAGCTAGCTGTGCTTCCACACACACACCAATGAGTCCTGAAGAAGCTCAGAGATCCTACAGGTACAAACTCACATCAACCATCTCTCTCTCTCTCTCTCTCTCTCCACGCGCGCACACACACACACGCGCCGCTTACCACCACTACTCTGATGCGATGGAAAATTGGAGTCAGAGTCAAAATAAAACATTAAAACCCCAACTAACCCGGAATACTAAGTAAGCCGAACAGATCAATGCGACACCAAAGTGCACACACGTGTCAAACCAGAACTTTTACAACTTCTCCCTGCTCCATCACCAGAGTTTGCGAAAAGTCCGAGTTAGGACATGAAACACTATTTAGCTGGAAGGAGGCACAGCGTTGTTTTTCCCATCCGCAATCCAACAAACCCAGCCTTCTGAGCTTGGATTGGCTAGTCGTGTCCCGCCTCCTGCATTGTGATTGGCTGTTTCTTCACTGCCCAATCAACGGGACGCATGTAAACTCGAAGTGCTAGTCAAGCTTTAGCGTGGAGGCGGGATTTGTCAGAATACAGGTGGGGAAAAAACGCGTAGGCACAATGTTGTTACCAGGAAATAGCTCGGGCCTATCTGAAACACTGCTCTCAAGTGACCAATTTAATCAGGACCCTAAACTCAGCAGGCCAAGAATATAAAACAAAAGCTCGTATAAAGAACACAACGTGAACTGGAGGCCAGTTGTCGCTTGCTAGCGCATGTACTCACCCGATAAGCGCAATTGTCCGCTGCTGAAATGGCCAGACTGTTTAGCACCGCCGCAGGAAGCGCTCTGCCCGAGTCATGTGACCGCGCTCAGCGCTCTGATTGGCTGCTTGTCAAGTCGGCCACCGGCTGTTAAATTTCCTCAACATAAAAACTAGCCTGATATTTATTCACAGTCATACCTCAGTTTAGTTTAAGTCTTGGAGAACTTACTGCTGCTTAACGACGTACGTCTAAGTCATGTCTGTTTTGAGAATTAAAAGTTTGACTATAATGGATCTGAATTCCCCAGTTGCAAAATTAGAATTTTTATTACACTTCCAGTTCAAAGTTCAAACAGTAAGCGATTGTGTCTTCCATGCAGAAGTAAGCCAGCCTGGGTGTGGGTTATATCCAAGCCTTAGTGGAGAACAGTGCCTATGTTCTCCTGAATTCACACAACCTGAATCTTTACAGCCACATGAATATAAGATGATTCATTTGAAATTTTGGTTCCAGTGAATCTGATATGACATCATAAAACCAAAGCCAACAATGTGGGAGCGGTGCTATTCAGATGTGTTATTATTAATCAGTATTAACATCATGAAACTTTGACTAAAACAAATTTACAGTTGTGTGCCGGTCCTAAGGGTTCAGTTAAGTAATCTATTAATTAATTTTTTTTTGTTTGTTTTTTGTTTGGTTTTGTTTTTTTAGTATTCCTAGTTTGTCAGTTTCTGGTAAATATACATGATACAGTATAACCTTTAAAAATAGCAAAATAAACACATTTTGCATTATTGATCAGAAATACATACAACAGTTAATGGTTATCTTGCCTGAAAAACTACAATTCACCTTACTTTTGAAAAGGTATATTTCGTCGCACTTCGACGTAATATAATAGTAATAATAATAATAAAAGGAGTTCGGATGGCATGATTTACATTCCTAAGCAGTTCATGTGCCAGAGTTCAGCTCTGCTTGCTGTTTACATAAACCAAAGGTAGCATAGCCCTGCTCTACTGCATTACATTACACACCCAAGCAAATGGTTCAACAGAGGACAGTCTTAGGGTACTAGGTCTCATAAAAGTGACAACTGGGAAGCCATAAAGCTTTACGTTCCTCTGACTACAGCACACTCTGCCCTGCTTTACCCCTGTGTCAGTTTGTTTCTCTCAGATGCGAAGCAGCTGGTTAACATTAAGGACTTTTACACAAAGCAAATCACTGGATTTCTATTGTGGGCTATGGCTTATGCCACTTTAAACACACACACGCAAACACATACACAGAATGGTCAGTAGAACATTATAGTCAGTAGTTTATTGGTCTCAGAGAGAGTCAAGCTATGCTTGAACAGAGAACAGAGGCAGTGGTAGTGACTCTCAGTTGCAGTTGCTCAAATATGTGTCCATGAAGTATTTTGTATTTCCTGAATAACACAGGATCTGGGCAACACCCTGAGACTGCTTTCTTTCACTTGTAGTTGTGCACAGTTCAGCTTATTGTGATCTTTTTTTTTAAATAAACAAATCATAAGATATTTTGGAAGGTGTTAATGGGCTGACTCATTGCCATTACTGACTTCCTTCCTGTCTTAGCTATGAGGCTGTGCAGAGCTGCTGTGTCATTACTAAAGGCACACTTTGCCCTTGACTTGGTTTGTATACGATGCAATTGTGCATGTATATGCATTATGTTTGTAGTTAATTATTTCGCAGTGTTTTAGTTACTGGCCCATTTTACATACACTGCTCTTTGTATATCTAAATTTCTCATTTCTAAGGGAACAAATGCAGGTGCAATGATGTGTCAGCAAGCAATGTGGAAGCAAAACCATAATTCCGACCTCAAAGTGAAACAGATAAAACAAAAATAAAGAACTGTGATGCAGTGGAGTGGTCAGAATCCTGATGCTATCAGGGAAGATCTCACCAACCAGCAGTTCCTATGTGATACCTATGCATGCTATAAATCAAACGACTTATTTCGAGTCATTTTACATTTATAAGTCGTGATAAAATGACACTACCTACTCTAAACATAAGAAGTGTCAGCGCATGGGTCGTTGACCAGAATTCCTTATGCATAAATAACAGACTTAATCGCGGAGAAAATTATAACAGTGGTGTTTTACCTCAATCTACCACACACTACTGAACACTTTGATTTCTCTTCACATGGGCACAGCTCCAGGGTCCTCGGTTCAATCCTGACCTCAGATTATTGTCTGTGCAGTCTTGCATGTTCTCCCTGTGTCCTAAGGTTTCCTTGCTCCTCCCAAAACATACAGATTGCTTAAATTATATTGTCCCCTTGGTGTGAATGAGAGTGTGAGTGTGTGTGTGTATGTGCATGGTGCCCTGCATTGGACTGGTGTCCCATCCAGGGTGTATACCTACCTCACACCTAGTGTTCCCAGGATATGTTCAGGATCCACCACATCCCTGACCAGGATAAAGCAGTTACTGAAGATGAATGAATGGTTAATGCTGTCCCAAAAATTATACTATACGGCCAAAAGTATGTGGACACCTGACCATCACACCTTTGCCACAAAGTTGGAAGCACACAGTTTTATGGAATGTCTTTGACATTAACTTTAAAACTTCCCTTCACTAGAATTAAGGGGTCTAGCCCAAACTTGTTCCAGCATGACAACGCCCATGTGCACAAAATGAGGTCCATAAGTACACGGTTTGCCAAGGTGGTTGTGGAAGAACTTGAGTGGCCTGCACAGAGCCCTCACCCCAGCCCCACTGAACACCTTTGGGATGAACTGGAATGTTGACTGGAACCCAGACATCCTCGCCTGAACTCAGTGCCTGACCTCACTAATGCTCTTGCGCTGAATGAGAAAAAAATCCCCACAGTCATGCTCCAAAATCTAGTGGAAACCATCGCAGGAAAGTGGAGGTTATTATAACAGCAAAGGGGGACTAAATATGGAATGGAATGCTCAAGAAGCGCATATGGGTGTGATAGTCAGGTGTCTACACTCTATTGGCAATATAGTGTATCAGAGCTGGCCTTGCAATTGTATTTCAATTTTAATACACATTATACAGTATATAAAAGGACATGTTCTAAAAAGATCATTATTGGTAAGGTATTGATGGATCCAGAGCCTACCCTGGGAACTCTGGCCACTCTGGATTCTTACACCTGTCCATCACAGGTCACCAAGCAAACACACATTCCCACACTTGACACAGACAGACCCTGAGGGCAAAATCGAACCAGGGCTGCTGAGACTGTGTGGTGGAAACGCTACCCACTGCAACACAGTGCTGCCCACATAAAATATTATTTTATATTTTATATTGTTTTATATTATTAAACAAGGTTTATAGAAACCTGGCTGCTGCAAAAAGCCATGCAGTTTCTGTTTGCTGTGGATATATGAAAGGCTTGTTGCTACCTACAGAGCAAGGTTCTCATTTAATTTAAAAGCAGAATCTGAGCAGTCATCTGGGATCCTGATGGAATAATAACCCAGCAATGCTGCTCACTTTACTTTATATTAGATAAATAAATGATAGATTTGAAGTATAAGCAATAACTTAGAATCCCAGTGTATTTATTAAATGGGAAATGGCAATAAAACAGTATGTACATTTTTTTTTTCAAATATTACTACTTATACAGTATATATTTATTCTGGGGTCCCTGGAGGACTAGTGGTTGGGCCACAGCCAGGGAACCAACCCTAGCCTCTGAGGTTGTATGCAACAGTGCACCCTCAGTGCCAGTCCAAAACCTGTATAAAATCGGGGAGGGCTGCGTCAGGAAGGGCATCTGGCGTAAAAACTATGCCAAATCAAATAGGCGGACCAATGATCTGCTATGGGGACCCCTAACAGGAACAGCAGAAAGAGGAACAACAACAACAGTCTATAATTATCCTGAATTTAATAAGGGTGTTTTACACTTATTAACGTTTGTTTGTCTAGCCTAACAGGGTACAGACCTAAGTCTTACAGGTATAATACAGTGCTGATATAGTCTTCTAGCCTCTGCTATAGCATTAAGCATTTTAACATCACATGCTGTACACAGAATCGGTAACCTTCAGGCAACTTGACTGGGTATTCAGTAGTAATCGTATAACAGTGGAAATGATATAACAGGCTTTGTCTAAACATAAAATGCATCAATCAAAGATAATGCAATATAGATCACTTCAGATCACCAATTAAACCTTATTATGATTCAAGTTGATTAAAGTCTCATTTGTTAGTTACTCTGAGCTTTGTTTCTGGTGTTTATTCTGCAGGATGTGTGCAAATATGTTTAATAAATCACAAACTGAAATAAATATGAAAAATCACAATTTTTTTTGCATTTATACAGTTTATTGTTCAATCTAAAAAATAACAAGACAAAATTGAATAATCACAGAGAAAGCACAAATCAGAATGGCCTAAAGTTCATGCCCTTAGCCAAAAGACCACGAACAAAGGGAAACCCAGGACTCTGGCACAAAACTCTGGGGCTAATGTATGCAGTTTTAAGTGGTATTTGTGGTAAGTCTCTTACATAATGGATGGTGGTACGGTATTTTCAAAATGCTGAAAACATGAATAAGCTTAGTGCAGATGTTGTACACTAAAGTTGACATACAGATGAGTAATGTGTACATACTTGCGCCTAAAGATATAAAATCCCTATATGATGTGATCCCTCTGTCAGGCAGATGTCCCTACATGGTACAGATTATGACAAAGACAAGAACAATGTCTAGTGCAAAATGTGTTGGAATAGAAGACACAAACAGGGGACCACTGGACTTTTGTAGTGCAAGTAGTGTCAGAAATTGACCTCACAATTTTTTTTAGCCACACAGGAGTACCAGAAGTCCAGTTATGTCAAAACCATAACGAATATTTCAACACTGTAATACATAGTATTACTGCAAAAACTAACAATATTGTCTTGCATATTACAAATTACAATAGAGTTTACAAGATCAATTGAATTGTTTTACTTTACAACATTGTTTTTCGTCTTCTTCATATACTTATCATTTTGATTATTTACAAAGGAAATCTAAAGAATGTATTTGCACAAAAGAAGTATAAATATGTGTACTTCCCTTTTATATGTTACAGTTTACGAAAAACATATTTTACAAAATAGTTTACCATGTACATTATTAAGCCCCTTTTGAAATACCACCAAACAGCTCACATGAGATATTACTACATCATGTGTATTTCCACTGTGATAAGCAAGCCATCAAGCTTTTTGATGTGGTCCATCCAAGTGAATTGCACCAGGTTATTATATTTCATGAATGAATGCCCTCGTTTGCTTTGCTGTGGAAACACTGATTATCTCATTATACAGTGTCCAAGCCCAGTGGAAGCAGATTATTAACTGTCCTTAAAGACAGTTAAAGCACATTTGTTTAGAGAGAACCCTTAAGCAATCTTTGATGTGAGAACTTTTGGGCAGCCAGTACACTAGGTGCTGACTATTTTAAATGCCTTTCAGGGGCACTTTTTAATGACCCTTGCAAGGACTGCAAAATTGTTAAAGAGTAGCCCAGATCTCAGTGACCAGCTTCAATACAGGCACATGGCATTGTCTGATTCCAACCTATCAGTTCTCACTTGTATAGGATAGTTATACAGGCTTGGTTTGGTACCTTCTTGAACAATGGATTTCTAGCTGACCAACAATTTCTTGACTTTTCCTATGAGTTTTGCTCTAGGTATTCATCAATCATGTTAAGGTTGTTGAGCCAGTCATCATTGGAACCCACTAAAGTGTCTATGAAGTCCACCTCGCCTCCTCCAACTCCTCCAGCTCCCACAGGTCCTTGAGGTCCTACAGCCATGCTTCCATTGGTCTGGTGCTGGGGTGGATAGTCATAGGAGGGTAGTTTACTTCCTGGATTTTGTCCAGCACTGTAGCCTCGTGTCAGACTGTGTTTGTCCCCTGAGGGATAGCTTGGTGGTGCCATGCCATGAGCTGGGTCCATCANCCAGGCTTCATGATGTCCATGGCAGTCAGAGGATCCCGCATCCTAAGGCTCTGCTGGCTCATGGAGGGAAGAGTTTGCCCAGGGGGCATCTTTTGCATGTGTCTGCTTACCATGCCTGGAGCTAGCTGGTTTGGCGGCGGTCGAGCAGCAGCAAAGTTGGCTGGCATACCTGGTCTCTGTGGGAACTGAGGTGCTCCACAGCCTGAAGGTGCTCCTCCACTGGGGAAGAGGTGCTGGTGGTTCACAGGGTCCATGTGAGGGTGTGCCCCTTGTTGGCTCTGCCACAGCTGGGATTGTGAGTGTGGTTGCTGTTGAGAGGCACACATCATCCGTGGAGGAAGAGTGGCGACTTGATGCAATGCTTGCCGGAGGTGGTTAGATGGACCCCCTCCCAAGCTTGGTCCAGGCATTCCCGGTCGAGCTACAATATGTCCTGGGTGAGCAGACTGTCTTGGAGGACCTCCAACCCCCATCAAGCTCTGGCTTGGGCGCATGGGCATCCCTAAGTCTTGTGAGGAATGGTAGAATGGTTGCTTGGGGCCAGCTGCACCCATGTAGGGACCAGAGTGTCCCACCTGGGTTAAGGATCCAGGGGGAAGATTCATGCGATTGGGTAGTATGGAGCCACTCTGGGATATCATGACGGGGTTGGGATGCTGGGGTGCACCCATAGGGTAACCACTACATTCAGGGGGTATAGTTCTACCTGGACCTGTGAGGCAAAACAGAGCAAACAAAATCTTGAGGCACTATTTCCTTGCCTTCTTTTTCACATCAACTGCACAATTTTAAGTAAAAAATGAAAACAATTATAAGACAGTTTTGGTAATAATGACTACCATATGTGAGCATGTTGTATCACTACCTTGAAATGGTGCCACCTGCTGGCAATCTGTCATCTGTCCCCCATTCATTTGCTCTATCTGCCTTTGCTTTTCCTGCACAAGACAGAAAGGATTACTGATACAGTCAAAAAGCAGATGCTATGGGGTCCCACAGTTCTGACAACTTGGAGAAAAGCAGTAAGGGTGGAATAACGGTTTAACATATGAGATCATTAGAATTTGAGCATAATGTTCAGCAAATTCTGAAAGAAAATCTATGCAACCACAATACTGTAAGTCATTGGTTACAACAGTAATTGGTTACAGAAAATCCACTGTTGTTTCAGTATTGGGTTTTTGTACTGACCTGCTTCCTCATTAGTTGAGTCCTCAGCAGCATGTTGTAGTTACTGGCCTGCCCTGGACGAGGCCCTGCAGAGGGGTCTTGAAGATGCGGCACCATCCCTACATTCTGTTCCTGCGTGAGAGTGAGAGAGAGAGAGAGAGAGAGAGATTCAGCTTACATTCCATTTCCATACTTGGTTATCAGTCTCACAGGGAAACATCTGATAATGTCTAAAGTATGCACGCTCTGATGGCAGAATTAAAATACAGTGTCTATCACACTCTCTTTGCTCATTTATGTAGTTTATACCTGAGCTCATATCTCAAAAGAATTGCCTATGATCAAGATCTCTGTTCTTGCCACTACACAACACCTCAATCATGTATCTATGTTCATCATAGCCTTCTTTTCCCAGCTGCTTGGGCCACAAATATCTGTAAATAACCACAGAGGATTCAAACCAGCCCCCATTTCCCAAAGCAGTAGACTGTTGTTTGAATTGGCTCTGTCTGAATGCTGCACCCATCCAGTCTTCCAGTTTGAGCAGGCATTCCCATATTCCCATACTCTGATTCCCACAACTAAACAAACAAACTCCCACCACAACCCTTAACTATCCTGCTATGCTTGATCTAGGCTGGCTAACCATAGTCATAGCCTAACCTTGAACAATTAAAATTAAACTAAAGTTGATCTCTAACAAATTTTACATTCTTAATTAATAGCAAAAATGAGTATGAACGTCACCACCATGCATGTTATCTTTCAAGGTGCTAACATGGCCTTGTGTGTATATGAGTGTGTGCTGGGGTAGGGGTTGTGTTGCTCTACTGGTGAAATGAATGGCCTGTGTCTGCAGCACCACTGCTGATAATTGCTATTGATCTTACACCTCACTCCTATGCAGCTACAACAAAGAACGGACAAATCCTCTTGTTAGAGTAACGGCTACCAACCAAGACCTGAAGACTGCAATTTCAATCAAGTAGAAGCCATTTAAGCAGCTACTTATAGATATTTATTTGTCTAGGTTACAACAGATCATATGGGCCTCTCTTTAAGTTCTATTAAATACATAGTGTAGTATAGTGATGTTTCTGCTTCTGCAAGAACTATGCAATTTATTCCTGAACGAACACTAGATGGCATTAGGTGCACCCTTTCAAACAAATACAGCACATGCTTTGGAATCTAATGTTTAGAGATTACATGGTTTACCACCCACTTAGGATTTTTGCAATCATATTTGGTTTATAAAAAAAAGAATTTGGCATTTGGCTGGAAGAGACATTTGGCAATCCTGTACCTGATATCACCAAAAAACAGAGCTTCCTCAGCAATCAACCCACATTACACATTTATATGTGAGAGGGATTTTGGCATACCTCAGAGATGAGTGCTAGGACCACTATCACTACAATGATCAGTGTTCACACGAGACTGTTTTGTTTGTGTGGAGACAAGTGTGGATAGTCCCTGTCACTTATTGTATAGAAGGTTTAGGGGACAAAAAATTCTCTCTTTCTCGTCTGTTGCATTGGCAGCAATAAGATTCGCTAGAGTAGGGACATAGCCTGATCTATTATAACCTCAAAAGCAGCAATGTTAATACCTATACCATGACAACTCTGGAATAGTTATACATATATTTTGTTATAACAGAGGCATAACATTTGTGTGATAGTCACCTCACAAAATAAACATTATTTCTAAATACACGTTCCTTGAAATATGCCAAATGGGTAGGAACGACCATTTTAATCCTATCAGTTTCCCTTATTAAATAATTCAGTACATGCCATTCTGCTGTGGTTTCCAGTCATTCTCTTTGATAATGTTAAGTTGTAAACAAATACTATGATACTTTTGGGTTGTATGGTTATCATATTGTGAATTTTTCATATCGCTTCCTGCCTACTTACAGGCAATGGAGAGCATTTCCTGCTTGCACAAAAGGCTCAGCTTCATTATTCTAAGCTGCTGAAATGAACGCTAAAAGGAGAGGAGGAAAAAGCGACGGTCCTTCATATGAAGATGACTTATGTTGCTGTTGTTGCAGTATTGGAACATAAAAAAATTTCCCTATTTCTCACTCATGACAACCTCTGGCAACCTCCTTTCCTAAGTAACACACACACACACACACACACACACACACACACACACACACACACACACACACATACCTCTTTTATGCATAACAGTGAGCTTTTCATTCATTGCATTCAGGGTGCATTTAATAGGTTAGACATCACGACGGAGGTTATCGAAGCAATCCGCTCCCTTAGCTGGCAGGCACAAAGCAACCATGGCGGAGTGTGTGTGTGTGTGTGTGTGTGTGTGTGTGTGTGTGTGTGTGTATAAAAAAGGAACAAAGGGAGAGATAAGTTCCCCCCTGTGGCATCCAGTGGAGCGGAGAAAATCTTGAATTTAAATAGTGTCTTTCTCAAAGCCATCGTTTTACCAGCACACTGCCCTGCCATTCAGCAATTGTATACCATCAATACAGTACAGATAACAACCTGAACTGATCAAGTGTGAGCACAGTTATTCTCTTAAAGGTACATTAAGAAGCAAAGGAAAAATACTCTTCAAGCTACGTAAGAAAACCGAACTTTTTTTTTTTTTTTACAATTGTATTGTCGCATATTGAATTGTAGCATTTACTCTTTTCATTTGTATGCAGTTTGACAGCTAAAGGCATTTTGATTTTGTGTAGCCCAAACCTCCTGTGTTTGACCTTGCTCCCAGCGCTGTGTATTGTGCAGTGACCATGTAGATGCACCTATCCTCATGTCCACTCACTGACAACAGACCTTAATTGCACCAAACATATGCAGCTGATCGAGCGAAAAAGCTTAATGGACCCATTGAGGCACCCATTAAAGCCTCACGTTTCTCTTTCTGAAAAGAGTGTTTCTTTTTCTTTTTTTATACACTGTAGTTTTTTTTTGGCTTATCTTTTTTTCCCCTTTTGACCACATCTCCAATTTTCAGATCTCGGAGTGGATCTAAATGAAATCATTGACGACTCAGTATGTGTGTATATGTGTGCGCGAGTGTGTGTGTGTGCGCGCGCGAGTGTGTGAGTCTGACACATTTGTTGAGGCATGCTAAAATACAGCGGTGAGCCATCTGCACCATTCTTGCATCTCACCATGGAAGCACACACTCATACACACTCATACACACCGGCGCACCCAGTAGTGCTAAACATAGGCCGAGCTAAAGTTGAACTGTCATGGGAAACGGTGAGCGACAGTGATGAAGAAGACAGTGGGAAGGACAGACAAATAGACATATAAATAGACAATAAAAAACAGTCTTTGTGTGACCTCGTTACGAGCAGGTGTGTGAGTGTGTGACATTAAGGCATTGAGGGAATGTAGGAAATAAAGACAGAGCGAAAAAAAAAAAGACAAAAAGAGACAAAACATGAAATAAAAGGGTAAGGAAGTGAGGGAGAGCAAGAGAGAAAGTAGGACAGAGTAATGTACTGGAGAGAACTGAGCTGTGCACTTGCGTGTGTGAGTGTGAGTGTGTGTGGATTGGCGTAGGTCCAGCTGTTGGAGCAGAAGCAGATACTAAACACACTGATTGCCACAGTGAACAGGCTTTTATCTCCACAGTAACCATGCTTAATGGAGAGACTGGACTGAAATGATGAGCAGCAGTGCAAGCATAATGCTACAGCTAATAACTACTGACTGACCATATGCGTAGTCTTAGTAAATAGATTATTGCATGCTCATTTTCGAGAGTAACATCAACCATTATAAATCAGATTCAACACAGCCTTGCACAGTAAGCTTTTAAGCACTTGTAGGCACTTTATCCTAAACTGGATCCAGAGCCTATCCCAGGAACACTAGGTCTGAGGCAGGAACACACCCTGGATGAGAGGCCAGTCCATCACAGGGCATCTGACAGACACACAAACATTCACGCATTAGGACAATACGCCTACACACGGTTTTTGGGAGGTGGGAGGAAACCGGAGAAACCCACGCAGACATTGGGAGAATATTGCAGAGAAATTCCACACAGACAGTGACCCACGCTCTCCACTGCACCACTGTGCCTCCCCTGTAAATATTTGTATACACTAAATTAGCAGATATTAGTCACAAACACATTACCAAAAAACCTTCCACACATCACCATAATTGTCATCAACAAACATGGTGAATGAAAACATCAAAGCAGACAGCAGGACAAACTCCTTTTTCCATTTTTCCCCAGAAGTTTAATGGTTTTAAAATTAGTCAATATCGACCTACTTTTGTACTGTTAGTAATCCCAATATACCTATTTTCATGGGAAATAATTGTCATAGAAATCATATAATAATAATAATGCTCTAAAGACAACTTGAAATTTCAGTTTAATAGGGTTAAAGAAGAAGTTTGTAATTCTTAGAGCCCTCTGCTGCTTGTAAGGAGTATTGAAAGCGCAGTGAAAGCATTGACGAGACCCCGTTCTGCCGAACCAAGCCTACGTTTAAATAAACATGTTTCATGGGTTGGCTTTTAGGGGCAATGATATCATTATTACAGGTTTAGAAACACTTTTAAAATGATAAACTGTACATTTAAGTGTTGAGCATTCACTTTATATTATGTGTCTGCTTGTCTTTGCCCGATAGGCAACCAAACTGTGTGTGTGTGTTTTATTTTTTAATGATTAGAAGAAGTATATTTATCTAGTAAGTGGCACTTTGTTTCAACATGAATGTGTGTGTGTGTGTGTGTGTGTGTGTAAGATAGAGGGAGAGAGGGAGAGAGAGAGAAAGAGAGAGAGAGAGAGAGCGTGTGAGACAGGGAATGGGGGGCAAGTTGGGCATAAGGGGATGTTAATAAATATGACGCTTGACCTACTTCCAAAACAACACACATCAATACTCAATCTCTCTCTCTCTCTCTCTCTCTCTCTCTCTCTCTCTCTCTCTCTCTCTCTCCGTCTCTTTCCATCTCCCTCTGTCTCTCTCTCTCTTTCTCTGCCTTTCTGTGTAGCCTGGAGTTGGCAGCTTGTGCCATCCTTTATGCCAACTATCCACTGCTGCCCAACCACATTCTGTCTAACACAGGCCGACAGACAGACGCGCACATGCAAACACACACACACACACACACACACACACACACACACACACACACACACACACACACACACACACACAC
>CM074948.1:13518383-13551196 GCA_037577455.1 Pangasius macronema | reverse complement strand
GTCTACACTTCAATCACATCTTGATTGTTTTATTTCAAATCCATTGTGGTGGTGTATAAAGGCAAAATCACAAAAACCCTGTTATTGTCCAAATACTTTCGGACCTGACTGTATTTATGTATGCAAGGGTAAAAATGTTTAATGTCCTGTTTTCTACTTCAAATCTACTGAAACATGAATGTCCTAAACTTTTTATCTCTCAATAAACATAGTTATAATTAAATATAAAAACAAAGTCTGTCAAATTATGTAGGGTCTATATAGGTTCCACTCTGTAAGTTCTACATAGTCACTATCTTATACCCTAGGTAGGGAACATACAGTATATAGTGAACACAAAGCCATTTGAGATTCAGCTTCACTGTGACAATTATTCTGCCGGAATATTTTTTTCTAATTATTATTACTTTTTTTTTTTTACAAACTTAAATTACAAATATTAGAAGCTTCTATCTAACCATTCTGTGATTTTAGAATATTGAGCCATACAAGTGAGGTCAAAGCCGATACTTAACATTATATCTTCTGATAATGTTAATTAAGATTTCAAAGTAAAACTTATCACATATGTTCAGTGGCATGTAAATAACAATTCGACAGAACTTTAGAAACACCAGGTCTCAAAATATCAGCTGTGGGAAATTAATATTGGTTTATTAGAAATAAAATTGAATCAGACATAATGAAGTTCAGTATGAAATGATATGAACTCCTTATGATTTTTTTTTTTTTTTTTTGCTTATGCAAGTTTTTAGCTTCTGTGGTTCATAAATATACTTACGTATCACATCGAGATGACAATTACAAACGAGACAGACACTGACATATTTTAATTTCCGAACATTTATGTCAAACACAACACACACACACACACACACACACACACACACACACACACACACAAATGCAGTGAATGTTTGTCTGAGAGATACTAAACACACCAGAGTGACTCCACTGTTGGAGTCTGGAGTCTAGACTAAACAGGAATTTGTAGTATGATGACAACAGAGAGAGAGAGAGAGAGAGAGAGAGAGAGAGAGAGAGAGATACTGTAGTGCTGAGAACTGATTTCTGTATTCTTGTTTTTCTGTTATTTTCTCTCACTCAGACTCTTTTTACTTCTGTTTTTAGCTGTTCATAATTTCACATTTCTATATCAAAGAGAACACACACCGCTTGTTTTTGTAACAGTAAAGCAATCTTTCTTATCCAGATCATAAAATAATAGGACCCTAGTGAATTGCTCTCTCTCTCTCTCTGTGTGTGTGTGTGTGTGTGTGTGTGTGTGTGTGTGTGTGTGTGTGTGTGTAAGAACCAGGTCCCAGAAGTCAGTCGCCAAGTTGTTCAGTCTGCCTGTCCTCTGTCTGTCTCTGCACATCCGCCCCCTCTCTGTCCCTCTCTCAGCCTTTTCTTTCACACGCTCTTCTCTCTTAACTATGAGAATTCTCTGTCTGATTTTTTTCCCCTTCCATTTTCTTAGTTTCTTTTGTAACCACAGAAATACAGTTTAATGACCTACAGGGCCCACCTGCCTGACACTACATCTGCTGGCTATGGCTGCGAGATACTACAATAAAATGATATAATATTATTTATCGATGTAAGTATTGACGTAATGATAAATGACATCAAATGAAAATGATGCTAACTCAAAACAGACGCATGGTAGTGCACGAAATGTCTGAATGGGCCGCCCACCTCCACAACTATTGGCAAGTAATGTCGGATAGATGGAAGAAATTAGCAGGAGCTTCGGCTCTGTGATAAGGAAAGACACTAAGTTGGACTCCACATTACTATAAGTAGTGAAACTCAGTTTTTCTGAGGTAGTAGCATTGTAATGGAAAAGAGTGGTATGTATTTCTTATCAGGGCAAGTCAACATAATCTTTGCGCGGTGGGACTTAGTGTGTATAAATATGACTGTATAAACACCACACAAATCGTTAAGTACACGATCAAACTTGGTTGGTGCTGTGTTTTTGTTAATCTTGTGAAAAGATAGCTGTTGTGTGACACTCATGTCATGGGGGGACATTTCTGTCTCAGTTACAATGGTGCTTAAGAGGAGAAAAAACTTCAGTGATCTCAAAAGTGATAATGATCATGTATGGTCATGCTGTTAGCTACGAAAAACAAATGAGCAACAGCATCTTTTCACTCACTATTTTTCAGTGATGTTCAATGTCATATTAATGAGGAATCCAACATAGAAATAGCGGAGATAAAATCCAGAATGCAGTGCAGCTATTCAACACAACTTGGATGACCAACTCGGCTCGGCTAGTCAGCGACAGACGAGATATCATGCACAATGCTGAAGGAGGATGGTAGTATTAGCATGAAAGTTGAAACTTTGGCACTGGATCTGTTTGAGCAGAGTATACAGATGAGGAGGTGAGAGAGCTGGAAAGACTAAAGGACTAAAGCGCTGCTGCATCAACCTCTTTAGGTAGAGATGAAGCAAGGCACCACTATCAGCAGCAGGTCAATCAGCATGCTGTCATTGCGTCATTTGGCTATCAATTATTGGCTTTGGTCTGGTTGTACCACTGTAAAACCTGTGGCAGTCTATAGTCTAATTGATTATAAATATGAACATGGAAGTGTTCATGGTGACTTTTCCCTTTTACTGTGCTTTATCTTGAGGAAAACAGGTCTTAAAACATGTAGCTAACTAAAGTGTGGGTTCTACGTTGGCCTCCAGAGATGAAGTGACACTGAAAACTGCAATGTCCTTGTCTCAACTGAAGCGAGGCTACAATTTTGTTTGGACAGACAACAATGAAACATGCACTTTTACCTATTTCTGCTTGCTGTTTACTACCTCACCTACAACCCCCAACACCAACCTGTTTGATGGACAACAGAGAACCTCCTAGTGTTTAGAAAAAAACATAAATGTTCCAGAAATTTTGAAAAAGCTTCAACCAGACTTCAGTGGAAAAGTGTTGATAGCGGTGGCCTGCTAAAATATGTGTGATACATAAAGGCTGAGACTAAACCTCCTAAACTCCTAAAGGAAGGCCTCCAGGGAATTACTGAATAATAAGCCGTATGAGTTAGAAATGTAAAGGGGCATCAAAGGTTAAAATGATGCCATGCAATAAATTATATATTAAGCCAAGGTTTAAACATTAATGGCGTCTTGGCAGTTAATTAATACATTCTTATTACATGTGCTGTTAGATAGGAGAGAAACCATGAAGATGTATGTCCCAGGAGATAGACAGATAGACCGACCGACCGACAGAGAGAGAGTTTGAGAGAGAGAGAGAGAGAGAGAGCCACCCACACACACACACACACACACACACACACACACACACACACACACACACACACACACAAACACACAAACACACACTCACACTCACATACACACAACTAAAGTTACAGGTCCTCAAATCACTTTTCAGAGATGTTTAAAGTGCTCGAGCTGAGAGGAGCTCAAAACAAGGTTACTCTCTCAACTCCCTGCTGAGTTGGTCCATGTGTGTGTGTGTGTGTGTGTGTGTGTGTGTGTGTGTGTGTGTGTGTGTATGTGTGTGTGTATGTGTGTGCGGGTGTGTTAGGGGAGGGTGCAGGCATGCAATATTTTTTCTCTCTGCTCTGTCTCCATGTCTCAACCCCTCCCCCTTTTAGCCTTGGAGGAAGGACATCAACATAGAGAGAGAGAGAGAGAGAGAGAGAGAGAGAGAGAGAAAGAGAGAGGACAAGAATCACAGGATGGGAAGGGGGTGGGGGACAAGGTATTAGAAATGGTGAAAGAGAACCGAGGTCAAAGTTTGTGTGTGTTTGTGTGTGTGTGTGTGTGTGTGTGTGTATGTGTGTGTGTGTGCACGTGTCCTTGTTTCCTTCCTCTTCTAACTTCTATCCTCTCTGCACCCGAGTTAGCCTCACTTTCACTGCCTAACACATAACAAACACACTCAGTGCCACCTCTGCACCCAGTGCAACTGTTCGTCACTGATAGTTGGATTACAGTTGCTGGTGGTGGAATTGTGCACACACTGACTGAACACACACAGAGGATACAAGCAGACCAGCAGGCAGTGAATGTGCGCAGTCAAGGGTAGGAAGGGCAAAAATATTCTTGTGAAGCTTCATAAACAGCATTAATCACACACAAGCACACAGGCACACACACACACACACACACACACACACACACACACACACACACACACACACACACACACACACACACACACACACGTAGGCCAATCTCTCATAACAAGGCAGAAAGGACAGCAATGGGTTAGGGAAAGAAGAACTAATAAGGCAGCAAAGGTGTAAGATGGAAGGCAAATACTAAAAAGCAACAAACTGTTGTTTCTGCATGTGGGTGAGAATGTACACTTTATGCTTCCACTCAGCCTGAAGGGATGAAGATGAACAGACAGAGATAAAGAGAACACATAAAGACAAGCTCACCTCTGTTCTGTTCACACAGAGGCACAGACTTCCTTTACAAACCGCCAGGCTTGACATGCAAACCTCAGCCAGAGTACACGGCTGAGAGAGAGAGAGAGAGAGAGAGAGAGAGAGAGAGAGAGAGAGAGAGAGAGAGAGAGAAAGAAATGCAGACAAAGACGTAGGGAGGAGGGGATCCCCACTTCAGTAAACAAATCCGAGAAAGCATCTCCTGCTGGGAAAACGACTGCATTCTTGTAGAGCTTTCATAAAAACACCTCAATAACGGTTCAGTTCTTCATCATGTCCTCCTCTTACTGTAAACAGACGAGGAGGTCATCAGCTTGTGATGTGCATCACTTTCAGTTTTTACAGGCAAATTTCACTGGGCTGTGTTTACACAGTGTTTATGTATGCATTACATGCCTTATATACGTTGACCCATTTAATCCCACCAGTCACAATTTCACCCTTTGTAATGAGTTTTAAACCTCTAAGCGCTGTTGTGTGTGGGGGGAGGGGTTTGTTTTAACTGAAAGACAAGCTATAATATAAATGATCAGTGTGTCTTGATTTCATGCACATGTTTTAGTGTAATTAGCCACACGACCACATGGCATGTCTATCAAACACATATCAGGCAAAACAAAATGTCTGCATAGGAAATCCATAATAGGAAGTAAAACTTGTCACACCACAGGCCCAGTTACCGTATTTGGTATATATAATCTTTAAATGGTCAATTATTGATATTGTAATAAGATTGTAATGCCACATTTATATAATTCTCAGCATATAAATCTAAACATATAAACATTCTCAACATAACATAGCTGCACTGTAATTACATATTCAGCTAACGACTATATATATATATAAATATAATATAAACTTCTCTTTAATTTTGAAAAGATTACAACTACAAACAAAAATCAAACATATTTTCCTCACTAACTTTTTCTACACAGTTTGTGCTATTGTCCATATCGAGAAAAAAAATGGTTAATATTCTATTCATTTTAATCCCTTTTATAAGCATCTAAGGAATAGAAGTCCTATCATTGTGCATATGTGTGTTTAGACTTAACAGGTTTGTTCTCTCTCTCCCTCCCCTCATGTCAGAGGGGCCTCTTTAAGCTTGCAGCCATGCCTGCCAAAGTGCTGCCCCCACCTCCTCTAAAATTCATTATCTTTTATTGGAGTGATGAAAGAGGGTTACTGGGCTCAAAGAGGTGGACTGTGTCTTCAAACAGAGCGCCAGCCTGTGACAGACAATGCTGCGGCGGTACTTTGAAACTCTATACACACACATTTACACACTCACACTCTTTCTCTCTTTAGTGCCTGTCTAACACACACACCCATCAAGAGGCACCCTCTCATTCTCTCTTTAATGCACACAGATTATCACATCATTTCTCCCATTAGCCTGTGCAAACACACGCGCAGGCATGAACACACACACACACACACACACACACACACACACACACACACACACACACACACACACAGAGAAACAAAAGGGATATAATACTTGCTAAAGAGAAACACACTTACAAACAATACAGAGAATGTAGACAAATATATATTACATATATTACAAATACTGTGTAAAAGGTTTCCTCTCTTCTGTCTTGGCTTTGTAATCCCACCCCTGTGCTAATGAACTCTTTTTATCTTTAGAGACCGTACACTGTTACATGAAAATGGAACACTGTTGGGCCAGTCCTAATTAATATAGATGCACTGTGCATGTGCATTCCATACAAAGACTCACATTCCTCTGCTCTCTGTTCTGTTGTCCTTTCAATTAACCACTGATGCTTCCTAATCCACCAGTCCCCCATTTGCACACACACTGCTATATACACAATCTTTAATGACCCCTCGTACAAGCAAGACACACTGTGTGGTGCCACCCTATCCCTCCCTCCCGTCCTCCCTGCCTCATTTCAAATGACCTTTCCCAGCGAGTATGCATTAAACAGGCATTCCTAAACCTTAGCAAGCAAGTGGAAAACTACTGAGACATCTTGCTTTCTCTCTTACTCTATTCATATCATGTCATTGGATTATCCATTGGCTACTTCCAGTAAACTGAAATGTTTATATCATGGGCATCAACTCTTTGATTAAGTCTGTAGACCTTCTAAAACAATGCTTAATGTAAGAAAAAGAGAAAAAACTGAGTTCCAAAGCCAACATCTTCAAGTATTGTTGACACCTATCAAGATTATCAGGACACCAAAACGTATTTATATACAATGTGACCACTGGTGACCATCATCATTAGATGAGATAATCAATCGGAAACTCTTGATTATCTGTGGCCTTTATTAAGGATATATTGTCTGTTGTGTGTGTAAAATTATTTTGTTTCTTGAAGCACTGTATATATATGTGCCTATTATCTTTACTTCAATAAACAAATAAATAAACAAAGAAAGTAGAAGTACTCACCTCTCCACAATGGGGTAACATGCTATCTGCCGGCATCGCTCTCTGCATTGTGCGTTGTTGAAGCAGATGTACATGCCCTGTGGCCGATGTAGGTGGTATGGACTGCATGCTGCCATTGTGGAATCCACCCAAGGGAATGGTCCCCATTTTGGAAGCATGAGGCTCAGGATCAAAATGCCGCAAAGGCTTGGTGTTGTTCAGAGAGAAAGTTTCTGGACCCATGTTGCAGGGGGTGCCTTTGCTGAGCTGCATCTGGGCAGATTTTGTCTGTGATTGTTGCATGAGTATTTTGAGACTGTTGCTGGTAGGCTGGCTGGCTGTGATGGCTTTGTAGAGCTGACTGGACATGTTGGGTGCTTGACTATTTTGTGAGTTGAAGGGACATCCCTGTGTGGAAGGCTGGGTTCCAGGCTGAGTTGGACCAGCTGGGCTAGGGTGTTGTTTTTCTGTTCGGTAAGGGGGCGATGGTCTTGTGGAACCTGATGTTGGGGGTATACCACTCAGATAATTTGCTTGGGACCCCTGGACAGCAGAATTTGAGCCTCCAGATGGCGTACTTCCTGGAAGAAGGGAGTTTTGTGGGCTAAAAGGTGGCTGAGCAAGAGCTGGACTGGCAAGCTTTTCTGGTCTATATGGGGGAGAAGGTCCAGCAGATGGGGCTGGAGTTATGCTGGAGATGAGAGAGCTTTGAGGACTCTGGATGTTGCTGGCTGGGCTGAAGGGCTGCTGGTGCGGGGATGAATTGGGAAGCTTGTCCCCTGGCCGATAAGGGGGAGATGGACCAGCCCAGGAGGATCCTTGCTGGCCCAGTGAGGGCAAACCAGACTGAGCTGGTGGTGGCCCTCCACTGCTGGTGGAGTGGTGCTTACTGTTGGATGCCAACTGCTGAAGCTGCTGGGCACGTGATACTTCACGCCAACTGGAAGTGGACCGGTTGGAAAGTGCAGCTGAAAGCATTGGTGATCGAGCTTGATTCTGGCCCTGGGAGGAAGAAGAAGAAAGGGGTGATGCTGAAAGTGGGGAAGGGACTGGTTTGGATGGATGGGGTAGGGTATAAGGAGCACCAGTTGGACTAGGGCCCATTTGGGGAGAGCCTGCCTGGGGAAAACCAGGGGATTGGGTGAGGTGGGCTTCCAGGTGAGAAGCTCTTTGTGGGGAACGTTTGGGAGTTCCACTCCCCTCTGGGTGGGCAAAGCCTCCAGCACTACCTGTTTGCTCATCTACCTTGTTTCCTAAGATCTTCTCAATGTCGAGCTCAGGTAAAGAAGGGTCAGGGTTCTTTGTAAGCTCATCCAAAATCTCTTGAAGCTCCTGTTCTACAGAAGGAGCTACTGAGTTCCCATTTGGATTATAGGTAGGTGCCAGACTTCCTGAGCCTACAGCTGTTGTTCCAGGGTTAGGCTTAGGAGTCATAGTGTAAGGAGAACCCAATCCATTATTATTACTGTTCAGTCTGTTCCCTTCTAGCCCACTTCCTTGGTTACCCACCCCAGTTCCAGCGGGGAAGGGGTGTTGGGGATAGCTTGGACCCATGGCCAGGGTAACATCCTCAAGGCATAGTCGCTTAGCACTGCCCTGGGTCATTGAGGTTTCAGAGATCCCGTTTACTGAAGCAGCACCATCCACAGCCCCAGTCAGCTTCCTCTTCACTCCTGGCAGCTTAGGGAAGAGAAAGATAACATTGTTAGAAACCACATCTATTCTACTGCCATTTATTTATACATGTAAAGTTCTGCACAAGCATGATCAGATTACATATGAAATATCGGACAAAGTACTTGATGAGCAAAAAAAACAAAAAAACAAAAAAACCAAATGCTATGTTACTCAAAGAGTGGAGTATCTCATTTAATCACAGAATGTATACATTTATACATTTAATATTCCATATTTACAGACATCAATAAGTATACATGTGTGAGGTATAATCAATGATGAATAGACACTGATCACATCAGCAACTCAGCTGCCTTTCCATTTATGCCAGAAGAGGGATCATTCATCATACCATTTCCATTATTGCCTCAGCCATCTCTTTGTCAGTCTACCACATTTATCCAAGTTCTAAATCCTGGATCTCTGAAGAGCCCTCTCGGTGGATTAAGACTAAAAAGACACCAATCATAAAGCCCTCACTGACATTCAAACATGCATACCAGGAACAAAACAGAGTGACTATACTATTGCAGCCACATAGCCTAGAAAGGATGCCTACAGGCATAGATAAAGATGTAGCCATTGTACAAGTTGAAAGGAAAAGTTGTGAGGTCAAAATGGTGATAGTGGATTAATTCAGCTGAAGACCATTTAAAGATGTGTGAAATTCTAAAAAATGGCCTAAGGATACCTTGACTAATGTCACGCTAGAAAGTAGTGTATTTACAGAGGCAACCCATCCAGTCACTGTGAGAAAGAGAGAAGCACAGTGAATGAGTTTATTTAATAATAATAACCACATGACACCATTAAACCTCAATTTCTTAGTACTCTTCCAGTCTCGAAGAGAAAGAACACACATTTTCAAAGACATTCTTAGCCATTTCCTTGACAGAAAATGTCCACTTTATGCACATACAAGATACAGTATATTCGTATATGCACAGTGTATTCATCTGAATGGAAGGGGTGTGACCCATGTAATCAACTTCCTAAACACACACAATCTTTCCGTTCCACTCTTCCTCCTCCACCTCTCATCACCCTGTTTTCTCTTTTTTCCTCAAGATGTGTTTTCTCATAGATTTTAAAACAATAGAATTCAGTCGACACACCTTCCCTGTATCGCCAAGCTGTCTGCAGTGTCCACCCTGCTGTGCTGTGTGTGTTATGCATGTGTGTGTGTGTGTGTGTGTGTGTGTGTGTGTGAGTGTGAGTGAGAGAGAGAGAGAGAGAGAGTGTGTTAGAGAGATGGGTAGGATTGTGGGGGCTAGACACGTGACAAAGGGGAAGGGTGTCTGCATGTGTAACAGAATATGAATTACTTCAGCCATCATTTCAGTGTTGCTGTTCTTTCTGTCTCACTCACTCACTTACACACACACACACACACACACACACACACACACAAAACACGCACGCACACACACACACACACACACGTACACACACACGTGTACACACACACATACACACACATTTTTTCCTCCATGCCAATTTTACTCTAAGCAAACACATCAATACAGACACAGACACATCGATTCTCTTGCTCTCTCCTCCCCTCCTCATCCCCCCTCCTTCTGGATTGGAGGGACATCTTTCATTCGGCAGCAATCGGATTTATCTCATTATGACTGACACCACCATCTGTCACCGCTGAGAGCAGGCATGTGTGTGTGTGTGTGTGTGCTTGTGTGTGTGTGTGCTTGTGTGTGTGCGCGCATTATAAGGAGAGAAAAAGCACACAGACCTCTCATCCAAACCTTATGATCCTATGCATATACTTTATAATTATTGCTCTTGAGAGATGGCACTGAGAGGTTGTTTTGAGTTCCATTATTTCTAGTGTATGTAGGAAAACACACATAATCACACACTACTTAATACGCTAGCAACAGCATACTGCCATTTTGGTGTCAGTAATGAGTTTGGCTCTGGTTCATTTTTTTTAAATTTTTTTTTTTTTGCTATTTTTGCGTTTTCGCTATATGACTTGAAGGCCACTTTTTTGTCTACACAAAAGTTTTAAACATGCAAACTAATACTTTTACACTTGTATCTCCTTGATTCACCTTCCAACAGTCTGGAGTGCTGATTGGCATCTGCCTGTTAATCCAAATCATGGCTGTGCAATCCACACACGACTACAGTCGCTGTTAATCGGATTATATGATGTATCACAAAATGGCAGCATCTGCACGGCATAACACCACTGCATGTGTATATCTCTCAATTAATTTATTAAAGTCACTTTGAGTTTGAATTGCATTGCTGTACTTCTAATATAAGGTCTACCAATCTCGATACAAGCATCCGGATTTGTGTATTCTTGTCATGTAGATATTTCAAACATAATAGGGGCACTTAATGATTTATATCTGGTGTTTTCTCCTCATCATTCCGTAGCTATTAATCTTAGTTATAGCCTAGATCCTATTATTACTCTTACAAGTGGACCCTCCATAAAAGCTTTTATTGATCCAACTCAGTGCAGACCAATGTGTCCTTCTCTGCTCTGTGAACTAAATCAAATCAATTTACTTGCTGAAGGCTTTTTGAACACTACCAGGTGACCAATCCCAATGGCTTTCAGTGTATGCATCTTCATTTGAGATGTTTGTAGTCGTGTTTTTCAAGCAAATGCTAATGTAGTGCATGGATGAATACCACTGGCAATAATTTCCGTATGTTTCATTGTACTGAAAAGACATTATGGAAAATATGTTTCATTAGTACTCACTTATAATGGAAGGGTAGCTCTTGGGGTAGTCAGTAAATGGTTATGAAAAACATATATTTTTATATTTCATTGTATTTGTTAATTAAGCTCTTAGTCTATAGAATTCACCCTCTCAGAGATGGAACTCGCTTTATAGTGACAAGGATTGGTGGATATGCATTACCAATGTAAACACATAAACAGAGAGTGTTTAAACAGCTTATATTTAATCACACATGAATAGCCCTACACCTTCAAGGAAAGACATTCTCTCAAAAACCAAAACTCTCATCCTCAAACCTTCATGGCTAGGATGGAATGGCTGTTGGATGGCACAGTGGGCAGCGTAGCCACCTCACAGCTCCAGGGTCCCCGGCTTAATCTTGAGCTCAGGTTACTGTCTGTGTGCAGTTTCATGTTCTCGCTGTGTTTGCGCAGGTTTCCTTTGGGTTCTCTGATTTCCCTGGACCTCCCAAAAAACATGCTGATAGGTGGATTGGCTACTCTTAACTGCCTCTAGGTGTATGATTGTGTGAATGTGTGTGCATGGGTCAGGCCACTACAATCATGACCAGGATAAAGCTGTAAAGATAAACGAAAGAAGGAATGTAACGGTTATAGTTTTGAACTTGTGTTACATAGTCATGTAATAACTGCCCTTAAACGTCCATTGTAGGTGATTTCAACTGAACAGGGTTTACTTTCTTTTTTAAGTATAGGAAAGTACAGTATCAGGGCTGCACTATATTGAAGAAAAATGCGATATGCGATAACTTGTTAAATAATGCAATATGCGATAATGACATAACCGATATACGTGTCATGTTCTTTTGAGGAAAAGAAAGCATTCTCTGCTATCTGCGTCGCTCTAGAACGTTGACTTTTCGTAAGTATTAAAATCATTCAGTTATCGCAAGCCCTTGCGATATGCATATCACGATATGTCAATCATTGCGATATGTTGTGCAGCCCTATACAGTGTATTGCAAAAAAACTGTCTTTGCTGATCACTCATTACCTCACGAAAAACTGGAAGGTGGAATATTTTGAGCCAAATATATTATTTAATTTCTATATAATATAAATTTCTGAAGTTGTGAGCGGTTATGGCCATAACTGCACCTTCACAGTAGGTGGAGAGCTAGAGCTTAGATCGTGTTGCCTCCCCTGGGGGCATTAAACTGTGTATCTGAGAAGTGATAGAGGGTAAGGGCTTCAGCGGTTCATATGTTTTACTGTACAGAGCGGGCAACTGAGGACAGAGCCACTCCCTCAGAGAACACAGCAACAGGATGAGGGCTGTGCGTGTGTGTGTGTGTGTGTGTGTGTGTGTGTGTGTGTGTGTGTATTTATGTATGTGTGAAGGAAAAGAAAGAGAGGTAGGAGGTGTTTTGAGCCAAAAGAAACAGTAAGGGAGGGTTTTAACCCCCACACACACTCTTCAGTAGGTCCAAGCAAACAGCAAAAAGTCTTTACACTGGGGTAATGTGTACAAAGAGAACAGTCGTCATTAGGAATATACACAAACGCTCTCTCTCTCTCTCTCTCTCTCTCTCTCTCTCTCTCTCTCTCTCTCTCTCACACACACACACACTCACACACTAGGAGGATGTTCTGAGTAAAGACTTCCTCTTTGTAAGAATTTTAACAAAATCAATCAAAAAATTTCATGAGATCATGTTTGCCAAAGCTTTTATACTTCAGAGAGCAACCTTCCTCATGTAACCCCACTGTAATTTATTCTCTCTCTCTCTCACACACACACACACACACACACACACCCCATGGCATGTAATGGTGTGTCAGTCATCATTAGGAGCACCATTGTTGTGCCCTTAATTACTGCAGTCTCTGTGCTGCCACTGTCATTTAGATATGCTAATAAACAAAGAGCCGCCCGCCAGCCACGTGCTACACATACACTCACTCTTCCACACACACATGCACACACACCCATGCATACACACACATACAATACAACGGTTTGGAGTGATGGCTTTCGCACGGGAGCAGGGAAGTGAGAGAGAAGGACAGCGCAGCCTTAACCGCTTGTGAGGAACACACTCCATCTGGCTCTAAAAATACTCTCGCTGTTTCAGACAATGGAGTTGTACAATAAACTGTAATCTGCCACTGTATGTGGGGTGTTCTGTAATGCAGGAACCTTCAGCTGAAATGCTGAGCATCATCATCCTCATCAACTTTACATGTTAATTAAATAATCTACCATCGTTAATCAACTATAAATATATCAGTAGTACTTGCCTGTATTTTAATGCACAGAGATTAGCAAGATTACACTGGAGCTAGACCATTATCTTTAAATGATGAAATGTCTCCGAAAAAGAAGAATGAACCTGAACCCGATGTTTAAATGTGACCGAATTACAACATAAGCTTGGATGCTCTGGATTAAATTGATGAATATTCCTAAATATGAAAGGGACGCTTATTTAACAAAAGCTATAAAAAGAAGCTCTGATCATGTGCTTTCAGGCTGAGCTTCAGCTGGTCTGTCCTTAAGTCAGACTCAGATGGTAGGTAGTGAGTGTCTGTGTTGGAAAATGAAGATGTCTGCGTGTGTGTGATCATGTGTGTGTGTGTGTGTGATCATGTGTGTGAGCACAGATGTGAGCTGACATGGAACAGGTCTCAGACAGGCTAAAGAAGATTAGACACATGCCTCTAGCCTGCGCCACCGCAGACAGCAAAGGGGAACTCTGTCTGAAATGCTGGACTATAACCTAATATTTAAAATCAGTGTATTACTTACCCATCTAGAACCATGTACCAAGAACATGCGGGCTTGTTTATGAGATTATTTCAATTCAATTAATAGCAATGTTGCATCACGCTAAAAAAACACACAAGCCCGGTTACTAGACTGTGTAACTTATCCAACACTGTTTGCTGTGTTTGTACTGTGACACAATTCATTAACAATCACCATTTTCGAGATGGAGACAGAAGCTGAACTGTAATCAAACTGAAACTTTCCACCTCGGTCACCGGCAGCCTTTCAGTTCTAGCTGTTATCTGCTACAAGCCTTTTTCCTTCTGCTCCACAGGGAAAAAACTGTTCAACACTCTGCACTTCTTCTTCTTCTTCTTCTTTTAAAGTGGTGTTCCCCTAGTGGACCTGACATATAGCTATTGGTTATAGCCATTATGTTTTTTTTTTATAAGCTTTAATTACACAGCAATAGAGAATACAATCAACTCCTATCATTTACTGTCGTTATAGTATAGTTATTATTGAGTTATTACAGTTATAAGGTTAACTGAGTAATCTGTAGGGTTGAATGTGTTTAAAATGATGCCAGTCACACAAATCTAAAGCTCAGTACACACTATAATGTCTTATGTTTACAAACCTGAATCTACTGGAATTAAAAAAAAATCGGAAAAGTGGTGTTTATGAGGTCTAAAATGTTTCGAAACTATGTTGTATTACAGTGGTTCGGCTCCATGGGTGAAACATTCAGGAATAAAAATCCCAAATGTTCCCCATAAATGAATGATACTCCATATTTCCCTAACATGGCTAATACCTGAATAGTTGGAGTATGTACATAAAAGAAATAAACTGCAGTTATAAACATTTTACACTGAGACAAGTTGAAGAAGCCCTGTATTATTACTTCTCAGTGTGAACACACCACAATTACACATACTGAAAATCATTCTGAATAGTAATATGCCATTTAATACACAGCTGAATCGAGAGACTGCGAGATACTGACAGAAAGACGGAGAGCTCCTTAATGGTTACAAATGTTCCTTTCCTCCAAATGACTAAGAGTATAAAAACAAGAAGTGCCTACTGCGATCACAAACAAATTACGACGATTTAGATCTCAGAGATCATATCACCGTTTTTAGGAACTACAGTTCGGCTCCAGTCGTCAGCACGCAGTGTGGCTGCTGACCACATACAGCAGCCTCACTTTTTCCTCAGCGGCTACGTCATTGTTCTCCGTCATCCGCCCCCTCCGCTGAGTGTACTGGAAATCGTCACTGCAGGACATCTGCACTGCTCGAAATCAGAGCTGGGAAAACACACTGACACACCGAGGCCAACTACATACACACTCATTCACATAGACTTATGCACTTTTTAATGGTCAGGATGGAATGACAAAGTATGATGGTGTTTCAAATCGCCTTATAATTACTTGTGTCAATTGTGTCAAAGGAAGTAGTGCATCCATCATCATTTCCAAGTAAGCTGAACCCCTCATACGACTTTTTTCCCCCTGTTCCCTAGGCTTCTAGTACATCATTAAAGCAATGTGGACTTTTTAACAGTTTAAAACAGCTCCAGAATCAATAGACAGTGTTGTCTTAGTGGCATACGCCGCTTCTCTTAGTTTATTGATGTTCGAGCGCTGACCTTCTCTCTTCTGCCATTCGTTTCACCGAGCAGAGGAAGTACAGGAGAAAAGAATGAGCGAGAGAAAGGGAGAGAGTTAGAGGGATGTGTAGTGTTTAGATAAGTTCACTGCTCTTACTTTGACTCAGCTTTGTGTTTCTGTTCTCGTCAAGTACTCTCACGCGCGTGTTTGTGTGGGAGTGGAGTTTGGGTTTTTTTTCCGGTTTGATTTCAGGAACTGACATTTCCCAGGTAAGAGAAAGAGATCTAAACAGAGGGGATCTCCTGCACGAGTGTATATACACATACACACACACACTCACACACTCACACACACGCTATGCACACTCAATTCAGAAATTATGAGAGTGCTTCAAGCAGAGTAATGATTTAACACATTTGTGCTCATGGTAGTATAGTGCCTGAGAAAAACAGATAAAGAAACCCTTGCACACATAAAGACCACTACACACACACACACACACACACACACACACACACACACACACACACGCTAACACATGCAAACCCACCCACAGCCACACACGCACAAACAACAGTGCTTATGGGTGCAGAGTGCCGGAAGGTCTGAATCTCTAAGCACAGTGTTCAATGAATGTCAATGAACTTGCAAAGAAAGAGAGAGAGAGAGAGAGAGAGAGAGAGAGAGAGAGAGAGAGAGAGAGAGAGAGAGAGAAAACGGATGTGTGGCCTTTTCATAACAGTCAATAAATGTAGGACAAAGACAAAAGAAGAAATGAAATGGATGACAACATGGGTCTGTGTGGCTTTGTATGTCTGCCTGCGTTTGTGTGTAGGTATTTGTGTGTGTGTGTGTGTGTGTGTATACTGGGTTGTGTGTCTGCATAGATGGTCCATTCATGTTTTCACCCCTCATTTCCTGCTTTAACACAGCAATTAGGTGCTCTGTTTGTTAGTCAACTTGACTGGACACTGCAACCTCACTAGCTTTTTAACAGACACATTGACATTTTTATAAGTGTGTGTGTGTGTGTGTGTGTGTGTGTGTGTGTGTGTGTGTGTGTGTGTGTCTATATATAAGAACAGCTGCAGGCTAGATCTAATTTAGCAGCTCCGCTAGTCTCACTGGACAGTCCAGCTGCGTCAAAGAACCAGTGAGTCACACACACACACACACACACACACACACACACACACACACACACACACACACACACAGATGAACTTTACTTTCATGCTCAGGCTGAGAATGATGAGACTGGAAATGAAGGTCAAAAGGAAAACTGTTGTCTCATCAGCAAAGTGAAGGAGACACCAGCCGTACACTACAGCATGCACTTTACCTGCTAACAGGCAGCAGAACAGTCACGTGTTTAATGCTACATCATATTTCGGTTTGCTAACAGAGCGAGAGCACAACACAAAATCTGGTTGGAAAAAACCCTACAAAAATAAATGAAATATTCTGCACAAAAACGCATTTTAGCAGCTTATTAAATACCCGTTATTATGATTCGAAGCTGATGCAGTTTATTTGTTTACTGGAGGAAAATGCGTTTGATTTAGTGTGCAGGGGTCCATCATCCCAAAAGCTGTACCTTTTTCAGAATAAAAAAAAAACTAATTATTTTCACAGATATCTAAAAATGGCAAGTAGTAGTTCCAAAGATGACTTTTCAGTTATTTTAATGTTAGAGTCAGCCCATGTGCAAATATCATTATTGGAAAGACTTGATTTTGGAGCACAGAAAAAAAAAATTGTAATGAATTCCATCTGCTCATTCTGGGCTGGTTATAGAGCTTGTATGGCAGCATGGCTGATATCTGAAATGCTCACACACCAAATTAGAAAACAACACACAAACCACATTTTTACAAAAAAATTTAACTGAAAGTCATGTGGTTGTAAATTGAAATGTTTTTAAAATAATGCACTGTGACAGAACTGCAGTTTATGTACAAATAACTGTAGCACAACGTTTTATTATTCCTGATAGAGCCTATGTGCTTTGGCCTTAGAGGTGATAGAGATGTCACAGGCATCATCATTACCTTTATACCTTTTCCATGTAAAATAATTTGTATTTGTAGGCAGTAAATTATATTTTCAGAGCATGGTTTGCCTATACTTTGTGTGTATTAATTCTATGTGTATTGTGAAACTAGTGTATAGTAAGATATTAATATTTTTTGATTACTGATCCCCCCCCCTTCTTTCATTAGGTACTACAATCATAAATCTCTCTTAATTAGATCCTTATCAAAGTCTGTGTATTTCCTGCCTGTTCAGTGCTAAAAGAAGCTATGCACTTTCTCTGAACCTCTGACACAGTGACCTCTGACCTCATGATAAGCCCTGAGCTCTCTCTCTCTCTCTCTCCCTCATACCGTACATGCGCAAAACAGAGGGACAAACCCGAGAAAGGGCACTTAAAAGACACACACGATCTTCTAAACTGAGAGGGACAGAGCGCTGATGAGAGTGAGGGAGGGAGAGAAAGACAGAGAGAGAGAGAGAGAGAGAGAGAGAGAGAGAGAGAGAGAGAGATTGGAAAAGGACTGAACTGAGCTATACAGACTGGCTGGATGTAAATGAAAAAAAATGGAGAGAGTGAAACAGAGGAGAAGCAAGACACACACACACACACACACACACACACACACACACACACAGAACAGACACCGTATTCATTTCACACTTGTCAGCTGCAAGAATCAATATGAAGCACAGACTGAATGAGGAAAGACAGACAATAGAAAAAGCTAGAGAGAGAGAGAGGGAGAGAGTAGATGAGAGACAGGGATGGTGTGGAAGAGAAAAAGGAAAGAGGTTTTTCTGTCTCAGGAGGAAAAAGACTCCAACTGTTTCAAATGAGCAACTAACAGAGCTCCTTCGAATAATACACATAAGCTTTGAGTTGAATTCTGGTGGTTTTCACTGTTAGACTGAACAGTGAGATAGAGTCATTAAACAGAGCTTCAATGCCTGCTTTAAATACAAACAATATAACATGTGTATATATAATGCTCAGGAAAAAAAACACTTGTTTAATCAGTATGTTTCCAATTATATTGACCTATTTCGCAAATCAGTGGACCCTTTAAGCTCCCACTCAGCCTTCTATAACACCACACACCTTTCCTGCTAGTTCATTCATTCATTCATCTTCAGTGGTCAGGGGTGTGATGGTCCTGGAGCCAATCCCTGGAGAACACAGGGAGTGAAGTGGGAACGCGTCCTCCATTACAGGACACCATGCATACACACATTAACACCTCGGGGCCATTAGTGTAGCCATTTCACCTACCAGCCTGTTTTTGGACAGTAGGAGGAAACCAGAGAACCGAGAAGAAACCCATGTGGACAGAATGGAGAAGAAAATCGCACACAGACAGTAACCCGAGCTCGGGATCCAACCCTGGAGCTGTGAGTTGGCACTGCTAACTGCATGCCACACTTCCCTGTTAGTGTCACTGAGTAAAGCAAAATAAAATCACAGCAGTCAATGCTTAATGAGGAATATGCTTTAAGATGAAGAGCTGAATACTAATGGATAACTAGCAACAACTGCATTATGATACGTTAGTGACCGGTAATATTTTTGTTTAGAATGCACAGATTTGGCAGACAGTTTTTTCATTCATACATGGTTTTGCTCTAATACACATTCACTACAATCTATGAGTCAATCCAGACGCTTCCTGTCACATGCACTAACCAACAGTAGCTGCTACAATGCCATCAATGAGTAATCAGCTTATACTGTTTTACCGTTCAGAGGGCATGTGGCGTATGTGTGCATGTGTGTCTCTTTACTGTAAGCCCTTCCCTAAAGGGTGGAGCTGTACATGTGCCTGTTCCCTCTTTCCATCTCTCTCTCTCTCTCTTCCTCTCGCTCTCTCTCTCTCGCTCTCTCCACACTGTAATGGTTTAATGGCAGATTACTGTGCCACTGCAGGCTCATTGGGAGAGTAATAAAATAAATGGGTTTGTGACCTCCCGCCCCCCCAACACAGCAATACTGTACTGTATAAAAGTAACTAATCAGCGGCCATCAAACCAGTTCTCCCAACTTCTCTCTATGCCATACATCTAAAACAGGGGCTGGTGAACTTTTTACAGCCAGGGTAGCCTTTAGCCTAACAAAATCCAGAGCTATGATTGCAGCACATCCATCCATTTAAATTAGAAGCACATTAGGTAAATATGTACCATCATATTCATCTATTACTGAGCTTTTCACTCATAGAACCCATTCTGTATCACATTAGACGCACCTTTCAAGTAGACATTATTCATCCTTGTTTGTAAGGATCAAATTCTTACAGGAAACACCTTCGTTTTGCTGACACCATTTTAAACCCCTTCAATTCAAATGACCCTTCATTCAGCCTTGTAAGTATAATACTCCCCGAGCCAGGGATTTAGAGTACACCTGAGCAACCCTTATGATATCTGTATGGATGAATGCACACCTGAGCTACAAGAGCTGTAAAACCAGAACAGGACAAAAGTAAATAAGACTTAGTGGCTGGAAAAGCAGCTTCATGCATGGTGGAGGAAAGCTCATGTTTGCCTTTACGCTCCCACACTTCTGCTGCTGCAACAATGGAAACTGGCTATAAAAGTAGAGAAATAAATCATCACGCAATAACTGCAAGCTGTCCTTATTACCAGAAACCCCCTTCAAGCCTGCACACACGCACACACACACACGCACACACAAGCCAAAGAAAACAGTTGGTATTATTGTTCTTTTGTAGTTCCCATTTGAGGAAGTATGTGCTGCATCGTTGATGACACATTGATTATCTTGCTATGAGGACAATGAGAATATTGAACACTGAAGTGTCTCTGTGGAGGGATCTTTTCTTTTTGGATGGATGGCTGAGTGGGGTGAGGGTGAGGGTGGGGGTGAGGGTGGGGGGGTGTATTCCATAAGACTCGGGGCAGGGCAGGTCGTCTTGGACCTGAGGAAATTCCCCCTTTATAAAGCTCTCATTCATGCCACAGTAACACTATATGCCTCAGGGTCTGTGTGTTTGCATGTGCATGTGTGTGTGTGTAAGATCTTCCATAGCCAACAGAAACAGTAACAGGTACACAAATACAAACACACACTCTAACACATACACACAGACCCTGCTCGTCCTTGCAAACATTTGCAGGCAGTGTAAATACGAATGTGCAAGTTCTTATACCTTTTCCAAACTATGACTCATACCTGCTGTACTAGGGAGTAGAAAGTTCTACATGGTACTCAGCTAAACGTCTACGTCTGACACAGTATATTATATTATCTGGACGGCAATGATGAGCGCATAACTTTTAACCTATGTAAATAGACACTCCTTCCTCTAACCCCTTAAATATGGATCTGTAGAAACTGGCATTGATTGGTCAGAAGGTATCAAGTAGTTTTCTATAACAACATGGCTGCAATGTTTTAACAGTGTATTAATGTCCTGGTTGTTGTTTCTAACCGAACAGCTTACACAGAGACTTGCGTGGAAAACATTCCACATAAACAGATTAAAAAAATGTGGAATTTATTTAGCATTTCTGGAAGGAGTCTCTAGTACCAGAGCTTAACAGTCAGAGGTAAAGCTACTTTTTTGTGTTATTCAGTTCATGAGAGAAAAAAAGTAAGGCTGCTGAGGGAACAGTTGTTTATAGCTCCTTTAACATCATGGATAATATGAACTAAGCTGTTTTTTAGACATATAAAAACATTAAATTACTATAATAATAATAATAATAATAATAATAATAACTACAAATATGCAAAATGTAACAGAAAATTGGAATCATTGGCAAATTGCTGTTGCACAAAAAGGAATAAAACAGTTCAGGGTGTGCTGTTATAGGAAAACAATCAAATCAAACTAGTCGAGTCACTGAGGCATCTAACCGCAATCACGCTGCCTGTCAATGCAGACTGTTTCTGAAGGGGCCTAGATTTAGAGGAAACTCCGAACGCAGGGTCTTTTCCTGTTTGAATGCTGAATTTCAGCTAGCTTTGAGCGAATTCCTGAAATCACAGACTATACCTGTAAAAGAATAATTAACTGAGTGCACCTTTTGCTTCGCTAATTAGCCATATCCATTTCCACATGAGGCATATTTGCTGTGAAAAAGCACAATGAAAATCCAGTCAGTGAAAGACTGAAGCTTTTGGGCAGTATATACCCTGAAGTTACCATTTGCTACCAGAATGACCACTCTCGATGTAAATAAAGTCACGCTCTCAGTGTAAAGAGAATCACAAGTCCAATGCTAGGTTTTTACTCATAATGATAAGGATTTATTTGGTGTCCAAACAAGACAGCCCACTCATTCCCATTGTATAATGACTCGCTTTCAGTGCATGCCTTTTATTTTTCTGCTTAGCCCCTAAATGCCTATGATTAGATAGATGAAAATAGCCCTCTGACAGTGATGCTATATATTAAAACCTAGAATTTGAGGCTGAGTATGCATTGGCCTTGCTTCACTCATGATAGCGGCTGACGTGAAAAGACAGAAAGGAAAAACTTGGCTTAAGCTGTATTATGAAAGTTCTGCTTTGCAGAGTGCAAGAACAGCAGCTCTGCTGCTCACCCACCGCCTTTACGTAAACACGCTAACCTGATTTCATCTGAACTGTAGCCAAGATCATTAGTGTCAGTATGTCTATTGTATGTGTGTGTGTGTGTGTGTGTGTGTGTGTGCTGATCTGCCTTAATCTCACCATCACTGCACCAACACGATCAGTAAACAGAGCTTTATAAGAGGTGAAGAAGCTACACCATTTCTCTCTCTCTCTCTCTCTCTCTCTCTCTCTCTCTGAGGGCACATCAGGTAAAGCTCAAACTCATTTGCTGCATGACTGAAAAGACACAGAGATATTGCCAACTATCTAAAAAAGCACACACACATACACAGAGAGAGTGTGAGGGAGAGAACGAGAGAGAGACTGAGTCTCTATTGTTTGCCCCACCTGCAGCTCGGAGGCCATTGAGAGCTCGAGGCAGCTGCTCTCTCCTCTTCCTCCTCCACTCCTCCTATCAGTCTATCATCCCTCATTCCTTTCCTCAATCCGAACACACTCCTCGCATTGTACACCATATCCCTTAACCCTCACCTTAACCCCCCAATCTTCACAGCAAACAGCCCTGTGCTGAATTAACTCCTCAGATAAGTCCAGCTGAGCACAAATGGGTGCTGTTGGAGTTTATTTCACACAGTAGGTGTTCATTAAGTACTGTGCGTGTTTGTTCAACAGTGGAGTTTTGCTGGGGTTTGTCTCTTTCATGCACAATTATAATAATATCATTCAAGTAAAGGAAGATGGGAAAGGCATGAGCCAATAATGAGATGTACAATAGTATAAATAGCAGTATTCTGCATGTACAGGATTGATATAATAGAAATAGGCAGCATTTTAGGGCATCGTTTGTGCTTCTGAGATGAAGTGTGTCCATTTTGGATAGAGAGAATATGAACAGCTCGTCACCTTAGGCTTATTATTTTGGTAATATTTGAAGGAGGCATCGTATGGGTCCTATAGGTGTGCAAAAGGTATCAGAAAAACACGTTGCCTCATGAAAAATGTTTTATAATGTAGTATTTCTAAAATGTACAAACTATGCAAATACTGCAAACAATTGCTACAGTATGAGAAGGTAATACTAACATGTGCTCACACTGGCTTAAACACTGCATTAACCTCCACATGTTACAAAGTAAATCATTCCAGCCGAGTGTGCGTTTCTTCTAGTAGCTCGGATTCAGGGTCAAATAAGCGAAGGCCCAATTATTATTTCATTTCCCAAATCAATATACACAGATGAACAGGAACAAAAGAGACAATGTAAACAGAAATGAAAAGCTATAATTAGCCATAATCCTGGAGGTCACTTTTTTGTGGCAGGTGGGCTAGGCGGCCTGTCACGCCGCCCTCCTGAGGAACAGTGACGCAGGCCAACTTGCTGGTGCGTCAAGCGTACCGGGACACTTCACAAACGGACAAATCAGCAGTCTACCCTGACCTTTACACGAGCCTGAGGCCTGGGAGCTGCACGGCTTTGTGTTTCGCGTGTGTGTGTGTGTGTGTGTGTGTGTGTGTGTGTGTGTGTGTGTGTGCGCTTGTGAGGCAAGGTCTTCAAGAGACGTCACTGTGACAGAATTAAACGTCACGGAAATCGCAAAATTAAGAACAAAACACACACACACAACTTATCATTACTAGGAGATTTTCCACATGACATACACATTGCTATTGCCAGAATTCTTTGCCTAGTAACCTTTGGTTAAGTTTTGCTTTTCCAGTCAAAGCAGCAAAAATCCTCATGGAGATATAATAAAACGTCTCTACAAAGAGACCAAAACTGTGCACCTGTATGACAAGATTACATTATGCGATATCACAATAACTGCCTTTCATTACTGTTCATAATATTATCACAAGGTTGTATTAAGAAAGGTAATTACTACATGTTTATCTGTTTAACTAACTGATTTTAATTTTAGTTCGATGTTAGGTTTCATTCGTAACACTTACATTTACATAATGTTGTGTGATCAGCATACTCAAGTCATGGTAAAGCAAACCGTTCACTGCAGGGATGTTAACTTTATAACGTGATGATATAATGTTTCTTTTCAGAATTGTTGTATTTTCCCCCCAGAAAAAGAGTTTCCCTGTAGCCTGAATGTTTTAGCGCTGACATGCTAACCCTAACCCTAACACCACTCCTACCTGCCCTAGCTAGTCACACCGAGCTAACTAGCCTAGCTTGCTAGCTTTATTATTTTCACTAATAAAATTTGCTTTAACTCTGCTCATTTGGAAGATCACATTGTGTACCAGTCCCACAAATAGCTGTTATTATCCATTGTGTCGCAGTCGTAGAACACTGGCGATGAAACATTTTCACTCGCTAACACAAGATTAAAATTTCACTGCCACTCTGTCCTTTGTTTTGTCCTGCTGAGTGGGCAGAAGGTCAAAACAATACTTGGTGTCAGTCTTATACTTGGCTTTTCTGCAAACTTTTTTGAAACTTTGCAAGTAATGTAGCCACTTTACAAGTAAAACATGCGCTAACCTTGTTAGCACCTGTAAACATTTTCTGTATGGGAAGGCTTGCTTTTTAATGTTTCATCTGTCTTTCATAAACAGAACAGTCATACTGTCATTACAGAGAAGCACACGTTTGATGCTCTTTGAAATCTGTCCATAGGAAGAGATCTTAGAAGATTTCCATGTGATGGACTTTATCACTGGAGCTCAAAACCTCAGGCAGACCTCTCCTGAAAGAAACCCGCAGTGGGAGGGACCATATTTATCAATATCCATGATAATATTACTGAACATTATGACAGATCATGTAACAAGTCATTGGCACAATAACACACACACACACACACACACACACACACACACACACACACACACACACAGAGAACATTCTTCATTTGTCTTTAAACTACACTAGACACTGATATTGAGGAGTATAGACACTCCATGTTGCCTTACAGTCTGGGGCCAACATGTGTCTTAAGATCCCATTACACTTGTGTGTGTGTGTTTGTGTGCTTGTGTGTAAGACTCTACTTGTGCCAGGTTACTGACAATGAGGTTCTCGTGTTCTTTGTCCTTTGTCCCAGCTTTTTCCACTTCAATGGGCAAACGCATGCAAACACACACACACACACACACACACACACACACACACACTGATAGCACAGAAAACTGAAACACTATGCAGAATACATGCAACCCTGAAATGGAATGCAAGGGTAAATCACAAAAAAAACCCAAAAACTGTAACTTTGTTAATACACACACCTACACACAGATAGACACATACAAACACACAACACATATATACATACCCACTATACAAACACATATATTCTACACACATATGTACAATTCATGCGTAAGTACATCAGTAATTATGTACGAGTTTGCAGATGTATGTGTCAGTGATTGTATGTCTGAGTTCCCATGACATGCAGAGGAGTTGAGATATGTGTGTGTGTGTGTGTGTGTGTATGTGTGTGTGTGTGTGTGTGTGTGTGTGTGTGTTTGGGGGTGGAGGGGAATGTGGAAATAGGTTAGCCCAGACCAGGTTTAGTGGCACAAACCCAACACAGACACAAGAGAGCCTAGGGGCACCTGCACACTCTCACACACACACACACACACACACACACACATGGACATAAAAGACTCACACAGCAATAACACCCAGCAGCACAATAAGAAATGAATCAATAAACAACATACAAACGGCAAGATTCCAGGTTTATCATCATATGCAACAAAACCTGTCATCGCTGTCTGTGTTTCATATACAGTAGATCAAACCCCTCAGGCCATAATCCAAAACCTACAATTAAAGGAAAACTGATATTTACTTGCAACTTCTCATGGTTTCAAGATAATTAAAATAGAACTGAACTTTAAAAACCCAAGGAAAATGCAAATACAGTATATAATATTCCATTACACATGTGTACAGTTAAACCGGATTCACCAGAACCAGCTTTACATTTAATGTTACGGAAAAATGTCTTAAATATTTGAATAGAGAAAAAAAAAAGAAAAAATCAAGTGGAAGAAAATTGATCAGACACATTATAATCATGTAGTGATGAAAATTCAGGTTATAAAAAAATGGATAAAAATGAAGATGTGGAATTTCAGGGAAGACTAGCGTACTTGAGGGAAATCCTCAGATAACTCAACGTAAAGGTTTTATTTAATGTCCTGGTTGTATGAAAACCTCAAATTTCTCGAAAATGTAAAAATGAAACAGACCAGATTACAGTTATTTCTCGAGTTAGTTCCATACAGCACTCGAGTGGGATGGACTGGTCAAGAATAATCACGGGCCTACCCTCAACATGAAAGCAGCTTCTGGAGTCAAATTGCCTCAGACAGCAGTGTGTAAATATGCTGCTGGCAACAACACTAATCCATGATACTGACAGCTAAATGTTTGGCTGTGATCATGTTTCTGATCAGCGTCAGAAGCTATAAATATCTAACTATACAGCCTGAGTCTGAGGAAAAGAGATCCATAAGGACAATGTTAGCTGAGGGATGCCAATGAAGTCTGTCAGTAATGTACAGTAAACCTGAAGTAAAATGAGCTATCGTGAATGAAAAACAGTCCATTCAAATATTTCAGTAGACAAACTGATATACAGGATGTAGGTTTGATTCTCTTCCTGCGAATATAAGCAACATGAAGAGATCGTTATATAGTTTTGACGTGTGAGTAGTGTCCTTATAGACAGCTCGTGTGATAAACACATTTCATTTCCAATAGACATGATCATTTCTATTGCTGCAAGTTCTACACAATGTCGCTGTGGCATTTCTGTATATTGCGAAGACCAGTTTTATGTATGAAACTGCACAGTGTTGCCGAGGCAACAGAACTACAACCGCTTGCTCAGAAACATGTTTATAAGCACATGACCTCACAGATGTGCTGTGATTGGCCAGGAATGAGTCTGATTAACGTAGGTTCGTTTTCCTTTCCGAGAAGCTCAAACATCTTCCATGAGCTGTCATGGCCTGAACTTTTATATATATAAACAGGCAAATCTTCGACATTCTGATTTTTGTAACTTAAATCTTTATAGATTGTGTGAATTTAAACTTAAATTAGTATTTTTGATCATGACAATTTCTCGTAGTTCATGCATCATGAATTTCGTTGATGTTCTGGGAAATCTGACTTAACTTCTTCCACTATAGATGAAACTACTCACAGTCTGGACACACACACACACACACACACACACACGCACACACACGCACACAACCTAATTAAAAACACAGTTTGTCTTCTTCTGGAAAAGAAAACAAGCTTTTGAGCTTCATATTAATGAGCACCACCTCATTATATTTTAAACACACACGCACACTGCTGTATTCCCTTTGCACACAGACACACACACACACACACACACCTTCATAAACACACTGTCATAAACACACACCAGTGTGCACATGTATTCACTGAAATGTTCTGCAAACATTTACCAAACTGGCACATGCAGACCCACACACACACAAACACACACGCACACACAAACACTGAAAACTGTTGGAATGCATATATTTAGGGAGGCTAGCATGTGTGTCTTTTGGAGAGAGAGTGTGAGAGAAGAAGGGACATGGACAGGACAGGACAGGAGAGAAACAGATAGAAATATGATGAATGAAAGGAGGTGGTGAAGGATGGAGAGAAAAATGACGAAGGGCTGGTTTCTCTTGTACAGCACTGCCCTCAACCCATTACTGAGGGGATCTCCCCAAGGACACAGACACACACACACACACACACACACACACACACACACACACACACACACACACACACACACACAGTGAGAAAGAGTCAAACAAAGGACAAAATGGAGAGGTAGGAAGTGTGAAAACAGAGAATGGATAAAAGCTATGATCCAACCTGCGAATAAATACATTTCCCTGGATTAAACACAGTTAAGAAAAATGGGCTCTAATCCCCTTTAATCAACACAAAGAGCAAAGAAGTCAGTCATGAAATATTAATTAAGGAAGTGGTCAAGGTGTGTGTCATGAACCTTTACACCACCTTCGCAGCCGAGACGAGACGGTGTAGGAGAGAAGGATAAAAAATCGTGTGTTGGTTTTATGAAAGCTGAAAATGTGGAGCGAGGTTACAAAGCCAAGGTTTCTCAAAATCCTCAAAGCAACAAACAGTGAGAGAGCACGTTAATTACTCGAATGTGTACTGAGCAACACACACACACACACACACACACACAGATGAATAGGCGCAGATACACGCTTGCTGGGCTCTGCGTCTTGTACTGGTTGTTAAAGCGGTATAAATATTCATGTGGAGGGCTGCTGCTGTCAGAGAGGCAGTTTTAAATGAATCACTCGACCTTGCTCCAGTCCACCAGCTCTCTCCTTCCTCAGGAACTGTACTTCAAGGCTGGCCTCCCTCTATTTATCGTTCTCTTTCTCTTTTTCCCCTTACTTTCTCTTTCTCTTTTCTCACCCCACTTATCCCCCACCTCAAATCCCTTCCTTACTGATTATAGAGACCCCCTAAGAGCCAGACTTTCTCTCTCTCTATCTCTCTCTCTCTCTCTCTGTGTGCGTGTGTGTGTGTGTGTGAGAGAGAGAGAGAGAGAGAGAGAGAGAGAGAGAGAGAGAGAGACTTCACTCACAGACATGCAAAGATCCTCTTTGATAAAGACGACTTTTCGGAATGAGACGACAAGGGAATCTGCCCACCTTGAACCCCCTGCATCACCTCCCCCCCAAAGCGTCTCAGTCTTCGTCTCTAATTAGAGCTTTTGTTTATTATGTGGGGGAGAGAAGGATATGTGATATGCGATATGAGGTGGGAAGAAAAAAAAAAATCACTTTTCCTCTCTGGCATGCTGTGTCTAAAAGCCCTCTTTTAGATAAGCATGGGTTCATAACTGCCTACGCTTTGTACCTTTGTTTAATCTCATACACAACACTGAGCTCTCCTTCCTTCTCCCTTTTCCTTTTGCCTCTCCCTCACACACATCTCGCACTTATCTTCATTCATACTTACTGTTTCTATCTCTGTTGAACACCATCTTTCATCTCTCTCTCTCTCTCTCTCTCTCTCTCTCTGTGCTAATAAATCTCAGCACTGCCACTTTCTCACCCAGTAGCGTTTTCCCCAACGCGTCACAGCAATTAAAGCGCTCATAAAATGGCGCCATGTAGACCCAAAGTGTGTGTGTGTGCATATGTGTGTGTGTGTGTGTGTGTATTGTCATCCTGTATATATGTGTGTGTGTGTTTGTGTCTGTGTGTATTAACACGTCCTTGAGGGGGCAAAAGAGGAGCTAGTTATTGATTGCAGGTCCCTGTACAACACACACTGCAGGCTGTTGATTTCTCCAGCCCACTGCAATCTCTCCACTCTCTCTCTCCTCTCCACCTCCGCCGAACGCCTTTTCATTGAACCAATATCACTCTTCGCTTGTCCTCAAACTCAGTATAACCTGAAGCCATGTTTAAAGAACACTAGATTAGGGTATAAGTGGCGTTAAAGTGCACTTCAGTGAGAACGTATACAATATACACCAGTGATATTTGCAGTTAATGAAATAACAAGAGCAGGACGCAGCACTCCATCTTAAGTGCAGAACATACCACTCAGGTCTGCTTGCACACAGCAAAATACCCGAGGGGCTTCTCTCTTAAAGGGGCTTGTTAGAGTGTGTGTGTGTGTGTGTGTGTCAAGCACCAGGTGTACGGCAGTGAAACCTGGACTCACACAGATGTGTGTATAAAGGAGTGCAGGTTTACATGCATATTTATATTATTTACACAGCTGTCATTCAGATGTGCCATTTACTATTGTGAGTTATCCCATCAAGATTCACAAGCCTCAGCGCTCGGCTCAGTGTAACGTACCTGCGTACGTGAGTGTTGTCATTATGAAGATGTATGAAGCTTCAAGGTTGCAGCTTTTAAACTGGAACAGGCGTGTAAAAGGCATTCAGCTCTGAAACTCTTACTTCCTCTAAACATGGTGCTGTAAATAGCTTGGAAATATGATTACAATAACCTGTGAAGAATAATGCATTGTTTAATATGTTTTCAAAGCCCAGTCTCACAGAAACAAACTTTGCCTGCCATTTATTTGCAGCACTTTCTGTACATTGAATATCAATGTTCTGGCACAAGCGTATCTTGCACAGCTTAACATATCAAACCTTCAGTCGAATGCTCTGTATGAGAGCAATGTGTTTTAATCAAGCCCACCTCGACCACTAGGCTTTTTGAATGAGATCGATATGTAATGAATCATTTCACCGCTTTTTTAACGTACTGATCAGTGCCACTTCACAGTTTGCGAAAAGTTTGTGCATTTCACAACATATGATTAGACGGGTATTTTCTACCCTGCATTGCCGTACCAGGTTAACTGCAAGTCTGCCTGTGTTTGCAGAGAAAGGGAGAATGGGCCTGGTTAGTCTAATCACATGTCATTAAAAGCACAAACTTTACGCATGTAAATATCTTTAAAAAAGAGATAACATTTTTATTACATATTGACCGTATTGATATAGCGTAGTGGTAGAGGTTATCTTGGATAAAACATGTTGATATGGAACGTGTCATACAGAGCAAAGTTTAATGCTTTTCTATACAACGTATGCTGATATTTAACATATAGAAGGCGCTGCAAATAATTTGCCTGTGTGTGTGTGTGTGTGTGTGTGTGTGTGTGTGTGCATTCTGTGAGACTGGCTGTTCAAAGCCCAAGAAGTGACTAAAATTGAAGCATCTCTACAACATTAACCTTATTTATTTGTTTATTTATTTATTTTTTAGAGCCGCTAGCTTCTAGCTAACTGCTAATAAACTAGTTTGAACTTGTTCCAGTTAGTCAGGAGTGCGGTTTCAGTTTCACACAGCAGCGATATTGATTTTGTTTAGCGCTAACATTACTTAGCTATGTTTGCTAGCTAGCGATAACTCATATATATAGCTCATAACAAATTTAAGCCACATCTTCTGGGCTCAAAAACTGAGCTCATAAGTAATATTTCCTGAATTCTTTTACAAAAGAACTGATAAGAAAAAAATCATTGTTTTAAATATGCAAATGTTATGTGGAACATTATATAGTGAAAAAAGCTCTCAAATGGATCCAGGCAGGCACGCTAAAAAAAATCAGCCGCACTCTTTTACGTGTTAATAACACGGCCCTCCACCCTCTCAGCCTCCACGTACACACACGAATGTACACATGACTGAACCTCCAAAATAATAATCTTCTTAGTTACAGAGGAGTCAAATAATCTGGATGAAGGGGGATTTGATGGTCTGAATTAATGCATGAAGACCCTGGGTACAGGCGTCACAGTATCTGCATAGCAATGCAGGCAGAAATGCATCTACGGCACACTACGCTGCCAACGTGCCAAATGTTAATAATCTGCCAAGGGAGAATCAAGCCTTATGTTCATTAGTCATTAAAAAGGAATATTTTAACAGCAGACGCTGAAGTGCTTGAGTGTCATAACAATTTAAAAGAGAGCGAGAGACACTGAGAGAGAGCTAAAGGGAGCGAGAGAGAGAATGTGATACTTATTATCCATGTAGGCAGCCTGTCTTTGAAAGGGAGTTGGCTAAGGAGATCAATGCTATAACACACACACACACACACACACACACACACACACAACCTGATCCATTGGATTTTGCTCTGTCTTGTCTTATGTCCTCTGAGCATTGAACAAAGCGTTAGAACCTTCATCAGCACTGCTGTGTGTATTTACGTAGCTCTTTGCGGAGACCCCCATGGCAGTTTTCCATGAAGAAGTTTTTTTTATTTTTTTTTATTTATATACTTTTCTTCACACTTCTCACACACTAGCTTACTCTCCCCATTGCATGACAGTCACTGATATGATGAGGGCAATGGCTGCATTCCACTGTACTTGTGAATGGTCAGAATTCCCACTGGGAAATTTGAGTAAGGTGGTGTACATAATAACTGAGGGATACACAATATCCACTTGTATTTTAAATCGAGTGATTATGCACAACAATAATAGATGACACATTGCAGATAATGAATAATGGCACTCTGTGATGAGTCCCATCTAGGGTGTATTCCCGCCTTGCTCATGGTGTTCCGCTTTGGATTCACTAAACAGGATGAAGCGACTGGTAAAGATGAAAAAAATGCATAAGCATACTCACGAATGCCTAATAAAAGGGTGAATGTTTAACTAGCTGCACCACACACACACAAGCCCAGGAATTGTTAACTGAGATTTGGAAAACAGAAAGAAGCAAGTATGTTTTGAGGTTAAGGATAAAGTTGTGTATCTTTTATTTTCTAACTATAGTAATACATAAGTCAGTGGAAATACTCCACAAAGAAGGCAAAAGAAAGACTGCATGTGTGTGTGTATGTGTGTGTGTGTGTGTGTGTATGTGTGTGTGCTTGACATGGCCTACTCTCAACTAATCACTAAAGGACTTTTTGAAGATGTATATTCCTGCTTGTACACACACACACACACACACACACACACACACACACACACACACACACACACACACACTCACACACACGAGCGCACACACATACACAATGAGTGAAGTCATTTAAGAAGCTGCACAAACAGGTGGAGAGAAATAATTTT
>CM074948.1:13484908-13518283 GCA_037577455.1 Pangasius macronema | reverse complement strand
ACACACACACACACACACACACACACACACACACACACACACACACACACACACACACACACACACTCACACACACGTGCGCACACACATACACATTGAGTGAAGTCATTTCAGCAGCTGCACAAACATGTGGAGAGAAATCATTGTGCTGTGTGTGTGTGTGTGTGTGTGTGTGTGTGTGTGTGCCATGTTTATTAGCTCCTAATGTGGTTGGAGGGAGAAGCACAGCTGGGCTGAGAGAGCAGGAGCGTGAGGATGAAAACGGACATGACTACCATTCCTGTTTTTTTACCTCCTACACTCACCGGCTAGTTTTCTGCTCTCTCTCTCTCTCTCTCTCTCTCTCTCTCTCTCTCTCTCTCTCCATCATGTGAACATCACCTGGAAAAACACTGTCAGTTCTCTCTTTCTTTCTCTCTCTGCGTGTACTCCCTCTTTCCATACAGATGTTTAGTTAGGAATAGTGGATGTTTACGTGTAACGTGTCCGTTATGCGGAGTTTCTCTCGAGAGTTTCTCTCATGCGCTCTGAAAGATCAGCGGAGTAAAGATTTCATTTTCTCAGATGTTTGGTTCTTTTCAGGAGTCGCGTGTGTGTGGTGTTTTGTGGGCCGACAACAACATGCACTGAACTATGCTCTTTTGGATGAACAGATACCAAACAAGAGCACATCTGTTCTAAGGGCCAACCGCTAACAAACAGCTGTCTGACTAGCAGGAGGCAGAGAGAGAGAGAGAGAGAGAGAGACAGAGAGAGAGAGCAACAAAGTAAAGAACTAGGCAAAAAGAAAAAACAAGTCAGACAAATTGCTGTTGTTACTGTTTTATAATAATAATAATTATCATTATTATTAAAATTCAGTTGTAATTACCTTAACCTTAAAAACGGTTGCGCAAACTAAGATCACTAACTAACCCTGACCTCAGACACGGATTTTGAAATGGCTAACTCCTCTCAGCTTTCTGATTCCCTACAATGTATATGCCATGACATGCTGACTTATGCTATGGGAAATGTAGGCAAATCATAGGCAAATGTCAGCATGAAACCCACTTAACATTTTTCAAACAAAAAAACAAACAAAAAAAAGATTCTCTGATGTATAATTTCATTAAATCATGTCTACATTAATAGATTTCATAATCAGAAACTTTTCCTCACAGAAACTGAGCGCTAAGTTAGTTGACTAGCTAGCCAACTCAGCCAATGTTAGTGATTAACAAAACAGTTTTGATTCTTATGGAATATTAACAGTTTATCTACTGTTACGTAACTAACTGAGAGAATTTCAATGCAAATTAAGAATGATACTGAAATGCTAGTTGTTTTGACAAACGTGTGTTTGTTTGCTAGCAGTTAGCTAGATCGCTAGGTATGTCTCTATTGTACAAAAGTCAATCGTACGAGTATATAGTTTACAGTTTCCCCTTTTACGCATCGCTACAAGGAGCCTGATTAACTGACTACTCAACACCGATTATTTTAATGATTTAAAATGACATGTTAAGGGGAGTTTAAAGCTGAAACTTGAGAAAGAGAAGGAATTGGGCAGAGTGAGACAGAGTAATGGTGAGGCAGACAGAGAGAGGGAGACAGATTCCTTGGCTGTGTGGATGCTGTGGAATTTTGGGTCTAGTGGAGAGGAGCTCAAGTCCTGGCCATGTTTGTTTTGGACGCTTGTGTAAGGGAGAAATATGTTCCTCCTCCCTTCCAGCCTTCGCTCTGTTGCAACAGCAAACAATTCAGCGAGGCGCTACAGCGGCACTATCACACACCGTGAGCCAGCAGCTTCTCTCCCCCACCGCAGCCAACAGCTCATCTCAAAGCCAATTATTATCGGATTATCACCGCAGAGCACAGCAAAGTGAATCTTTATGATCCTGTGACAATGACTTTATTTTTTTTCAGTCACAGAATTTCACCTGAGATAGTCATCTCCAAGCTTACTACCTGCCGTAATGTGAATTAGCCCACTTTGTATCAACGCTCTAACCCGGAGATGAGTGACTGTAGTTAATTTGCCTCAGATTGACAAGATACTTGTCTCTCTGACACACAAGACACGAATCAGAATAAACAAGCTTGTGACAAATGTGTCAAGTTGATAGCTGATAACGTGACTGTTGCCTCAGCATGTCAGCAAGGAAAGAAAAAAAAAATTACCATGCTTCAACAGCTCACAGTGAGCCTGACAGAGGATTCATTTTGAAGTAAGCTTTATCACAAATGCACAAAGGAAAATCCACTCTTTTGAAGCCCCCTATTTTTGTGGTCTTAAGCTATTTTAATTCATTTTAGAGCTCTCCTGGGTTTAGTGAATCTGGGCCAATTAAAACGCTTAGAGTACTAACACATACAAAAGCAGGTCTGATGCCTGGTACAAAAATGAGCGACTGACATGGAAGCAAGATTGTTACAAAAAAGCTCTAACACAGGAAGTGCTGTTCTCCATCCACTACAGCATATGGCTACATCTTTACACGAGGGGATTATAAGCTATGCTTAACCAAACATACTAACATGACCAACAATAGCCAGAATCTAGTAGCCACCAAATACTCCGAGCTTACTCATCTATTACTTACTTATTCACCTTTCATCATATTATTAATCACATTAATTCAGGATGCCTCATAGCAAATAGTGATGAGAGTAAGAAAAGTGAGCCTGGGATTAAAAAGGGGTTAAAAAGCATGTCATTTGCTTAACGAGACTAATTCCACTGTGAGCACCATCAGCTTTACAAACAAACTGCTCTAATTGTGCAATAATGTTTAAGCTTTTATTTTCAACAATTTGTACACCTTTACCCCATTAAATTACTCTGTTAATTGGCGGGGTGCACTATTATTCCGACTTCTCTCGACATAAAGTCGGAAACTGTGATGCTGTGTGGATATAATCCAGTGGAAATGTACACCAGGGCATTGGCAAGCTCGGCTTTACCTAATGACCCCTTTCTCAATTACATCATCAGCAGTTTGTGGGACTCCCGAGACTAAAGGTAAAGATACTTAGCCTGTAGCAAACTGCCTCTCTATTTGCCACCTGCACACACACACACACACACACACACACACACACACACACACACNGCATGCATATTTTCCCTTTGAGTGAAATTTTACAGTTATTGTACCAGTCCAAGTATGAGCTACATAGTGATGAATGCTGGAGGTTTCATGGAGTGATTCCGAAAACAAATGCTTCAATATTCCAGTAACAGCTTAAGAATGTAGCAGAGAGGAGTGGAGATACAGATGTGTGTGACTGCCTTATAAATGATTAAACCTTTTTTTTTTCTCTTTCTCTCTAAAGCAGACATCCTTTTCTTCGAGAAAAACACACACAAACACATTGCGCCTGTCTCTTTGTTTCCAGCGCTCCGTGAGGACTGTATCAGTGGCGTGCACTTGAGCATACATCTCTGCCAAAATGAGCGTTCCCCACTCGCCATTCCCATGTTCTCTAAAAATAAAACAGTGCAGAAAAAAAAACAAAACACAAGAGCTGCATTTATCCTAATGTGGAGATATCTGGTCAGCAGAACTCTGAGTGTGGCTTAAGTCAGTAGCAGGGAGAACCTGTGCATTTTTTTTGTATTCACTAAATAGTCTCTGGTTTTTATATTAGCCCTAATTGGCTGATTTGTGCGTTGTGTTATCAAAGCTGCTTGTCAGAAGTGAAGTGGTGCCAGAGACCTGTCTTCATCCAGAGACAAATGACTACCCCAGGCACCTGGGAAAGCAGATTATGTATCCAGGCTAGCAGTTTTTCATTCACAGTCGCCCGATGGCTGTTGATATAATGGTAAATGTAAAGTGTAAAAAAAAATACAGCGAGTAGGGAGTAGGTAACTGAATTATTTTTCATTATAACGTAGATACTAGATAACTACGATATGTGCATACTACTCTTTACTGAATCCCAACACCTGCTGTACTACACATATTAACTAACTATATTCACCGTCCAATTTAATAGGAACACCTGTACACCTGGTCATTTATGCAGTTATCCAATCAGCACAATGCATAAGGTCAAGAGCTTCACATCAAATTAATATTCACACCAAACATCAGAGAAGTGTGATTTCTGTGATCATTTCTTTGATCATGGCATGGATGTTGGTACCCGAAGTTTCTGAATACCCGAGTATTCCCGAAACTGCTGATCTCCTGGGAATTTCACACACAACAATCTCTGGAGTTTACACAGAATGGTGCGAAAAGCAAAAACATTCAGTGAGTGACAGTTCTGTATGTGGAAACGCCTTGGTGATAAGAGAGGTCAGAGGAGAATGACCAGATTGGTTTGAGCTGCCAGGAAGGATACAGTAAGTCACTCATGTGGTGAGCAGAAAAGCATCTCAGAACGTCCAAAACATCGAACCTTGATGTGGATGGGCTACAACAGCAGAAGACCACATCAGGCTCCACTCCTGTCAGCCAAGAACATGGGCACAGGCTCACCCAAACTGGACAGCTGAAGACTGGAAAAAGACCAGGTGATTTTTTTTTTTTCAAATCTTCAACTGTCCAGTTTTGATGAGCTTTTAGATAACTGCATAAATGAGCAGGTGTACAGGTATTCCTATTAAAGTGGACTGTGAGTGTATGTTGTCTGGTTGTTGGTAGGAACTATTTTTACTATGCATATTAATTAGCTTAAAGGAATGCTAGACTTTTTTTTTCAGATTTAGCAAAAGAGCTGTGTAAACAGTGTCTAAAATAAACTGAATTGAATTAAATTGAGCAAAATACAGTAAAAGTGTAGCACAAATATATAACGTATACCTCAAACGCTAGCAAAGCAAGCAGTCCTCTCACATTTAAACTTTATTCAAAACTGAAACTTAAATATCACACAGCAGTAACACAGCACAGCTCTTAGCCAAACTGTTAGGCAAAGACTTTCTGACTTTTGGTCAAAGGCACACACATGATGTTTCATCAGCAGAGACATTATCAGCACTGGATAAAAAAACCATGGCTATATAAAGTCAGCTTCTCTCAGGAATTCTACACTCTACACTCTACATTCGAGTTCTGCCCAGTGGAATAGCTGATGAAGTTATTCATCTGTCTATCATTCGACCACTTTAAAATCTTGTGGTCACTTTAAAAACGTTTAAAACTCCTTAGAGTCAAAAATTCAAGATTCTTTTATTACCACACAGCAGCAATAACTACTAATAAACTAAGCAACAAAGTGCACGACACCACAACAGGTGCTAAACGCTATCTGCTATTCAAGTGCTATTTTTTTATAAACATGAAAGAATTATAAGTGAAACATAGCAAAGAATGCCTACAGTGAGTCAGAGTGTGCACATTTAGCAGACTGTTGCAGGAAAGTGTGTTCAAATATTGAAACAGTGCAGAAAAACTGAAACCAGCAGCAGCAGTAGTGAAGTAGGTGAAGTAGGCGTGTGGCAGTAATGACTGTACACTAATTCTATGGGTGTTCAGGAGTGCACACTGAACAGAGTGATGCACTAGAGTCGGTGTAAACATTACAGCAGCTCAAACTGAACGAAGCAGGAGTACGAGGCGGCCTTGCCAGACGTCTAGTGGTCAAAATATGTTTTCTAGTTTCAGACAAAACCCGGTTTCCATCTGCCTTTCTATTTATTTTCTGTGGTCAAAGCCATTTGTGAACCACTCTCAACTGAACACCTCCACAGTCAGACAGGAAACAGTGAATATTCCCACAATGTCTTGTTTGGACTTCAGCATGTTAATTCCACATGTTTGTCTCAGCAACAGACACATCACAGACATGTTTTTACCCAATTACTGCAATACCCACTGATGCAGTGCATCACGGCAACAAGATGAGTCACTAATGATGGTTATTTATCTGAGAAGCTCCCGAGTCGATACCTAAATGAAAATGCTATTAGGGCCGAACATCTATTAATCAGGTATAGCAATTACATCGTCTCCATCCTTCTAGTGACCCGGGGGTCACGATGGGTCAGATGGTCAGTGCTCAACGAACGGTGTCGGATATGGGAAGGCAGCGCGTGTGCGATTGTAACCAGAGTCAGTCTCTAACCATGGTGCACAGAGCACAACATTAGGGCCCTATCAGGTTACTCAGAGAACCCTGTGCCACAATCTGTTAGTGTGGATGTGCAAACAGACACCCTGTTCCGCTAAGCACACTATTACCATAGCGATACTCTAGCTGACCACGCACACAAACACACAACCGCAAGAAAGAAACAAATTGCAGCGCCAGAGCGGGAACCAGCGTGAGTAAGTGTGTGAATAAATAAGACAGTGTGAGAGAGAGAAAGAAATGATAGGGGTCATATGCAAAAAATAGGAGGGTGGGTGGAAGTAAGGGAGGAAGGAAGGAAGGAAGGGAAAGAGGAGAGAAGTGAGAAAGAAAGGAAAATGTGCACACATGTGTAGCTGATGAGTGACTGAGAAACAATGGAAAAGTTCAATGGAAAAAAAAACCTCCATAAAGTGCAGCCTGGTGTAACAGTAAGTCAGGTTTGGGGTAAAAAATGGCTACACAAGCAAAGCGCACAAAAAGTTCATGGACAAACAAGAACACTTCGTGGACACCTTTGGGTACAAAACAACAGATAACTGTTGGCCTCTGATATTGCCATTTACGCTTTACACACACACACACACACACACACACACACACACACACACACACACACACACAGTTAATGGATGACACGAGGGAACTTGGGAGGTGGGGAGTGACCTAGAATACCACATTCAGCCAAGACAACAAGACAACAATGTAAAAGGCAGCGCTGCGATATTTCCTAATATAAGACCATTAGCAGGCGGATCTTTATCACCCCTTTTCTCACACACAAACACATTCTTGTAATTCTAGACTACATTCTATACAGCTTTTCTTCTCTAACCAAATAAACTTATAGACAAAATGTCTGTCTTTGTGTATGAATAAATAAACACATTCCCCTACCATTTCTGCTAATGAATAATTTACATTCGATTCCATTTGTATCACTCAGAAAGCAGAAGAGGGGAAAAAGATCACAACTTGTGAAAAGCTGCCAAGGTTACTACGACAGCTGCTTCTGGGAATCAGTGCATTATGTCGGGCCAGGAATTCTGGGTAATGCTACTTTGGACCACAGATGAAAGCCGAGTTGTCTGTGCACGTGTGTGTGTGTGTGTGTGTGTGTGTGTGTGTGTGTGAGTTTGAGTGCTTCAGTAGAATACACTGTCCTGCAAGTTCATCTAACACAAAGGTGTTTATCAGATTAAACTCACGGCTGACTTCAGAGCTTCTGAGGTTTGTACAGCAGAATAATAATCAGATTAACCAAAATCAATGACCTAATCAAAACATGAAAGTCAAAATGATCAGTCCAAATGTAAAATCATTTACTGAACTACATCAGAGACTTATAACTACTACAAGAGAAAGCTATAAACTAATCTGTTCTAAAATGATCATTATGATAAAACAGAGAATATTTAGTGTGTTTGGTTTCACAAATGTTACTTTATTAACAAAATGGTTGGATATTGTAGGTTGTGATATAAATAGTGGGGGAAAAAACAAAGTGATATCATTTCTCGTTCTCATGTAATGTAAAAAATCTCAAATAACTTGTGTGCATGACCTTTGCATTTATAACTTCCTCCAATCCTCTGAGCAGCTCTTGGATCCTCTCAGTTCTCATATTCACCCTTCTCATTTTCCCTCACAGTCTCTGGTCTCACTCCGAGAAACCCGAATAAAACTTCTTGCTCTTCTTTAAGTAGTGGGTTGTCTTGTTGCAGGATACAACCATATTTTCACTGCTTGGAATTCTTTTTTTTTGTAGATGTAAAGAATAGGTGCTGTTTCCTTGTTTGATGCAGAAATCATGAGGGATGCAAACTTTTGCTCTTAATGGTAATACATATGTGTGTGTGCACATACATACATATACATATATATACACACACACGTACACACACATAGACCAAAGCCCTTTCGTATCCCTTTCCCCTTGGTTACACTCAATTTCATCACAATATCTGTCTCCCTCTCACCCAGTGCAAAATTACACAAAGTAAAGTTCTCTGCTACCTACAGCATTGCCACCTAATTCGCCTGTGTGTGTGTGTGTGTGTGTGTGTGTGTGTGTGTGTGTGTGTGTGTATGATGATGCAAGGTGGAAATCACAACAAAGGTCTGCAGTACATGTTGCATGACAATGATGCAACGCTTCTTCATAGAGGGGGATGGGGGGGAGGGTGATGCTTTGGATTCAGGCTCCGCTCCGCATGTGACCCAAATCATAGCAGGGTTTAGTTGATGACTGACAGATTTACCACAGTGCAGCACAAGACAAGAAGGATACGCGAATTGCAACAGTCCTTAATCACTTAAAACCTGGGAATTCCGATGCATTTTCTGTTAAAGCGCCTGTCATTTCTACAGCAACACTGAACAAAGATTAGCAGCAGCGCTACACTACCTGTTCATATCACATGAACTCAGATTTTTCAGCAACGCTTTCTTGTTGCTAACAACATTTTGCCTTTCTTCCACTACCTGAGATGTGTGTAAAAAGAAATCTAACATCTTTCTACTCATTTTACACAGTTAGGCTCAATATCAAACGTTAGCAATTCTTAAGAACTTCTAGGACAGGCCATTCTTTTCATTGACGGAAAGCGAATATGAAAACATTTACGTTTGGATTTCAATAATATAAAGATGTTCATTCTCAGCTCCAAATCCGAGCTTGAATCGGCTCTTAAGGAGTGTCAGAATCATTCTGATAGAGAAAATGTAATTTAACACTGACTTCCTGTGTGCAGTCTCAAAGACACATGCGAAGATCTAGACAGGAAATAACATACTTTATAAAATCTGAGACAAGAATGTTTTTTTTTTTAAATCACAAAAGTAACCAGGCAAGATACAGGCTAGAGAAATGTAGATCACATTCTGCCTGCCTAAAGATCCACTGGATTAAAGCCTCCACTGCAATTAAATGAATCTGTGAAATTAATATGTGGGTGATGCTTCAGACGTAGAACGTTCCTTTAGGCAATGAGGCACAGCAGATGTTCGGCTCATATGGCGCTTCGTCGTCGATGGATGATTGGAAGCTAAAGATCAGCAACAAAGGAATAATTCCTGTTTTGATGCCTCTCCACACTAATCTAATCACATCTAATCCACATCTAATCACACCGTGCTTCTGTGATACCACTTTATATTGCCTTAAAAAAAAAAAGGCTGGTATTCCTCACTATGAGCTGATACAGGTGGATGCACAAAATAGATGAAGCCAGTGTTACTTCCCTCGTTTTTTTTTTCCCCAGAAGGAAAGTACAAGGTTTCCTGAGAACAGATTGATGACATAGACATGTGAAGCTGTTCACTGTGCTATCACTGTTTTCCCTTTCTCTCCTGCTTATCTAAAGCAAGCTTTCAAAGCTGATAAGCTACCTCCTGAGCAGCTAGCAACACGACGGAGCGCACACTGAGAGGCAGGAGTAAGGGGTGTGCTTGTGTCAGAGTCAGCACCGAGGCTGGGTTCCGCTCAGAGTCAGCACCGAGGCTGGGTTCAGCTCAGTCAGTCGTGGCTCCGACCCAAGTCGAGTCTCAGTCGTGGCTCCGACCCAAGTCGAGTCTCAGTCGTGGCTCGCTGGGATCAGCTCAGAGTCAGCACCGAGGCTGGGATCAGCTCAGAGTCAGCACCGAGGCTGGGATCAGCTCAGAGTCAGCACTGAGGCTGGGATCAGCTCAGAGTCAGCACCGAGGCTGGGATCAGCTCAGAGTCAGCACTGAGGCTGGGTTCAGCTCAGAGTCAGTGAGGGTGGGTTTGGGTTAGACGCCCCGGTTCTGCTCCCCGGTTTTCGGCAAAGTCATAGAGTCAGGAAAGGAAAACGCGCAATCTTCTATTTGGTGTGTGACTCCTGTTTGTTTTTCATCCCTAGGCAACACTGTTATTTCCTGGTGAGGGTTGCCTGATAGTCACACTGACGCACTCACACACTTCCACTCGCTCTCGGTCTCTTTCTCGCTCTCTCTTTCATGCTCGCACACTCTCTCCATCTCTCTCTCTCTCTCTCTCTCTCTCCTTCTTTCTTCCTCTCACTCACTTGCGCACACGTTCCCTCGGATGGAAAGTTGGGCTGGCAATCCAGAGTGATAGCAGGAAAACATGAGCATCTTACTCCGTAGGTTAACAGCCATTTTCTTTTTCCTTCACACTCCCCTTTTTCCCTTTTCTTCTTCCTCTACTGCTCATCTAAAGACTGAACAATTTTATTTCTGGTCTACAAGACTGCTCAGTTTCTTTCTGTGTGTTCATTCAGTGCTAATGATCTCTTGTAATATAGTGTAACAAGTCAGACAGGACTCTTCCACGCTTATCACACACCATCGTGTTTGCTTTTCTATGAATGATTACTGTGCTTTTATAAATATGAAAAATCCAGGAAGTAACTGCAGTCTACTTCAGTGTAATAGAATAAAAGGTTTCCAGAGAAGCCAGACAGAAGTGAAAGCAAAGTACTTCTCAGGCTACAAGGGGTGAAACCAGTAGATATTCAAAATGGCTGACGATGTAACAGCTGTTGTCAAAAAGTGACATTTATTCCATGGGGTTCAAGAGTTCTGACAGTGTGAGTGAGCTCCTCCTCCTTGCGTCTGCTCACTTCATGGCTCCTTGAAGTGTCTCGTCACTGGAAAGAAGAAATCCTTCATTCTTATGGTGCCTTGCAAAATGATCAGACAGAATTTGAAGTCTGGAAGCGAAGCCTCCTGAGAGAGGTAAACATAATGGAGGTCAGTTGAGAACCAATCATTGGAACGCAAGTTTACTTTTTCCGCATAGTAGACTACTAGACATTGTGCCACTACGTTAGTTTCAATATTGAATTCCTCAACTGGAAATAAACCACGTGAGGTTAAAAAAAAAAAAATTAAATATAATTTCCTGGCTGTCTTGTGCAAGATGACCAATGGATGTTCCTTCCCAACAGTTGGCCTTTGTAACATAATTATTCAAGGTCAAATCACGTGCTTTTTTTTCTCTCTTCTCTCCTTCTCTTCATCATGTCCTTACCCCCTGCTATCCCTCCTTCTCCCTCTTCCAAGCATGCAGCATATGGTTCTCCGCTGCACATTAGCACAATCTCATTCTCTTCTTTTCCTGAAGCAAAAAAAAAAAATGGGAGGAGAGTGGGAAAGTGATCCAAAGTCGTCACTCAGGCTGACAGCGTTAAACCAGAGGACGGAGGAGCACGGACTGTTTTGTTCTGGATGCTCCAGGCTTTGAAGATTTTCGCGCTTTTGATTTGGGTTATGGCGGCGTCTTTGAAAGAAAGCGTCGCATTCCTAACCTCTCGCTGATCTCATGCTTTAAGACTGCCGGCGAGACCAAAGTTTGCACGCCGTTGTTGTTTTCAATTCCGATGCAACTTTGAGGTGGATCCAAGTGTATGCGCAAAGGCATTAGTACGGCCGCTCTCCCGTTACGGTGGCGGCTGTGCTGCCGGTGTCAGAGAGCTCTGAATGGGATCTAAGCACCGCACCGCCGAGAACTCCAGCGCATTTTTTCCCCCTTCAGCTGCGACTTCAAAGTGCTCTGAACTCATTTGGCCAGAGATCAGTTCAAGTCCACAAGAGCAGAAAGATCCGGTGTGGGGGAAACTTACCATGGGTGTAGTTCAACAGAAAACAGACACTACATTGTATTTATATGAACTTTCAAACTGGCTTTGGAAAGCTTTAAATAATAATAATAGTAATAAATCATTCAGAGTAATCATCTTCAGTAATCACTTTATCCTGATCAGGGTGATGGTGGATCTACAGCCTATCCTGGGAACACTGGGGCACACACTCACACACTCATTCACACCTAGGAACGATTTAGTGCATGTTTTTGGACCATAGGAGGAAACTGGAGAACCCAGAGGAAACCCACACAAACACCACAAGAATCTGTGAAACCCCACGTCAGCCGATGCCAACAACAACAACAACAACAATACTACTACTACTACTACTACTACTACTACTAATAATAATAATAATAATATAGTAATTATGTTGTGCCTCATTAGGGTGTGCCTTGAAAGTGCAATCACCTTTTTAATGAAGCCAGCTTTGGTTTCTAGTCTCTCTGATTATGAATCATTACCTTCTTTAATTTGCTGGTTTTCAGCTGTTTGCAGGCTTTGGTAGGTCTCGATGGATAAAAATGTCTGCCAAATAATTAAATAAAAATGCAAGGTAGAAACCGTTAAACAGCACCTCCAACTCCCCAAAGCCACAGCCAAGCTCAGATCAGCCTGAAAGGTTAATTAATTTACAATCATCCACTACACGGTGATTTACCAGCACCACACACCCTTCAGCTATACAAGCCTTATTCAGACAACATTTTGTTCAAATGGAGAGCCGGTGTAATTGTTTCCTTTTCCCATTCTGTGATTTTTATTTCTGTCTGAAGCTGTGTTTTTCTCTCTTCAAAAAAAGTCCCAGCCCAAAATACCTGCTGTTTCTGTCAAACTGACTCTGCTGTCTGATTAATTTAGCACTTAATCTATGTGATTTTACAAGCAGATGTTGCCTCCTGTGTTGAAAAACATTTCTGACCACTGCTTTTTAAATTGGCTGCCAGCGGCAATCGCAAAACGATGCACGCTTAAGATGGTTGGATACCATAACGAGGGCTAAAAAATATACATCACAAAATCATACAACTCTGTGACTAACATTACACTGATCTTTCTTCCTTTTTTAACTGCGAGATAAACTGAGGAAATCAGGCTGATTTGTTGAAAAGTATCCAGTTTTAGAGGAACTTAAGAAGTAACGATTGCTCACAGTGCCAGTGAAAGTAACCAGTCGTCTAAGATGATGTAAGTGATGTTAGCTGTTCTATGAGTCTTCTTGAGCCTTTCCCCGCTTACAATCCCACGCTCTCCAACCCTCCAACCAAACCTCCATCCAAAGGTGGTTTGGAAGTTTAATTCACTGTCAGCAAAGAAACTTATACTGGAACTTCCAAGCAAGCGTCAGCCTTCTCTTCCATTGTTTCCATAAGATACATCAATAACTTATGTTAATCATAGGTCTATCCTCTACTCCGTCAAGCTAATGCCTTCCCTCCAGTTCATTTACAGCTTTGGTTAATACAACCAGATTGTGTTGAATTATTGGTAGCCTTTACAGATCCAAGATAACATTTTAGCCAGCATGTTCTTAAAAATTGCTTACAGAAGCTTTACCTTAGACCACAGAGAGATATTATAAAACATGGCTATGAATACATTGACTGGAGACTGTTGGCAGTCGGTGGTGACTGTGTTTAATGATTATTATTAGTGTTTATTTTCTTACAGATCCTAGGACAGTCAGATAGCATCTCTTCTGGTGATAGCTTTTAGCTGAAGTGTTCTTAAAGATTGCTTACAGGAGATTTAAACTAACTCAGAACAGAGGGATCACAGTGCGTCTTTTAGTGATAGCTTTAAGCCATGAGCCAAAGCGCTCCTTAAAATTGCTTCCATAGGCTTTAAAGTCTCTAGTAACTCTCAGAAAGAAATGGTTATTATGCAGAATGGGTACGAACATACTGACCTTGAAGACTGCCTTAAAGACTGTTGGTCTTTGTTGGTGATGTAACCAATTTGAACATTATTAGCATTACAGCTTCTCAGAAGACACCTGCAGTGCATTACACCTGGCAGTGCCATTAACCCTTTCATGCACAGTGTCCACTTATGGACAGTCAATTCAAACCTCTTTTTTTTATATTATAGGAAAATAAGATGTAAATAATCTCCAGATCACTTGAGAGCATTGATGTAAATGAATGTAATCTTCTGTAGCTCTCTAGGCTACTTGTCATTCTCAACCTTTACTAGCTTTCCAGAATAAATAAATAAAAACTAAGTAAAAAAAAATGTGTCAGAGTCCACTGAACATCTTTTTTGTTTGTTTGTTTGTTTGTTTGTTTGTTTGTTCGGGTTGTTGTATTTTATTACTACATACTGAGTTGAATGTTTTATTATTATTATTATTACTATTATACTATTTCAAACATACTGTTTTAGCCTTTTTGCTTTTTTTACTCATGGACAATTCATTACTTTTAAGTGATATTTAGAATCAAAATGGATAAATCATGCAATTTTAAGTAAAACTATAAAGAATCTGGATAGGCGATATGTATACATGACGTACTTTCCCAATTTTTTTGTTGGGTTTTACGACTAAATACAACATCTGTGATATCGGGGCCGTTGCTATGACAAACACAGTGCACTCTTTCTTAAAGAAAATCTGCATGACTGTTCACTTTTTGACAAAGCAATTATTCTTCCATTTTGAAAAACCAGTGGAATTCCCCTTCAATAACCGCTGCAAGCATTTTTATCACAGCAGCGGAGACATGCATACAGTCATCACCTTAAAAAGCTACTTCTGTCCCAGCGGGGCAATACACAGATATCATATAGTTACGGAAAAACTACCGGATGTTGGTTTCATGTCTTTGTGGCAGACCAGAGAGTGATTGAACACAGCCTACATCATGCTCTCCACTTAGGTTAATGACCAGAGAGCTCTTCATCACTCATTACACACCATAAGCCAGGGTGGAGAAGGGTCAGAAAGCTTATGAACATTCATGAATATTAATAAAAGTGCTTCAGAACACAGACTTCAATAGAAAAGCCATTAGGCTACTACTGAAACATCATCAACAGCTCATGTCAACTTATAAAGAAAGTAGAACTGATGTTGTTTTAGAAGAAAAAAAAAAGAAGAGGCTGCACACTACTCAAGATCCCACGCACTCAGCTACTGGTCAAGTGTTTGTGAAAGTCCAACTGCATTAATCATCTCCAATAATCACATCCTGTCCAGTCTGTTCCAGCACTGTGTGCTGAAATGATACGCACTGGGAGTTTCTTCGGTTGCACTGAATACAGCAAACAGATTCAAGAGATTAAAGAGGAAGGTCTGTAATCTACTGGCACTGTCCATAAAGCTTAAGTGATTTCAGAGACGTGTTAGTGAAAGTCACAATAACAAAGCAAAGGGGGCGTTTCCCACAGCAGTGACGCTGAGCATTCCTTCTAATTAATTGGCTGAGATTACTGAGTGACAGATGCAGTCCCCACCTCCACCTCATTCTCTCTCTCTCTCTCTCTCTCTCTCTCTCTCTCTCAAGATTCAAGGAGCTTTATTGGCATGGTAAAAGGCTTTACACTGCCAAAGCATTGCTAACATTAAATTACAGACATACACATTTACACACATTTACACGCAATTTAAAATAAATAAATAAATAAATAAATCATTAAAAAATAAAAAGAAGGAGTAATGATTTGTTTTATTACCCAAATGTTTCTGGAAATTTTTTTTTTTTTGCATGTTTACAGTGTTGATGTTTTTGTGCTCTCACACACAGACACACACAGACACACGCGCACGCGCGCGTACATTTAACCCATTTAAGAGCAGCTGATTTTTTTTTTTTTTTGGTGCTAGAGATGCAGATGCTTGTTCTTATGCCGCGTGCTTTAATCCTATCAGGTTTTCTAGTAGGCTACAGTTTAGATTAATCCCGGACACACTGACAGCCCTGTGCTATTTCAGCCTCTTTATTTTATTTCCAATCCACATGGATTTGTGAGGCGTTTTGGCCACCGGTGCGACAGCGGCAGGCTCGCGCTGGTGCTCACACTGAGATGATTTTCGTACTGACCCCAGTGCCCGGGCGCGCTTTTGTTACCATGCGCGCCCCCGCTGCGCGCCCATTCCTCCTCCAATAGTCCCCCCCAACACACACACACACACACACACACACACACACAGCACATCGCTGCTTAACCAGTGCGTGGGGTTTCAGTCTCGCAATCAATCCCCGAAATGATCCACAACACGGTGCTCCGACTACAGGGCATTCTTTACGCATCTAAATGACACATCTGATCAGGATCAGGCAGCTGGGGCTCTGAAATAAGAGGCTTTGATTCCACGCCGATGTTAAATCGCCTAGCACGCCGCTGATCACAGCATTAGGGACTTAATAACGTGTGCGGAAGGTGCGTGAGACGGCGCGGGTTAATCTTTAATGCATCGTCCCAGCCTTATCTAGCACACACACACACACACACGCACACGCACACATGCACACACACAAACCCTGGTGATTTCTCACTTCAAGTTTTCACCCATCATGACAGCAATGCTGAATGATTGACTTCGTGTCAAAGTTTAATTCCATAGCCAGTGTGTCAGAACCACAGGATGGAAGGACAGAGGCAATCACAGCAGCAGCAGCAGCAGCAGGAGGGTGAAGTTTTAATAGCTTTAAATGAGCCTTCTCGCTTGTCATGACTCTCCCTCACACCACACACACACACACACACACACACCACATCACATCACAAGAAAGCTGGTGTTCAACAACAGCAATGACAAACTCAGGCACTTACTAATGGGTCCATGCGAGGTGAATCTAGCCGCTGGGAGACCAGGAGCATCTTGGAGGGATGGGATACTCAGCCACGATTAAATCCACTTTTGTTTCAATGTGTCAAGCGTCACAATAGGAGAAAAAAAACATATTAAAGATCACGATAAAAGAAAAGGAAACACTTAAAGGTCGTGGATTGAGACCAAAATCGGCTCCTTGCTGTCTGCGTGAAAACAAAACGACATTTAGTCCAAAAAAAGACAAGCTAATTTGACATTCCGTCCAGGTATCAGGCAAGTTGATGAGACTGAACGGCAGCGGCAGACGGGAACAGCTCGAGCGTGTGTGTAGTCTGTCTCACTCTCTCAGCGCTGCTCTCACCGGCTTCCTCAATCAGGGGCGGAGACACCAGGCTCAGCCACGCCCACACAGCAACGGAGGCGGAGCCGCGGAGTTCACACGCTCGCCATCTCTTAAAGAGACAGACCCCCTTTTCCTAGGAGGCATGTCCAGCAGAGATACTAGAGATACAGTGCGAGCTAAGAGAGACAGGGTTTGCTGGCCCTAGTGGTCAAATGGTATAAAATCCATTAAGCACGCTTGCTCACAGGCTTAGTTTCAAAAGTAGGACTATGCACTTTTTTCTCCAGGTGACATATCAATGTCATTCATTCATTCCTTTTCGATAACACTTTATCCTATTCAGGATTGCCGAGAACCTGGAGACTATACCAGGAACACTGAATGAGAATCGGACATACGCCGTGGCATGGATAACAGTCCATTGCCTGTACCAGGCACACACATTTGAACACGCATTTACCAATAGGGGCTATTTTGAGTAGCCAATCCACCCAACAGTATGCTTTTAGAAGGAGGGAGGGAAACCAGAGAACTTGGTGGAAACCCTTGCAAACATGGGCAGAACATGCAAAACTCCACACAGACAGTAACCCAAACTCAGGATCGAACCAGGGACCCTGGAACTGCGAGACAGCAACGCAACCTGCTGTGCCACTGCTCCACCAGTCAATGTGTTTTATTACAGTAATTATTTTTTCCACTCATTGTTTACCTTACAGTTTCCCTTGGTGTGTAAACAGCAGTTAAACAGATTAATGCAGTGAACGCAAGCCAGAGTCCTTGGCAAGCTGACGTGACAATCTAGTGGGACCAAACCTAATAGTCTACCATTTTTGAGAAGTTTTTGGAGATCCTTTTTAAATAAACAGCAATATGCTACCTGGAATAAGGAAGTCAACCCAATAACTATTTATCTAATGCCATGTTGGCACTTTTTGAAGTGGCTGGTTTAACACATATCAGAGTGAGACGACAACCGAAGAAAGTCAACAAAGATTAACAGGTGAGATGTGTGGAAATTGGACAAATTCAGAAATAAGCAATATAGAAATCTCTTGTAACATACACTAAATACAGTGGATTGGATATTTTCATTTCAACCAGTTACAATTGGATGCTTGTCTTTGCTCTGCATGATGCTTTATAAAACACACTGCACCACCGTGTCACCTTTGTACCCTATTAGAATATAATCTAATATTATATCTCATATAAATCAGACACTGGGCAGCCAATCAGACACAATAATTGCAGTTTATTGGATATGCCTACACACACTCTTTAGTGATTTTATCAGGGAAATCTACCATATAGGTGCACTTTTGATTACCATACAATTTAAGTCAAGGTTATTGTCTGCTGCAGACCCAGACGTGCCACATATAACAGGCATAAATAAATAGTAGTTCATCTGTCATTTCTACTCATGGTTCTCAAACAGGGATCCATGAGTCAAGCAATTGGGTCCTTGATTACAAAAAATGATTAAGGAGATCACAATCAGTCACCATCAAGGTTGATATAATTGTTATAGTGTAATTAGCATTTATTTATTAATTATACTTATTATTATATTTTTAAATAATTCACTTTATCTGTAATTCTATGACTAGGAAAAGTCCTGGTTATATGATACAAATGATCTGTATGTACTTTTTTAATCTGCTACATGCATGTAGGCTGCATATTGGTAGGGACACATGAAAGGGAAGCTACAAACAAAAGAGTCTATATGGATAATTTAGAAAAAACACATCCGTCTGTTTAAAATGTGATTTAAATATGAATAGGCTGTACATGTATGTTTGTTAACGGTCACCCACCAAGTACATATGCAAATTAGCGTGCAACAACAACGCACACACACACTCCACCAACTGATTCACATACACTATATGGCCAAAAGTATGTGGACACCTGACCATCACAGATATGCCTGCTGAACATCGCTTTCCAAAACCATGGGCATTAATATAGTGTTGGTCCCCCTTTGCTGCTATAACATCCTTCACTGCTACAAGTCCCATTTTGATAATAGAGTTTGCCAATAGAAGTCAGATTACATTAACTAACATTGCAGCTAACTAAGAACAGTCCCCTCCGAAAATATTGGAACAACACAGCCACTTCTTTTGTTTTTGCTATACACTGAAGACATTTGGATTTGAGATCAAAAGATGAATATGAGACGATTGATCAGAATTTCAGCTTTCATTTCCTGATATTTATTTACAGCTACTATGTGATGTGTTAAACAACTTAGAACATGGCACCTTTGGTGTCAGACCACCCAAGTTTTAGGTGAGCAAAAGTATTTGAACAAATAGTCTTAAAATAAATTAAAGTAAATAATGTTTAATATTTGGTTGCATTTCCCTTGCTTGCAATAACTGCATCAAGCCAGCGACCCACTGAAATCACCAAACTGTGCTATGATGGTACACCTGGGCAACAAGAAACAACTGTCAGTCAAATGTTTCAGGATTTTTGATGAAAAAATCAGGAAATGAAAGCTGAAATTCTGATCTATCATCTCATATTCATCTTTTGATCTCAAACCCAAATATCTTCAGTGTAAATGCCTTTCCAATACATTCACAGTATCTAAAAAGTGTCTACAAAGACTCAATACTAATAGCTAGCTAAGCGATTCCCACCACGGCCCTGTGTGCGCAGAGTTTGCATGTTCTCCCCATCCTTCGGCGGTTTCCTCCAGGTACTCTGGTTTCCTCTCCAGTCCAAAGACATGCGTTGTAGGCTGACTGGCATTTCCAAATTGTCCGTAGAGTGTGAATGTGTGTGATTTTGCCTTGCGATGGGTTGGCACTCCGTCCAGGGTGTCCCCTGCCCTGTGCCCTGAGTTCCCTGGGATGAGCTCCAGGCCCCCCGTGACCCTGTGTAGGATAAGCGGTACAGAAAATGGATGGATAATGTCTTTCTTATGGACACATAAAAATTGTTAATTATTTAATAATTATTAAATAGTTAATTATGCTAATTATTATTTAGAACTTTTCCTTTCCTGATCATGTAACAATGACGCTCAAACTAGAGGTGTATGCAAGACATAAATAAAATCCCACTTGCCTGCTCCCACAGACAGTCTGACCAATAAAGCCGTTGAAGTTCTTATTTTTGTTTGTACTTTCCCACAATAGTTTCAATATTTCCAAAAATATAAACAAATTAGTAATTTAAACCCCCATGGCTAAAGCAGCTATTGAAGATAAATGAATGAATGCTGTAAACATTCCATACAGCGCCACAAATGTATCAGCACACTCCCACATTAACACGGCCATTCTTTGTCCTGTGAGTTTCATATATAATCACTCATTCCAGTGACTTTTTTTCCGTTAAGCAGGTAAAACCAGAAACCAACCTATAAGAGCCTTTTGCTGAGTCTGACTGAAGCATGTGATGACACCTAAGAGACTGAAGCAAATCTATTGACTGTTTTACTCTCCATTAAAAGCCCAAATGTTGGTAGGGGCATTTCAGCTGTCAGGAAAGTTACCATTCCAAAACAGAAATGAACAAGGTAACATGGTAAAACATCTTAAACATATAGAAGGCACATGTTTGTTTACAACTTCATGTTTAGTTCTCTTTACATGCAGATTCACAGTATTTGCAGTGCATTGCTCAAGCCTGCTGTGCATCATGCATTTAGAATGAACAAAATCAGTGGTGTGTTAAATAGCACACAGTGATATGGGAGTTAGAAGACAATCAATTGTTTACATGAATAGGAATAGATTTCGGTAACACTTTACAGTAACAGTAAATGAATAATCATGCACCAATACCTGAATTAAGGTACTAATCACAAACCTATGAATTCATAGAATTGACACAGAGGCAGTAAAGCAATCATAATCAACGTGCTAGTACTACAGTGGGATTTGAAGAGAAATGGATGGAGAAAGATGCCAAATGGGTTGAGATGAAATTATCTGTGTTTATTATTAGTGTGTCTTTCTATGTCTATGTTCGAAGCTTGTGCAGGCAGGTTGGAATGGGTGGAGAAAGGTGTCGGGAGTTCTGTGTGATGGAAAAATATCAGCGAGTGTCAAGGGGAAGGTGTACAAGCCAGTGGTGAGAGCGGCCATGCTGTATGGTTTAGAGACAGTGGCGCTGAGGAAGAGGCAGGAGTCGGAGCTAGAGGTAGCAGAGCTGAAGATGTTGAGGTTCTCTTTGGGAGTGAGAAGGTTGGACAGGATTAGGAACGAGTACATCAGAGGGACAGCTCATGTTGGACGTTTGGGGGACAAAGTTAGGGAGGNGCAGAAGATAGGGATAGGTGGAGAGTGATGATTCACTGTGGCGACCCCTGAAGGGAAAAGCCGAAAGAAGAAGAAGTCTTTTTATGTTTGATAAGGAGGATAAATGTAAATTATGGAGGTAATCCAGCGCCATCCAATGATGTTTGTGTACGCAGATGCATATGGCAAATTAAATAAACAATTTGAAATTTGCACGTTTAATTCATATTCTTTCTTACACAGCATGTTTGATTTAGTTTACCTCTATGTGTTAATTAATACATTAACTAACAAACATGTACTGACATGTACTTAAGGTGGTCGTTATTCACGCATGAATTCATGAGACTCACATTGCAGTTAAGGTTAGCTCTTAGCTCATATTTAAATAAGTGAGTATTCATTCAGGTATTAGTGCATGATTATTCATGTACTGTTATTATAAAGCATTAGCTAGATTTCCATATCACCACTCATCTGCTCACTTAGATTCAGAGACAGTCGGCTTGTTTGCTGTGTGACGTGTAGGGTAGGCAATTCAAATGAAAAGAACTTCACTGCAAAATACATTATAACCAAAGCACTGATGATTAATATGTGGGCACCTAAAGCACCAATGTAAACTCTATACACATACACATACTCTATATCCATCCACTTGCATAACCAAGACATGAAACAAAAGAGAGAAATAAAAATCCTAATAGGAAGAGCTAATATTCAGGGTGAGTATGGGTAGGACATTTGGTCCATCAGCGGTCCTCAGGCTGTGATATTCTACAACAACTTTGGATGCAGAGACTGCAGGGTGTCCCTCTCACGAAGCCGGGTTTAGACTGTGAAAATATAGTCTTTTAGGATTAGTACTTGTCACACTCTATGTGATGATCTCATTAAAACCCTGGCTGAATTCTATAACAGAGTATGCAATAATGCGTGTCAGGTTTCATGTCAGGTTTTACAATGAAGATCCTCTAAAGATAGACCTACAATTAAAGAAAATGACTATTCTCTGCTTACAACATGAATCAGCATAATGATGCAGCATGGGCTTGTAGCTCTTCAACTGGGAAGTATGAAATAGATTCATGTTGTCATAATGGTAAATAAACTTTAATGCGTTTGAACAGAGCATGCATGTGCTTTCTAATTAACTAATTATACAATTAGAATAGCATTCTAACTGTTTTATTCAATTGTATATCCCTTTTTGTCCTGTCATGACAGAACTGGGAGGAGACATTAAAGAGACATTGTTGCTGCTGCTGCAATTCAACAAACAGCTCTTCTTTTAAATCCCACATTTCATTTATGTTTCACTATGCCATCTGCCTGTTTGTGGTTTTATGGTGATCTTCATAGCAGCAGTCACAAACACTGATATTTCTGACACTGCTAGAACTTTGTTGTTGGCTGTCTTTGGTTGCATGTCACATGATGTGTTGTAAGACCACCAATCCCAACTCATGACCATGGAATTCTTTTATGATATTTGTCTGTGACAGTAAAATCAGGCTGAAAAACATGCATTGTATATCCAGGTTTGCTGTCACAGACAGGCCTACCAAATCATATCCAACCTGCACATCAATCATATGGAAAATCGGATGTTACACAGTGTGTAAGGTGGCCGATAAATGTGTTCAACAGAGCTGTCGGAGGTCATGTTGAACATNGAACAGTGGAAACAGTGTGCTATGTGTCTATATTCTTTGGCCTTTCCTTTTCTGTTGAAATGTCAGTGCATTAAAGTGTGCAACAACTGACAGCCGTATGACTTTCAACATTTTCAGATGGGGGTGATGGATGACATTGTGACAGTTGCGCAGTTTGCATGCCTGCATCATGAGGTGAGCACTCTTGTGATGTCAGTTTCAGAAAGTGTGACGAGGGATAGATTCAGCAGTCAAATGACTAACTTTCTCTCATCTCTTGCCAGTCAGGATCTTCCGTGCCAGTCTCTGCTTTAAAGCCTGTTTCTGAGAGTGAAGAGATGCACTGCCAATTCATTTTTTCTTTTAAGGGCACAATACCTCAGTGGTTAAGACTGAACAGAAAGGTTGTGAGTTCAAGTCCCAGCACTGCCTATGCTGGCATTGTTGGGTCCTTGAGCAAGGCCCTTAACCCTCAACTTCTTGGTTGTATCCTTCTTTGGATAAAAGTGTCAGACAAATGAACAAATGCAAGTGAGCTTTGGTGCTGGTGTCCCAATTTTTCAAATAGGCGTTTGTCTGTCTTGTAATTTGCTTTACGTTGATTAGACTTTGGTGAGCCCTGATGGCCTGAGGCAGCTGTAGGTTAAAGGTTAATGGGTTAATGAGTCTGGGGCCCAGAGGGGATTGGCTTTATGCCTGAGCGCTTGTGTTTTTAGTGCCTCATACTACAGTGTGGTTTCATTCATTGATTTGTGGTGCATTCTCAGTTTTAGAATTTTTGTATAGGAGGTGGCATGGTGGTCTAGCAGGTAGCATTGCTGGCTCACAACTCCAGGGTCCGGAGTTGGATCCTCAGGTATGTTTACTATCTGTGTGGAGTTTTTCAGGTTCTCCCCATGTCCATGTTGCTTTCATTAGGGTACTCTGTTGTTCTCCAACTTCCCCAAAACATGAGGTGGCTTGCCCCTAGGTATAAGTGAGAGTGTGCATGTGTGTGGTGCCCTGTGCTGTACTAATGTCTCATCCTGGGTGTATTCTTGCCTTGCATACAGGGTTCCTGGGACAGGCTCTGGATCAACCATGACCCGATTGCGATAAAGCAGTTCATGTGGATGAATAAAAGAATGAATGAATAATCAATGGGAATTAATTCAACAAAAAATACTTCTGCCCAGCATGCACTGAATAGTTTATTTCGGGAGAATACTAGATGCAGGGTTTTGTATGTGGGATGCTTGTCCCACGTTGTTGCTCTTCCTCGTCAACACAGACATACACACAGTGTTTTTTAGCTGGCACAGGAAGTGGATGGGAATGAGTAAGAATGGTAAAGTGAAAGCCTAGTGGAGGGAGAGTGCTGCAGATCTGGCACGAACACAAAGACAGATAGAGAGAGAGCAATGATCCCCTACTGCACCTGGAGTCAGAAGAGTTTAGGTTACACAGCACAATGCTCTGGCTCTCTCTCTCTCTCTCTCTCTCTCTCTCTCTCTCACACACACACACACACACACACACACACACCCCTTTTGGCTCAGTTACGCAGTTCTATACACATATGATTTATGCACACTTCTCTCTCTCTCACACACACACACACACACACAGGGGAGAGCATAAAGCAGATCAGTGTTTTTTTTTTTTTTACACTATTACTTATACCCTCAAAAACAGATGTAATATTATAATTGTGTGATTTATATGCCTCAACATGTAGAACCACTTTTAGAAACAATAACCTGAAGTAAATGTTTTCTGTGTGAGTTTTGACTTTTGGAATTGTCAATTTTCGTAAAAGATAGAACCTAATTCCAAGGTCTAGATTTTTTAATGCTATACATTTTTAATTCTGCATATAACTCAAATATAACTGCATATAACAACAAAAAATATTTATGCTGGACTATCTAATGACACACACACACACACACACACACACACACACACACACACACCCCGTAATTTCACACTGATAATAATCTCAAGCATTCAGACACTCCCTGCTACTCCTCCACATGCATCAGGTTACATATGCAAAACCATTTAGAGGTGGAGTTGCATTAGGGAGTCTCTCTCTCTCTCTCTCTCTCTCTCTCTCTCTCTCTCTCTCTCTCTCTCTCTCTCTATCATAGCATGATGGCTTAGTGTTTATGAACTTAAACAGAACAATGTTAAAATTGTAAGAACAGGGTGCAAATAAGAAACAAAGAAGAAGAAACAGAAATAATGACAAACAGGAATGGGCAAGCAAAGACAGAGAAAGAGACTCTCGAGTATCTGCTTAGAAGGATGTTACAGCAATGTTGCCGCAGTATGAAACTTGACAAGTACTCCCCCTCCAGCGGAAACACTGAGAGAGAGTGACAGAGAGAGAGAGAGAGAGAGAGAGAGAGAGAGAGAGAGAGAGAGAGAGAGAGAGCGAGAGAGACTCCAGAAAAATCAAAACACAGCACTTATTCCACTTACATCGTGTTTATACAGTGATGTCACTCATACCAGAGAGGTTACCATGCATTTACTGTCCACCTCTCTCAACTGCTTCATAGCTTGTCTCATTACACCTTATTTTAAGCTTCATTCCAGAGAAGAATTATATTTGAAAAGGTCACAAAAGTTTAGTCATGATACAGATACTAACACTGAGATATTGTATACTGTATAATCACACACTGATAACACACTTAAGAGACAAAATGCTCACATACTGACTCAGTCAATGTCTTGCTTATTTAATATAGCCTATATCTCTTGTGCAGGCAGTTTTGGCTGGTGCGCACACACACACACACACACACACACACACACACACACACACACACACACACACACACACACAGAGAGAGAGAGTTTGTTAAATTACTATTTAGGAAGCTGTTTCTTTCATAGGAGCCAACAATGAGGGAACATTACTCTATCAAATTCAATAAAAATATCTTTCTATACAATAACAGGCCTACTGTGTGAAGAACGATCTGATTTAGCTAGCAAGCTCAGAGATGACAAGTTCATCGAAGTAGGCCACATAGCTAATGTTATATGTGCGATAATAATCCAGGGAGAGAAAGGCATAATTAGATAATTTATGTAGTGAATTGCAGTATTATGAAACTTCCATTTCATAGAAATAAAGTGACTGGATTTTACAAAGAAACTATTTATATCTTCATCTATTTAATTTAACATAATAATCCATAATATGTAATAAAGGTGCCTGAGCTTGGTTCCCATGTGCTTCCTTCTGATTTACCCCCTAACATTTGGTTTACCTGCCTGTATATATATATATATCTGAATGATATATTCAATTTAGCAAATGTCTGCTTATATACATTCGCTCGAGACCATGTGTTTGGGTTTGGGTAGCCATGTTTATATGTGTCAGGGGCTAAATAATTAATGCTTTGACTACAGTTTGGCTTTCCATTTCCCCTCTGGTTCTGGCAGTGAAATGGAGTGTTAAGCCCTCAAGCACCCACCATCACCACCAAAAGGATCCTCTTGTAGCATCAAGAGCAGGGTAAATAAGAAAGACAAAAGACAAAAGACAGACAGACAGACAGACAGAGAGAAAAGGAAAAAACGCATCATAAATTTCTTCCGAGTTAGTTTGGCAGGACTGCTCGGGAACATTGTGTTAATGATTAATATGAAGTCAGAAGAATTCCATGCCTGGCAGCTTCTCAGCAACCAACCCCCTCCACCCCCACCCCTCCTTTTCCCCTACACCTCCCACCCAAAATCTCATGCAGACACACACACACACCAAAACCCTGAGAGTCTCTCCCCCATCCTCCCTCTCCTTTCTCTCTCTCCCTATCTCTCCTTCTCCCTTAAGCCAAGAAAGAGTCAAAATCAGCATGGACAGTTGTCAAGGTAACCTCAGTTCAATCTATTTGCCCACCTCTCGTATCCCGAGGTCAGCACTCGCTTTCTTTTGGCAGCGTTTTGTTCGGGGAACAACGGGGTAGGAGACCCTTCAAAACCCAGAACCGAAAAGAACTGAAAAAAGAACAAGAACCCAACTTCTCCAAGCCACCAGCCCAACACTGCATTCATGCTTCTACTAGACCTTACCCCCCCCAACACACACACACACACACACACACACACACACACACACACACACACTAGAAGCCCCTCTCTTTAAGCATAGAGAGATTAGTGAACATAAAGACCCCCTGCTAGGAGGCAGCTCTCAAAGTGAAATAAATGCAGCGTGTGAAAAGAGAGCGAATATTAAACGGAACAAGAGAACAAAATGAATGAGGGCATTTTGCAAAGCAAGTGCATGTCTGATTTGGCTTTGTCTTTTTTCTTCATAAGCCACTTAGTTATCTTGATTTATGATGTGTCCATGCAATGATGATCCTATGCCATTACTCCATGTCTGCTTCTGGCAAAACAGGAGCTAAAACAAGAGCTAAAACAAGAGCTAAAAAAGATTTAATGTGAACTGAAAAGTGTATAATGTGACAGAGTGACAGATGGATTACACAGTAATGTGAGTTGAAATTGGCAAAAAAATCATTTGCATGATTTCACTTTGAGTGATAATTAGTCAATTAGTTTTCAACGGAGTTGATATTAATGTTAAAACATCTGACAACTATTCAGAGCAAAGTTAAACTTTCCCACTAGTTACACAACTGTGTGTGTGCATCTTACACCTCCATCAAAATGTATTCAGTTTTAGGAACAGATTTAGTATGGAAAAACAAACAAACAAACAAACAAACAAACAAACAAACAAACAAACAAACAAACAAACAAACAGCATAATGTTGACAGATATTTTGGCTTCTTTTCTTCAGTGTCTGTCCATATATCAGGTCTAAGGACTGCTGCCAATTAATAGACTAGTAAATAATAATAATAATAGATAATAGAGACATAAAACAACATGCAGTATATGAAATTCACAGCGTGTTTGCTGTACAGGATTACTGTAGTATTGGTTGACAGTTATTCCAGTCAGTTATTCCAGTCAGTTATTCCAGTGTCATTCCTGCATTCAAGCTGTCAGCCAGCGCTTCACAGTTTATGTAGCATATTTGCTAGCTAGCAGGCATGCAGATCTTTAGGGACCTCACAATTTATGCATCTTGATTTTTAATTTCTACTGCCTACATTATGATTTGTTTTTTCCAGGGTGACAACTTGCAGCTTTTAAAACATAATATTGCCATTTTCATCTATCATGATAAACACTAGGTTTATTGTATTTCCATTTCCATTAGAGATGTCAGGGAAAAAATTCACTCTTCTGGTAATATTAGTACTGTATTTTCATAATATTTACATACAGGATGGCAAATAGGTGAGTCAAATTATTATTCTTTTTTAAACTTTAATTTGCATTGTTTCTCACAAATAGGTGTCACTAATGTGGTCCAGGTTTAAGGGAGCAGTAAAAGGGGGCTTTTGAGAACAATGAACCAGCAGTAATTTTCACTTTCGCAACTACAGTTTTTATGTACTGTTTCTCTAATCACACTTTTAAAGGCTTTCATTTGATTCCCCTTGTAAATCAGTCAAAACATGTCTCCTACACTTTTACCTGAGCCTTGTGTGACTTGACACAGATAAAGGCCTTTAAATTAATGGCTTCATTCATTCATCTTCAGTTACCCGCTTTCACTTAGTCAGGGTCTTGGCAAATCCAGAGCTTAGCACACTGCGCGTGAGTGTGAGAAAGTCAGCCGAACTCAGGATCTACGTGGGGACCCAGGAGCTGTGAGGTGGCAACACTACCAATTGATGGCAACTTATTTTCACTTTTTTAAAATTAAAATCTCTGATAATCATTATTGTAGTCAGTGCTTCCTGTGGCTGAATGTTCTATTGACCATATATTGCACTAAGCTGGTTCTGTGCCATTGTGTTATACCTTATGTAGTGAGCACATGCAGTATAGTGAATAGGATGTCAGCTGAGACTGTGGAGATAAAGATTTTTTTTAAAACAATGGGTCGATAATATAAAATTAATCATAATGAAACATTAAGGCTTATTTTAAAAATATGATATTGCCCCCATCTGATTTTAATCGCTGTATATATTGTATACTATACAGCATGTAGAGAAAGGTTTCTCTTGTGCTGTTATAGGAGAGCCATTAACCCCAGGATGGTGTGATACAGTCCGATGTGAAGCAGAGGAACCTGGTTTATACTTGGTGCATGACTTTACATGCACGGGCAGAAGCAGCAGTAACATGAGCGGCATTGTTCACACACTTGCCTGCATATCTTATGTATATCTGGAAGATTTAAAAGCAACATTCACTGGATGGCATGTCAGTACCAAAACGTCCCTGTCTGTCAGGTTTCCAAGTCTAACTGTAAAATGTTTAGTGATTTCATGCACAGTGACATTATACATACTGACAAACGCTGTCTCCCTTAAAACTTTCCACTGTCATCGTGATTGTTGTCATGACCAGCGGCTCAAACTAAAATTCTGACCTTACATTCAAAATTATTTATTAATCTGCTGGTACACAAGACTGGTACACAAAACAGACCTTTTGTTAGGTTTGAAAGCTACATGAGAGGATTTTAAATCACACTAACTGCAATAGGAAAACTGGTTAGTATTACTATTCTACAACGGTCTAGAATAGTACATAAGTATGTGAACTAGTTTGTTTAGTGGAGGTAGATGGATGGGGAAATTTGTCCATTTTGATTAATGAACTATGCTAGTGCAGTGTGTCAGGATATAGTGAAAATGACTAAAATAGCATATGAATAGTGTATGTGCCATATGAATTTCAATGTGGATTGTCTGAATGCTACTCCCAGTAACATTTCAATATAACTTTGAGGTTTCTCATATTCATTTATAAAACAATTTCATGTAACAAAACTTTTGACCCCATTTGTAAGTCAAGTTATCTCACCGGGTGTTATGACCCATAGTTTGGGAGCCACTGTTGTAGTGTGTATGTGTGTGTGTGTGTGTGTGTGTGTGTGTGTGTATGATGTTATGACTCTACATTACTCAATATGATTACATTCAGTCACATTGTAATATTATAAGTGCAATTTTGTTAAATTTAGACTCAGTGGTGTCAGATGTTTGGTAATGGGGTTGAAGGGTGTGTCTTGTCTGTGTGTAAGTATGGGTTGAGCTCACAGGAGGAATCACCCAGGGTTAGCAATAGGTCAATAAAGCCCTTGTGCTCTGCTGGCAAAGCTGGCATGGCCACACTGCTCTGCACACAGTCACTAATAACTGCGTAACAGAGATGGCTGACATGGTGAAAAGGAGAAATACAATGTACAAGAAGTGAGTGTGTGAGAGAGAGAGAGAGGGAGAGAGGGAGAGAATTAGAAGATAGATGGAAAGACAAAGGAGGGGGAGATGAGGTATGCACCTAAATATGTCTCCCAACCTCAATTTGTTGGTGTTTATGTGTACCACATTTGTCCTGAGTCACCCGGTAGGGTGTGTCCAAGAGTTAAGTATTACAACAGGCTCACACAAACACATATACACACCAACACGCATCTCAGTGTCCAGGGCTATGTCTTGAGCTTTTAGTACCAGTGCAGGGGAAAAAAACAGTAGAAGTAGAAGCACTATAAGGAGAAAGATAAAGGAGAAAAAGGGGGAAGTGAATATGTGAAGGAGATTGAAGAAAACAGCTGGCCCCTCTCCCTCTTTCCCTCTTTCACCATCCTCCTTATATCAGCAGAAAAAGAAGAAGGGAAAAAAATGCTAGCTGCTGTTGACACAGCCCTGACCTTCCCCTCATTCCGCTCCCCCAAGTGTGAAATTGAACGTCGGCCAGAAAAGAGAGAGTGAAACAGAGGCACAGAGAGAGAGAGAGAGAGAGAGAGAGAGAGTGTGAGAAAGGTATAGAAATAATTACCCACTCTCACACAAAACCAACAGAGAAAACCAATACCACATATATCAAACAGCAGTGATTGTTGCTGTGCTATTCCATTTAAGGAGATCTGATTTGGAGCACACTGATGGCTGAGGTGGTGGTATTGATCTGCTCTGAGGTCCAGCCTACATGATTTCTTCAGTCAACACAGATAACATCCAGAAGAGCTGTGCAACATGTATGGCTCCAGGTGTGCTATTCACCTCAGCACTCCAATATACATACATTAAAATAATCAAATTCAATTCAAATTAGTATTCGAGGCTACTGGAGCTTTATGATTTGGCACATGACATTTTTTTTTTATTTTTTATATTTGATCATTCCTACTTACACCATGCTTAGTTCTCTTCTGAAGAAGTGAGGAAGGGCATGGATGAGGAGTGTATGTATGTTAGAGTGTGAAGGAAGAGAATGTATAAGGTGATGTAATGGAGGCGAGGGGCGTGTGCAGCGCATTGCTCGTGGCCACCAGTCTCCTGCTGACTCCAGACATTTCTGGCATTCCTCAGTGAGCTTCCATTGTGCTGCAGGGGAGCCTCCATTCATCCAGCCCAGGAAAGGGGAAGGAAAGGAGAGGAATGGGGGAAATACATGAGTGGAGGAAGAGCGAAAAGGAGAGGGGTTATCGGGAAGATCTGACATCTTGTAAAAGTATGAGATGCGAGATGTTATCTGTAGATTAAAGACGTCTTTAATAGGTAGTAAGGATCGGAAGGTAGGCAGCACATTAAATGCATGTAAGGAAATATTTTAGCCACTTAACCTCTTACATGACAATGCATCATTTGTGGTTATGTTATTTCCAGTCATAAGCTAATAATCTGCATTTCACAAATGATGATTGTTGATTTGCAGCCTAAAACCTGATTTAAAGATAAAGACAAGCCTGCGTAATCAGAAAGATGGGATGAAATCTTCACAGAGTGCTATTGCTCCATCTAGTGGACTCTATGCTCATATTAAGTTTAGCTGCCAGCAGGGCTACATTACCTCAGCCATTACAGGCTGAAAAGGAAAGCTGATCACTTCCTGTTCTGACATATGAGTGTGATTTCCAGTACTGAAGACTCACTTGTTCTTCCTCGTCTAACTAAATAATGGCTTACTTTCAAGTATCCAGGAAAAACTGTTGTGTGACTTTCACACTCGGTTGAGTCTGTGAGGGGCTCTCATTAGCCTAGCTCTCATTCATGCATTACACCTAGCGATGAGAAATATGACGATCATATCATATCTCAATCATACACACACACACACACACACACACACTGTAATACACTATATGGCCAAAGGTTTGTGGACAGCTGACCATTACACCCATATGTGGGCATTCCCTAATAGCCCATACAGTGAAGTTATTTTCTTCACATATCTCAGCTGATTAGGAGGTTGGGGTCAGAACCCAGGGTCAGCCTGGAGAAGTGGGTTAAGATCCTTGCTCTGATGGTGGCAGTTTGGTGGTGCTGGAGCTTGAGCCACCCCTGCATTATAAATACTTAGCTTAGCTGAGGCTCAAACCCAAAGGGTGCTCAAACAGTATAGCAGTATGGAGGCCACTGGTGCTCTATAGAAAACCTCAGTACTGAAATCCCTATCTAGCAGGATTGGGCAACATGCCATTAGACCTGATCCTTCTTGAACACTAGACCTGTAATTACTTAATACTTAATTTTTTTGTTCGGTTTTGTGCTTCTGGGGACCCTCAACAGAATCTTGTACTAACTCAGTGTTTTCTTTTCTCCTTTTTCTAGCACACTGAAAGCAATTGGTATCATGGTGCTGTGTTACCTTCAATTACATACATATATAATTATATATAATTTAACAAAGCAAAGCAAACAGAGTTGTAGGTACAATCATGGATCACATCCAAGATTAAAGACTGCACCCTAAGAAAACCATCATCACATACTACCCTCATACATCATACACAACACAAGCAACATGAGCAGTCTGCATTGGTCCATTTCATGATTACTGCACACTGGAATGGAATCTAATATTATCATGGATGTACTATTTTACCCTTGATTCATGATGACTGATGTCTAAGCAAGCTAAGCTAGCTTTTTAATAAAAATAATGGACTGTATAAATGAAGGAATAGCTCCTTTCTCAGTGTGTGATCAATAGTCTCCTACCTTCCATGTTAAATCCACTGACTTAGGGCAGTGTGTGCTCAGACTGATCAATAACAGCACTGTGTGAGAATTCTCAGAGCTGTGTGAGGAAGGGGAACGCTGCTGAAGTAGGCTGCAACCCAAAGCACATTACGAATAATAGAAAAAAATAACGTTTTTTCCTTTAAAAGGATAGTAATGTAGCCAGTCTTGGTAGAGGAATCGTTACATCTGTAGCTCATGATAAAACCAACTACATCATTGCTGGTTATAATAGACAGTAAAATCTATAAAGAGAATCTATCTAATTCTGCTCATGTACATGAGCTTTGAACTCTTTATTACTGCTTGGCTTGAGATGGCATGGAATGTTATTGCATGTACTCATCTTTAGGTCATTCTTGTGGCAGTACCTCATATTTATTCGGAACAGAATGATGCATACAATGCCTCCATATAAAGTATGCAAAAACCTGTGTGATAGAGAATATATTACAAGTATTCACACTTCACACTGGTGGATTATAACCAGGTTGTAAGTAGGAGAGTAGGCAATTTATTAAAAACTGCATTTAAACTCAAACAGGCTGGTCATCAGCTGATCAAAAGTTTAAGACCA
>CM074948.1:13467449-13484808 GCA_037577455.1 Pangasius macronema | reverse complement strand
CATGTTCCCCTGATCTAAACCCCCTTGAGAATGTTTGGGGATGGATGGCAAGGGAAGTTTACAAAAATGGACGTCAGTTCCAGACTGTGGATGCCCTTCTCGAACCCGCGACCTTCAGGTTCACCTTTGGGTTGCAAGTCCGACTATCTAACCATTAGGCCATGACTGCCCCCACACAGGGCGGAGGCGGGAATCAAACCCCCAACCTTGGAGGTTTGAGGCAAATGTGGTGACCAATAAACAGTGCCCTCAATGATATTTTCAATTAATATGTAATAATAGAATATATTCTCTATAGTGCAAAGAACATACTAAATAAAAAATAAAATTATTTTACTATCATAATGCTTCACACAGGTGTTTCCCTTTTGAGATTTTTGGCAGGGGGGTGGAACTGCACCTCATGGCCATGTCCCATCTTCATTTCTCTGTTCTATAAGCACAACCTGTCCTTGGAAGAGACCAGCACCCTGAATGCTGCTACCAGGGCAGCACAGACACGCAAATGTATTACTGATATACTTACTCCACAACCTTGTCTTCTTCTCATCAGGAATATCAAAGGTTTTGTGCATTTCCTGTTCAATACATGCTACTGTGTCTGTTTCGCTGAAGTGCCAATTTATACTTTGGTCCATATTGCTCAATTCACATAATATCAGATCAATATCAATTCACCTCCACCTTACAGTGCTTCACAAACCTGCCTCACTCTACCACTTTTCTTGCAGTAGGCTTCTGGTTCTCAGCCAGTCCATACCAGCTTATCAGTTCACCCCATGCCTCTTTAGGCAGAAGGATGTAGTCCAGATCATGAATTAGATGCTCCTTGGTAGAGTGTGAATCCTTTAAGAGTCCTGAGTTGTCCACTGGTCCAGGGTAAAATGTCCAGCCTCCCAAACTGGCTGTGTCCCAGCTAATCAAATCCCACATATTTCTTCCACGTTTGAACCAACTGCTTTTGCAATGGAGTTTTCAACAGCCTTTTTATCTCTTCTTTTTGGTAATCAAGGGTTCCTGTGGAATACAAACAGGTACTCAGACTGTAAAAATCACAACACTGCAAAATCGAAATTTAACTACGAGCCATTAACTAAAGTACTATGGAACACGATGAAATTACTCTTTCAATAAAACACAGAAATACAACTGCATTGTTACTCACTTAACCCAGACATCCTCTTTGTTGGACTGTTGACAAATTGCTGAAGAGGAAGCAAATCTCTCTTCACATCCTCCACATTCAAACTGCTGTTAATTTCAGTTTTATCCCAGTTACTGGTGGACGTAGGGGTGAATGTTAAGTAAAGCTACAGTAAATCAGAAAAGAAATGGAAGAGAAATTCTTCAACATGGAGAGTGCTGTTCCAGTGATGTTCTCTGAGCAGACAAGGGCGCTCACCTTGAGGAGGTGGAAGTGGTCTTCAGAGTGTAACAGCTTCTCCAGCTCAATGTCACTTCTTTTCAACTCAGCAATTTCCTGTTCTAGTGCTTTAACAAACCCTTCAGCTTGCCTTTCTGTGTCTTTCTCTTCCTCCTCCAACACCATAAGCAGGTCAGCCTGCATTCCCTCGATGGAGCTCATGAGAGACCTCAACATTTCAGCGCTGTCCTCTTTTTCCTTATCTATATTTTTCTAACATATATTTGCAAAATTATCATCACTTTCCCCTACTGCATTACATTAGTAGGAAATGTGGCGTGTTCAGTAGTATGTTTTTAATTAAGACTCACTTTTTTGAGGGCTACAGAATGCTTTGTTTCTTCAATCTTTTTTAGTCTGTCCTGGATCATCTTCTGAACATCTGCCTGGGGTTTCTGCATCTTAGTCTGTGGATGGAAGAAAACACTCATGTGACAAATAATTGATGAAATGAAAATTTTTATCATCACACATTTTTTTTTATTTGTATTTTAATACACTCCAGTTGGCAAGGGAATTTTACATTTAATTGCAGCACAGAGTATTCTAAATCCATGATTAATATCATCCTGATTTTAACCAAGCACTTTAACTGTTCTATATACACTCACCATGCAGTTGCCTAATCATTCATTCATGTGGCAGCAGAACAATGCATAAAATCGTGCAGATGCAGGTCAAGAGCTTCAGTTAATGTTCACATCAGAATGAGGGAAAATGTGATCTTAACCATGTGACCTTAACCATGGCATGGTTGTTGGTGTGTATTGAGTATTTCTCTAACTGCTGAACTCCTGGGAGTTTCACACACACAGTACCCAGAGTTTACACAGAATGGTGCGAAAAAACAAAAGAACATCCCGTGTGTGGAGGGTCTGTAGGTTGAAACACCTTGTTGATGAGAGACATCGGAGCAGAATGAGCAGACTGCTTTGAACTGAGAGAAAGTTTATAGTAACTCAAATAAGCAACCGTTACAACCATGCTGAGCAGAAAAGCATCTCAGAATGCACAACACAACAAACACATCTGATGTTTGATGTGATTATTAACTAAAGCTCCTGACCTGCATTTGCATGATTTTTTATTTATTTATTTATTTTGCAGTGTGCTGCTGCCACATGATTGGCTGATTCGCTAGCTGCAGGATTGTGCAGGTAAAGAGGTGTTCCTAATAAAGTGGGCGTTGAGTGTATATACTGTATTTCAAATTCCTAATCAATCCTTTTGAAAAACGTACTATTTGTGGATAATGTACTGTACGCATGTATGCATTATTATTAAGCTGCATACAATCAATGGCCACTTTAATAGGAACACTTGTACACCTGTTCATTCACGCAATTATTAGCCAACCATGCTGACAATAGATTCCTGATGTGTCTCACCTTCTTGTCTGCAGTCTTCTCCTCTATAGGAATGGTGTTGTGGCTCTTATGCTCTCCCTCAGTGCAGAACAGACACACACACACACTTCTGATCATTCCTACAGAACAACTCCAGACGTCTCTTGTGCCTCTGGCATATATAGTCCTCCAGGTTCTTCGCAGCATCGATTAATTTGTGTTGCTTAAGTTTCGCTGTGATTTTATGATGCTCCAGATGTGTATCACAGAACGACACACCACAATCCAGACAGGACTTCGGGGTCTTCTGTGTAGGCTCAGGACAGACATCACATGGCACGTGTCCCTATGCAGCACGAGGCTTCGCTGTGCGAGCGCTGGATTACACCTTCACTGACTCTTTGAATTAGATCAGATGTGAATGCATTAACACAAAGTTCTGGCCTTTTAGTGAATTCTTTCCTACAGAGTGAACAATCGTACTTTTGACTGTTGTCCCAGTATTTGTTGAGACATACCATGCAGTAGTTGTGTCCACATGGAGTAGAGACAGGCTTAGTGAATAGATCCAGACAGACTGAACACTGCAACTGCTCTTCAGATACAAAAGTGCTGGAGGCAGCCATTGCTAATGAGGAGAAAACTTATGAGAGTGATGTACAAAATAAAACTGGCTCGTTTTAGCCAATGTCACATTCTCACTATGTAAAAACATTTGTGTTTTCATTTTGTATTAATCTTGCTTTCTTAAAATACTCAGTATTCCATATAACACTTAATACCTGCCTTTGTCTTATATTATAGGTGTCGTGGCTAAGATTAAACTACGGCAAAAAAAAAAAAAAGCAACTATATTAATGTTCTCTAATTTACTGTATCTCCACTTACTTGTTCAGCTGAAGCTTCCTCTTCTCTCTGAATTACAAGAATAACTGATATTATCCAGCTCCACAGGGTACTTCATGTATGTGGCAATTTTATTTCCATTTCCCAGCTAAGCTCCGCCCACTACTCACCTGCTCGACAGCTCTCCCTGAGCTGAAAGCGCTGGGAAACTGTGGTGTAGTTTTCTTCTTCAGTCCGCCAGTAGAAACTGTTCAGCTAAACTGGACCCGCAGCGCCCTCCGGTGGCTCCGCCGGGGCAGTAACTCAGTAACACACACACAACATTTCCTTCACGTTAGCTCTGGCAGCCCTTCTGTTTTTTACAGGGAACCATTTTATAACGCTGAATTTCACATAATAATGTCGGCCCTGTTCCCGAAACGTTCTGGGGACGTTTAAACCATTTTAAAACATAAAACGTTCTCCTCTGGTTATATGAAAACTGGCAAGGGACGTTAGCAGGAGTTACATTTCATTTGTTTGTAACTAACGTTCCGGGAACGTTCGTGTAACGTACTTTCACAACCTCATAACGGAAGTTCTCCTATCTAGCCTTATATAGATTACATAAACTAATGTTCCTGTGACCATAGGCATTGCTGCGATACGTCAACGCGTCCGCCATATTGGAGCGGGCAAGACTGCCCTGTAAACAAATACAAGAAAACGGGAGGGCTGCTGTTTTTCTGGATAAAAAGCACAATAACGTTTACATTTCTCAACCGATTTTAGTGGTTTATGATCTACGTGGAGTACAAAAATGTTCTGTCTCCAGTTACTTAGAATCTCGGTAGTAAGACTTGGAAAATTATTCATTGTCATAAGGAATTGTGAAAATTCACGCTAGAGAAGCTTTCTGTATTATTATAGCAATAAAAGGATACAGATATACTCCAAAACAGACACAGATAAGAGATAAGAGAATCCTTTATAGATACGGTAAAACATTTACAGCTACAGTTACAGCAATAAAACATTTATGTGATAATAATAATAATAATAATAATAATAATAATAATAATAATAATAATAATAGTATATGTGTAATACTATAATAAGCTGCAGATGAGTCAGGTGTCTTTTGTCCAGTGCAGTTATGAGAGTTATGGCATGTTGTCCGGTCCAATATGGTGGCGACGTGGACACACGATCCAGCGGCCAATGCAGCGGTTTATGTATTTATATGTTTATGCCTGTAACATTGTCTACTGGAAGTTTTATTTTTTGTATGCAAACTAACATAACAGGTACAGACAGCCGATTTAGATTAACATTCCCATACAATAGATAGGCCACTGTTTAAAAAATGAATAATACTACAACAGAGAAACCAATAGTAAATAATAATAATAATATAAAATAAAATAAAATGTATGCATTCATGCATGAAATGTGGATATAGTAATTAAATTTACAGGTAGCAGTGTTCTAGATAGTTCGATATATATTTAGGATGTTAGTGGCAAACAGCATGAGAGTTCTACGTTGTTATACATTAGCGTTTTGCTGCTGTAGTCATAAAGATCCTGATGCTCAACACACTTAGTACGGGTTGCTTTTACTCTTCTACACATGTATACTGTAATGATTTATAACCTCACTCTATCCAGTATCACGCCGAAGAGGATGGGTTCTGATCTGAGTCTGGTTCCTTGCAAGGTTTCTTCATCATATCGTCTTCAGGGACTTTTTCCTTGTTGTTTCCAGCTCTGGTTTGCTCAATAGGGATCTTAATCTATATCCATATTTGTGTATAACTGCTTTGTGACAATGTCTATTCTTAAAAGTGCTATACAAATAAAAATTGGATAGAAAATTGAATTAATTACTTCATGTTGGAAGTCTTAACTGATTTATCAGTAACTGATTTATCCTGGTCTAACACCCGGTGGATCCAGAGCTTATTCCAGGACACTAGGCCCTTACGACACCAGAAAACCCAGAGGAAAGCCATCCAGAAATGAGGAGAACATGTGAAACTCCACACAGACAATAACCAGATCTCAGGACAAATCTCAGGCCACTGGAGCTATAAGATGGCAACATTACCTGCTGTGCTGCTGTGCCGCACAATAACATTAATAACACCGAATCCACACCCAGATTTATTTGTGTTGTCAGGGAGCTAATTTTGTCAATGATTTATTTACACTGTCAGGTTTACAGAATACTTTATTCGCATTATGGAAGACACTGGAGTGGTGTATGGTTGCAGCCTTTGTAGTTAGAGATCAGCTAACTAATAGTGTATCAATAGACGGATTTGAGTCATCCAAGTTTATATAAAGTGCTGTAATTCCTGCACCGTTCACCATATTTGGATGTAAATAGCCTCAAAGCTGAAAGTCAAAGTCATATGCATAATGTACTTTCAGCTCCAATATACTGTGGTACACAGCTAAATTAACAATAACTTTGTTAATGTCCAAACTGACTGTAGAACATGCCTACTCGTAAACTGTACGATGTTAGAAATCAGCATTAACATGTTTATCACACTATCATTATACACTCACAATCATCACATCATCTGCAACTATAACTTAGCAACTTTGAGGAAGGCTTTAACTTATCAGGTAATGTGTGTTCTTTTATGAACGTTATAAATCACAGTTACTATTGTGGAAATACATGAAATTGTAATTTTTTAAAACTTATTTTCCCTGATTTATTTCTTTGTTCAGGGTCAAAATTCTCAGTTGCTAGTTGACCTGCATTCATGAAATTTTAAGTGTGTGCTCTCCTATCCATATTTACAATTTGATTACAGAATTTATCAGAGTGTTGATTTTGTAATCAATTGTATAATAGTGCATGGTATTTTCCTGATGAAACAATAAAGAAATGACATCCAAACCATTTTTTTTTTCTAAATGTCTTCACAGTGAATTGAACATTTTAATTGTAACACCATTCAAAGACTAGCCTTTTCTGGATTTATAAAGTATTCAGATTTTCACAATTGCCTATTAAATTAGACGTTCCTATATATCAGTGCAAACCTTTTGAAAAAGTTGCTATAGAAAACTTGTAAGAATATTTGCTTGTAAGGATATATTCAATATCTTTAAAGCTATTTTTAAACTATTAAAGCTAGCTAGCTTGCTGACAAGATATCCAAAGATACAAAAGCAAGTTTTTGTGATGTAATGATTGTTGTGCTTAATGAGCGTTGCTACTTCTGAAACCTGTACGTCTGTCTTGTCATGGGAAATATCTTTTTACTTGAGGTGCAATTTTTAATTACAGAAGTAAAATATTTCAGTATTTACATGGGAACTACCCCCTGTATTTATGTACTACTCACACTACAATGTGCAAATTTTATTAGATGTTTGAATGAAATGCAGTGAACTAGTAAAGAAGTCCATCTTAAGTCACTCTGATCAATGGCTTCCTGATAACGTACATGAGGCTTGGAATGTGAGGTATGTAATGACATCATTGGATAACTGATAACAGACAATGACAGAGCTCAGAGGGGAAAAAACACAAAGAAAATAGCAAAGAGACATCTAAGTACAAGGCAAAACAAAACAAAACAAAACAAAACATTGCTAGACTTACTTAGCAAATCTTAATTTGACAATTTTATTCCACTGTTCCTAGCTAAAATGCTCCAGATATATTAAATCAGTGTCTTGTTTTTGCAGCAAACATATCTTTAAGAATTATGCCCCAAAAGTTCTACCTGCAGGCCATAACACATCTTGCCACTTGGTTTGGAGTTATTTAGGTGAGCATGGAAGTTTTTTTTGTTAGAAAGGGACTGTTTATAGTCATCCTACCCCATAGTCAAGACATGTGAAGAATGCAAGAGATTGATTAATTCTGGCACAGTCACATTATAAAAGGGTGCGCATACTTATGCAACCAGGTTAATGTAGGTTTTCTTCTTTTAATTTTCCCCCCAAAATGTTACATTTTGTTGGTTGCTATGTCACATAAAAGGTGGATAAAGATATGACCTGATTTATCTTGGTTTCGTTTATTTTTTCAAAACCCTGCAATTTTAACAGCTTTTATATCCACTGTATACACCTGTGATTTTATTCTTATACTCACTACTTTAATCTTTTTGTCTATGTTACATTAAAACACTGTTTGAAAAGTGCTCTTTGCCTTTAAGGGGAATACCATCTATGATTGAAGGGTCAGTGTGTATGCATGAGTCAGGCTCTCTAACTCTGACTGTGTGTGTGTGTGTGTGTGTGTGTACTGGCAGAGTAGGCTGGTGTCCCAGACCTAGTCTGCCACAGGCTTCTCTCTCACTTTCTGTTTTTCTTTCCTCACTCCTCCTCTCCCCTCCTGCTGTCTGCTTAAGGAATCTTTCAGGCTGCTCTGTATCCAGACACACAGTGTCCTTGCCTCTGGGGTGTGTTTGACTAGTGTGGGGTGGTGGATGTGGACAGGGCTGGTGCTGCTGTCTCCTCATGCTGCGTGTGTTTATCCTTTGTGCCCAGAATGTGCTGACGCACGATGAGGACATCACAGATGCCTACTGCTGTGTCACATATGAAGGTAGGGATGACGGTCCAGGGAAAGGGGCTACAGTACTGACTTGGGAGTCGACTTACAAATAAGCTGATAAATAGCTGGCAGCAACCATTTCTAGCATTTTGCTTTATTTATTCTGTCCTTCTGTGAGTCTGTGATGTCCCCTGTCTCTGTGTCTCTGTGTTCATGTGTTCACACTTCAGCAGCTGAGGTTATTATTGGAAAAAACAGCTCTCTCTCTCTCTCTCTCTCTCTCTCTCTCTCTCTCTCTCTTTCTATCTGCATCTGGGGCATGCAGAGGAGTCCTGTTACACTGTAGCTGTGCGCATGTGTCTGTTTGCTTCAGCATGGTGCTGTGTTTATAAGGAGTGCTCTGTCATCAGAGTTTGGGGCCTGTGTTGGAGTCACTCCTCCCTGGCTGCTCTGCCAGTAGTGAGAATTTACTCCTGTGTGCTGGACCAGAGAAATGTCAGACAGCCATGACTCTGTTTGTTTAACATCAGGCTTACTTTCACATTTTAAATGCTCCAGATGTTTATTTGCTAATGTTAAGGAATCTGAAGGTAAAATATGTGTAGCCTAGTAGGTTTTATCAGTGCAATGAGACAAAGGTACTATTCCAGTTATTGCCCTTTCTTTACCCTAACTATAGTGTTCATTCATCAGATAGAAGACAAGAAACAAATATAATACAGCATTTATCTTTATCCCAGCCCGTTAGCTGGTATGACACGCATATGCACCCTCAAGCAAAATAAAAAAATAAAAAAATAAATAAATAAAAATAACCCTCTAGCTGCATTTGCTAATGAAAACAGACATTGTTCTTGAAAGAGCATTGAACAGAGTTCTTCATTTTTAATTTGTTGCCTTTTCCTCCTCCCCTATATCTTAATATGCAGTAACTCTGTATTTGAGACTGTTTTTGACTTTAGTGTTAATGTAATTAGTAGGGGACATGCAATAAATTGTATGCTGATGAAATCACGACTGCCTCTCAGGTGGCTAGCAAGAATCAATAAATGTAGCAGTGAGAAATGCTGATTCATGCCATTTGAAAGATAAGCATGGGGGAGGATTTTTATTTGAGTATTAAAGTCAGTGTATGAAACAAAAAATAATGCCTATGTAAAAAATAATGTGCATTTAGAACTAAAATTTTCAATGTTTGGTTTGATTTAAATGTTTAACAATATATAATAAGTATTTTATTTAACATTAGGAAACAACATTAAAAAAATTATTAATTTCATTAATTCTATTTATGGTCAAACATTTACTTACACACTTATCCATCCGGCAAAAGCTTACAGAATCTAGACATGCTGAGGTGCCTGGAAATCATGTGACTTCTAGGTGTCAAAAAAAAAAAAAAAATCAGTTCTGAACGTTTCACCTCATAGTTACATTTTAAAACCTCATATGGTCCCATGTGAACCGAAACATTCACTAGTGCTTACAGATCCTATCTTATTATAATTACATAAACTGTGGCTTAAATCTAATTCTGCAGTCTATAGTTGGAGTGCTTTTCTTTTGCAGCACCAGGTGGTGCTCCTTATCTGAACAAACCCATTCTCTGATGAAGGACCTGGCACACGATAAACAAATGCAGGATGTACAGTTATCATTTAATTCCTACAGCATTCTCAAACCATTCTCATATACTATAATTATTCTCAAATAATATGATTTTCAATCATCATCATCATCATCATCATCATCATCCTCCTCCTCATCATCATCATCATCATCATTAGTTTTACGAAATATTTTATTAATCAGTAGAGAAATGATAACCTGTGAGTTATTTACTCATGTCATGTTCATTTATTTTGTGAACTTACTTTATTATTGCTATTAAGTGGTTCATGTGGGTTCTGTATGCAACCTCTACCATCCAGACAAAACAGGGAGAGGGGGAAAGAGAGAGACAGGACAAAGCTGCAGGAAATGTTAAGATTTCCTCTCAACACATGGGCTGGGTTACTGGAGTGGGGCGTCTGGTCCAAAGTGAGTTAGCTGTGTATGTATGAGCAAGTTCCCACTGACTTTTTCATCGTGTCAGAGGAGTTAGTACGAGGGCACCGGGAAGTATTCTCAATCTACTTCAAGTTGTGCATGTAGAGGATTTACATTCTGGACCTCCACTGTGAGAAGAAGTGACTGTGCACATAATCCATATACTTGTTGCATGTGGATGTTTACTGTGATGTGTGGAGTATCTGCCGGTCTGTTGGAAAGTTGAGTCGTACAGTTATTGTGGCAGCATGTTGAGGTGTGTGCTCCAGAGAGCGACTCACCTGAAGAATGTGGAGAAAGGGGAGCGGCAAAGTGACCCGTTAGCCAGCATCACATTTAGAGGTAAGATGTGTAGAATAGACCTTGGAGGAAAAACCTACTAATATGTTCATTTATGGGCAGCATGGTGGCATGGTGGGTAGGGTTGCCATGTGCAGTTCGGTTGAGGAGATCTCACCATGTCTGAGGGTTTTCTCTGGGTTCTCCGGTTTCCTCCCATCTCCCGAAAAACATACTGCTAGATGGACTGGCTACTCTGTATAGCTCCTAGGTGTGAATGAATGTGTTCATGATGCACTGTAATGGACTAGTGTCCTATCCAGGGTGTATCCCTGCCTCATCCCTAGTGTTGCCAGGATAGGCTCCACCACAGCCCTGACTGAGATAAAGTGGTTACTGAAGATGAATGAATGAATAATCATTTATCTGAGGTTCAGGGAATAGACAGCAGTTCCAATGTATGTTGCAACTGCTGCATGTTACAGTCTAATAACTGATTTTGTAATATCAGTTATAACTGACATGAAACAGTTATGACTACAAACAATCCATGTCAATATGTTTTCGATGCTCAGTGGCAGCTCACTATAGACAAGCAGAATTGGGGTGTCAGGAATGCTACAGCTGTGTCTCTGGCGATGAGTAGAACTGGCAACTTGCCTCTTCTTATGCCGTACAAATAAATGAGATGTGTTGATATAACACAATACAGATAAACAGCAGAGTGTCTCTTGGCTCAGTTCCAGTGGAATGAATGAGTAACATGAGCTCTAGTTAGCCACTTTTATTTTGCACTATAAGATGATTGGTAGTTCCTGTCATTGTGTTCTACTTCCTGTACTTACATGTGTGTCTGAGAGTGTAGGACAGGGTGTTTTCGTACTCTGAATTCGAATAGCAGCTCTGTCTTTGCAATGATGGGATGTTCTATATGCAGATTTACTTCTGCACTTGGGTCTTTGTCAGTGCAGCCTGTGCTGTGGGTGTAGGGGTTTATCGAGATGTCAAGGTTCTAGGGTACATAGAGCAGTTCTTGAGTTCACTGCCCCCCTCTGTTGAGCCGTATCACTGGACCTCTTGAATATCGATTGTGTAATTGTGTAATTTTGTTCATGCTGTTTGGAAATCAGGCTCATAACATTAACTTTGACCCACAGATTAAAACAGATGACAGTTTGTTCTGGCATTTGTGTTTTAGTAACACTTTTTGATTATTATACACGTTTTATTACAGTATTATTGTAGTTGTTACAGTACATGTATGTGTGGCATGCAGGGAAAACCTGCTGGATGTTGCTGTGGCTGAATTCTGGAAAAAAAAACAATTTTTCTGCCAGTAATAACATCATATACTTTGACATTTCTACTAAGAGAAAATACAAACATAATTTTACCAAAATGACATGGAAATATTGTTATTTCCTAACCTTGCATTGCATCTGCGTGCAAAGATCATGTTAATAAGGAGATGGTTAATCACTTTGTCTTAAGATGTCTAAAACTAAGCTAGGTATGATTGCCTCACACAGTGAATGTCAGGCATTGATCAAGTTGTTGGGATAGCTACCGAATCAACTCATAATAATTCATAATCAGTTTGTAATCTGATACCAGCTATCAACTCTTCATTTAAAATCAAGTGAAGGGACATAACAAAAAAGAAACATAGCCAATAAATAAGACCTCAGCAATTATTAATCAGCAATTATTTCATTCAATGCAGACAGAGATCATTTGAGTGAAGAGATGATGATAGGCTTGTATCTCAATGCTGTGGGTGACTTTTACCTCAGGTGATGAGACAGACTGAAAGAGATGATGCTGGCAGTCAATGATAACTCACAAACTTGTAAATGTATAATTCTTTAAATTGAGTTATGTTGTTTTTCTATAAGTAGACTGGGTTATAAATGTAAAGTTTGGTGGAGCCTCTTTGGAGTTGTGATAGAAAATCTTTAAATGTTTAAGCTTTAAAATATAACCTTGGGCTATATACACTAGAAACTGTGAAGGCTTTTCCCAGGATGCCACATACATCTGATGAAATATGATATCAGACATATACCGCATTGGGCATACTAGATTCTGAAGTTGCTAAATCTCAGAACTACTGTAGTTAACTGTAAATTTAGATTAGCATTAGTCTTTTACAGGCTGAAAATAATTCTGTTAAAAGTGAAACCTGAAAAGGTGATAACTTTAATTATTACAGTGTAGGTGACAGCTTCAACAAACAAAAAAGCTCTGAGTTGTTTTTGCGACTGTATCTTAGATGAATGGTGGAAACCTCGAAGTCGCCAAGCGTTTCCACCCTCATGACATTGAATGCCATCTCCATTTATAGACATCATGGGCGCAAATTATTCTGCACAGAGGAAGCTCTGAGTAAGCAACGAGCTATGAGAGAAAGACTGGGGGGTGGGGGTGAAGTGGATAGTTGCATGAAAAGGAGTCTGGAAGCAAATATAGAGCTCGTTTTGAACCTGTGTTGATGAGAAGAGTGAAGGGATCGTGTGCAGTGTAGCGTTTCAGTTCATTACCAAACTAAACTCAGCAGTGAGGGAGATTTTATTCTGTGGAAGTATATGCATCCTTTTTCATTTGTCTCCATTGAGATTATCTTTCCAAATGACTGTGCTATGGAGTGACATGTTACTTGTTTGCCACCAAAACTGTTTCAGATGAAGGACATATTATTTCCATTTAATTTTCAGAATCAGAGACAGTTTTTTGGGTTGGAATTTGTACCACCCCAAATCACTGTATGACCTTTAGTGACCAGCTGTTCTTGTCTTACTGTTGAGACAATATTTCAAAATTGTGTTACTATTTTAGACACCCATTGGCGAGTGTATCTTAGTTTCCAAAAATACCCGTTGATGCATGTCTGCCAGATAAGTTATTTTAATGCCCATTATCCATGGCACAACAGGAAAGACCTTCCTGAATCCATTTATAGTTATTTTGACAGATTTCTGGACTAGGTTTATGTGACTACCACTAACATTATAATCAGAATCAGAATGAAGAATGAGTAGCTTTAATGTCAGATCCTCAACAGAAAACTTCTGGAAGTAAAACCTTTTGTTGTTGTTGTTGTTGTTGTTGTTGTTGTTGTTTAGATAGCTTGTCTGTCTTGCTCTCTCTGAACAAACGTCTTGTCCATATCATGGTTCTAATTTAGTGCCAGCTGTCATGAACTGGCCTCTATAATTGGGTTTGCCTCAACCTTATTTTTATTTACGATCTATTCTGATGTATATGATTTATAGAGATGTTTACTTTGATTAGATCTGTTTATAGTTAGCAGAAACACCACTTCCTGCAAACATGGACGTCAGAACACAGCCTTCCTTCTCCTCCCAGTTTAAGAAATCAGTTTCCTTCTATTATATATGAACAATCTGACCCTTCATCCTCATCCCATGTAGTAATGATGGTGGCATAAACAGCTACAGGATCTCACGCTGGATCTCACAACTATTTTTCTATTTTTAAAATAAAAATCTAGTAATATTCATGATAAGGTAGCATGTGAACATGAAAATTTCTTTTCAACATCACAGTTACTGAGTGCTGTGCTATCTACATGATTTGCTTTTTCCCCTTTATTCAGGGTCTAAGAAGAAGACCAAAGTTGTTAAAAACAATGTTAACCCTGTTTGGAATGAGGTTAGTCACCCATTTTGTATTACAGTATTTATGAAATATTAGTATTGTATTATTGTTGTTATTTGTTATTATTAATCATTATTATTAATGATTTTCTTTTCATGTTCATCTCTTTAATTCTTTTCTGTTTCTTCATTATGTCAGGGTTTTGAATGGGACCTAAAAGGAGTGCCCTTAGACTCAGCAGCAGAGCTGCATGTGGTTGTGAAGGACCATGAAAAAATGGGAAGGAACAGGTACGTATGTTTGTACACTCACCATCCACTTTAATAGGAACACATGTACACCTGATCATTTATGCAGTTATCCAATTAGCCAATAATGTGGCGGTAGCACGATGCACAAAATCATGCAGATACAGGTCAAGAGCTTCAGTTATCGTTCATATCAAACATCAGAATGGGGGAAAATGTGAACTGTGTGACTTTAACTGTGGCACAGTTGTTGGTACCAGATGGGCTGGTTTGAGTATTTCAGAAACTGAGATTTTCATACACAGAATTTCACACAGAATGGAATGTGGATGTTGAAACCTTGTCCCAAATTGCACCCTAAACACTGGACTCCTCCTTAAAGCCTGCACTTTTATGTCACTGACACTTTCTTTTTCTGAATTTTGCCTTCTTCAGGGCCAGATCACAACAATCCACATGACTGTACTCTAGAGGTTAATAAAATCCAACCAACCTTAGTTTTCAGATGTCTTTAGGTTTGAGCTGAACCAGGATACACAGGCAAACAGCTGCACAAATTCAAATCCAACAGGAAAGTCATCTACACAGAGACAGTACCTTTGTGTTACAACAGATGTAGTGACTGTGTTCACTTACACCACTTGGTTTGCTGTTTCCTAAAGCATGGCTGTTCACTTTAGCTACTGAATGAACAAGTGGCCAGTAGGAGCTCCTGTTACATTTTCTCCTTATGGTCAGGTCTTGATATTGAAGAAAAAAACACTGTTTTGTTGTTAGTTAAATTTTTAATTTGTTTTTAAAAAGCATTGGTCATGTAAATGCATTGATACTAATTCAAATGTTTTATTCTTCCACAGTTTTCCTAAACCTTTACTGTGTATTTTTCACTTGAATTCTGTTGGTTGCTATATCACATTAAAGGTGGAAAAAGATCTGAAATGATTTATCTTCTTTTCATTTTTACATCACAAAAACCTACAATTTTAACAGGGGTGTGTAGACCTTTTTTATTCTCTGTATATATATATATATATATATATATACATATATATATGCGTGTTACTACTTCCACCCCTGGGATTTACACCATTCAGTCATTGGGTGTGGGGAGGACAGTGCGCTTTCTCATGGTACACCATCATCGCTGACCTGACCTTAAGATATAGAAAATATGATGTGCCTGAAACAGCAACTTTTTCTTTTATATAGAAAAATCATATCCTCCAGGGTGGATACACAAACAACTGCTCACCAGACAATAGGAAATAGGCTGAAGTTGTGCCACAGTGGTGTAGAGAGATTGAATCCATTGTTTATTTTTTCAGAAGTTATGCAATTATGCATTTATTGAAAGCCACTTTTCACTTGCATGTCAATGATCTTACTCATGTTATGAAGATGAGATTGGAATGAACTGTACCACAAAACTATTCAGAATTGCATGGCGCAGATATGAGATCGATCAGCTCTCCTCCCTACACTATATGCTATTTGGATTAAACAGATCGCACATTCTATTTTAGTTTTTTTTTCTCTTCTTAATAGAAAGCTTGCCAGAAAGCTTCCTACTAGGTGTGCACATTGGGATTCCCCAGGATGAAACAAAACAAATCATGCAAGCGTGAAGTTTTTACTTTTTTATTGCGGAGCTGTGAAGGACAGCTCCCTGAAGCTTGTGGTCAGAGTCGCCACTTTTTTTTTTTTTTTTAGCAAAATTTCCACCTCAACTACAGCTAAAAAGCCAGAAATAAGAGTAAGAAAGATTTATTTTTCCCTGCCCTTTTGTGGAAAACAATTTAATAGTGGTGTGCATTTCTGATCTACAGGATATATTAGCAATACAGTAACATGGATATTAATAGGACATGCACTATTTATTTATTTTCTCAGTGGTTTCACCAGGAGCTTGATACTGTCTTAATCATATTTCTACTTAACCATATTTCTGCTTCTCTACAAGTAAAAGAAATATGCATATACAGACTACACACATTGCACATGGCAACATATCTTTGCTGGGTCTCCATAAATAATAGTTTAATTAATTATATCAAAAAATAAAAATAGCTGTATGTTCTTTGCAAGTTTTTGTTGTTCTTAAATGATTGTTCTCCATGGTTATTAAAGGAAAATCTTCCTGGAAATTCTGATAGCATGTCCAGAGATCTTTTCTCACCTTTCTGTAGTGTAACAAACCCCAAGACTGAAGAAAAGCTGGTAAAAAATTATTAGATGGCTGTTGTCAACTGTAAATACCAGTTTCTTGATTTGGGAAAGATATCTTTGCTTTGAAACTTAGTTAGCTTGCTTACTGAGTTACATTAGATAGAAGATAGAAAGCTTGCCAGTAAGTTCCACAGGATATCTGGTTCAGGAAGTGAATAAAGTTATGTTCTGCAAATTGCTACTTGCCGTTATAATTTGTAATGAAAGATGACTTCTTTTTCCATCAGCATGGTTGTTTTCAGTGTTTTCCAGTGTTTCCAGGCAATAGTGATAGAATTCACATTAGGCAAGCAAACAAACAAACAAACAAACAAACATTCTACCAGTATAAACCACGCCCACTTCCATTTTCAAACCAAATACAAAACAGATACAAATACTTTTAAAATAAAATAAAATAAAATAAAATAATAAAATTTGAGTCCTGGAGCTTCATATCTCCAGGCTTAATGATGTGCATTCTTCTCATTGTTTCTATTGCATCCAAACATCCAAACTTCCTGATCATGCCCAAAGGTAATTTTCAAACTTTGTGGTGTACTTGTACAGTGAGCCAGTATCTCAGGGACACCAGAGGTGACAGGATGTAAAAGTCTTTTCATTAGTTGGTGGGAGCCCTAACTAACTGCATTTGAATTTTTCATTTTTAATATATAAAAAAAACTGTAATTCATTTGCTTTATACACAGAATAGATTGTACACATAGCCTACTGACATGTAGGGAATTGCTCATGTACTGTAAGTCTATAACATCTGCAAATCATGTCAATTTTAAATGACTTGAATATATTGATTCTTCTTCTTCTTCTTCTTT
>CM074948.1:13435453-13467349 GCA_037577455.1 Pangasius macronema | reverse complement strand
TTGCCTGTAGCAAATGCAGTATTCTTAATAACTTTGACGATGACTTGTACCCTTGCCCATGCTATTGGTGAGTAGAGTTGTGGCATCAAATAGCAAACAATAAACAGCATTGTTAAATGCGAGAGAACGACAGGCATACAATCCCTGTGGTTTCAGGAGCATTTATAACATGGGTGTCCAATCTTATCCAAAAAAGGCCACCGATCAAGCTCTATACCAAGTTGTCACCCTATGAAAGGGCCTATGCTTGAGTGAGAGACTATCAATAATAATGAACTTTTCCAGCAGGGATTATTTTATTTCCTTTGTTTAATACAATTGTAGCAACCTTTTTTTTTTAATTGTAGCATAGTTTTCTACCTGAAGTGTTTTTGTTCATTTTCCAACAACTATTACATTGTTTAGATGAAGAACAAAAGCCTTTCTCTCTGAAGACTCATATACTAATGACTGACTGATAATGAAAGCTGACATGCTAGCTGATGGTGGTCTTTGGTTTGCAGCCCTTTAATTACTGAAGTAATTAAACATCCAGAATAATCTTAGAAGCCACTGAAGTGGTCATTTTCTGGGATGTTTAGGGTCATTCAGGATGTCCACTGGTGTCTTTTAAGTAGGGAGTCTTTCAAGAGGAAGGATGAGTGGCATAAATGGAAGGGAATGCCCACAGGATGTGACTTGCTGCAATGTGCCATGTCTTATCATCACAACCAGGAATATAATCCTGCTTAAAATAAGTTTCAAATTTGTATGTGTTTTTAATACATATTCGAGTAACTTCTTGATAACAGCCAAAGGAAGAAAGAAGGACAGACAGAAAGAAAGAAAGAAAAGAAAATGACTCAAGCTCATCTCTTGCGTGACTTTCTATAACCACATGAACCTGAACAGCATTTATCAGAGTGACACATATTTACAGAGAAAGAGCGAGAAAGAAGATGACAGAAACCAGGGTTGTTTGGTGGTGTTTCTATGGTGATATGCAGTAGTAATACAAGACTATTAAGACAGACCTCATCTGCCCTCACCTGACCTGACCTGTCTGCCACAAACTGTCTGATTTTATGTTTTATATTATAACCAGTACATGTAACGTATTTGAATGTGTGTATTCTGCAGGTTTCTGGGGGAATGTCGGGTTTCTTTAAGAGATGTACTCAATGCCCCAAACCTTGCAGCTACCTTCACTGTATCCTTAGTGGACACCAAGAGGAACAACACTGGGGTAAGTCACTCCAATTTTCTTTCTTATTCTCTATCTTGCTCCAGGCTCTTTTTGACTCCTAGCACTAAGTTAAATAAACACTTCTTGTGAAGGGTCTTCTCTGTCATACAAAGATACAGAGTCTCTTCTAACGGCATCTAATGCCTTCTTGCCATCACTAACATCCAGAAAGAGCAATTTTCCAAACCCAAGTGGCAGTGTGTGGCATTTTGGTGACTTCATGCATGAAAAACACCAAATAATAAGTTAACAGTAAAATCAATGCATCAGAAACACATAGTTATTACTAAAAAGGTACCTTTAGCATTTTACATAAAGGTTATTACAAATACATTAATATTAATGAACCAATTGCAATGAACACCTTAACCAATCATTATTCCACCCTTTAAATGAGTCCCATAGTCAACGTTTGCAGTGGTTAATTCATAACATTCATAAATGAGACAGAATTTACACCATGTTTACTGAATTTTCCAACATTTCCACTCAGAGACATGGGATTAGTTCAGGAACTTTCTGTTACTGTAGTTACTGTGTGTGCATTTCATTAACATTTAAACTAATTTAACTAATGCTTGTGTTGACTAACTTATTATTATTATTTTTTACTTTGTTCACATTAATGCATGACTTTATGATTTGTTAATGCTAATGTTAATTAATGAAACCTGTATGTAAAGCATTATCAAGGTGACACTGTTAAATGTAGGTCACTTTCAAAGGTTCTCAAATAATGTTTTAGCAAGGGCTTGTGGTCAGGTCTACAGGATAAGAGCCATCAAGCTCAAAAGATAAAACTGAACTCATATTAAATCTGAAAGTGAACTATAAAATGGTTTAAAATCCTAAAACAGGGAAAGTGCATGAGAATATTGACCTTGATGATTGTGACACACCCATTAGAAGGGATGTCAGGTATACTCTAACATGCAGTCTATGACAGATTATGCTTAATTTCCTCTACGTCAGTCAAAAAATAGCAGCCTGTGTTTTTTTCCTCCTAAGCATTACTTATGTCAGTGGCAAGGAACACCCAGCTGTGGATTTAAGCAACAGCTATTACTATTATCAAACTGTGAAATTTGATGATTTTCCTTCAGCCCCACCTTCAGGTCAAAGTGGACTAGACAAACACACGCACATTTGTTCACACATGCCAGCCTGCACATTTATGTCTTATAACTCTAAACAGCTTTTTCCTGAAGGCTGGTAGAGAGCTTTAAGTTTTGTTTGGACCTCTCACCTTCCTTAACGATGTCGGTCGCCTTTAGACGTCACTAGTGGCCTCTTAAAGAGGCAGTGTTTTCCATCTCCAACCCTACAACCTGATGACATTAAACACTCGCCTTCCACCTCTCTCCCACCATGTCCAAATGTGGGACTGTGCTCCTGGCATCTAAGCCCTACTTCCTGGCATTGTGTGTGTGTGTGTGTGTGTGTGTGTGCGTCTTACCCCTGGATGGAAATGGATGGACAGGAGAAGGTGGAGTTGTCCTTCTAAGCTGTTTTGTATCCGTGTTCTCTGGAATAGCAGAGTTATAGGAAATAACTTCAGGAAGGTTTGGCCAGGTATTTGTGTTTAAAAACAGTTTTATCTCAGTACATTTAACCTTTTCCCCAATAAAGACAGAAACCTTACATGTAACAGTTTAATAATTTCCCTGCTTTATGGAAAGTTCAAGTGCATTTCTCTCACCCATTGTAAGCCTGGGTGGCAAAATTTGGTTACCAAAAGATACTGATTTAATCATATTGGTACTACTGGGCACCAGAATATGTTCAGTACTAGGGATAAGATTTACATATCTTCACTGTAATTTTGCCATTGTAATTAATACTTTGTTATGTTATGTATGCGTACTAGAAATAAAGCCAGCAAAACTCTGTCTCAGTAAAGCTCTGGATATTTGAATATAATATTTGATTGCAGAGTAAAGAGAATCAAGTGTGGTGGAATAAAAAAAAAACAAAGATTAACTGAAAACCAGTAGCTAGAATGAAATTCTGGACTCTAAAGTACTAGCTCTATTAAAAGTGCATCTTAGTTCCAGTGAAGGGAAACTGTAATGCTACAGCATACGAAGACATCCTATAAAATGATGTATTTCCAACTTTGTGCTAACAGTTTAGGGAAGAACCAGATATATTCCTAATTTGTCAGGTGTCCACAAAGCTTTGGCCATAGAGTGTATATGTGACATGATGTTGGGTGTATGAAGTACTTAATTATAAACTCAACAATCCTTTTTTTTCATTTTTGATATCAATATTGACATCAGATTGACAGCTGTTACTGATCCAGTACTAACCTCCCTAAGCCATCTCTCTCTGGATGCCTCTGCTGCAAAGTAATGTGTAACACAGTGTTGCAGTGCTCTTTAGGTTGTGTCCTGGGTTCATGTACTAAATCTGTGCTGGTTAGTGCAAGATCCATGGCTCAGATAGGAAAATAGGCCGATTCCACATTTGAAGCTGGTTTTAATTCTGATAGTGAAACACGGTATCATAGCATAGTATACCCCTAGTACCGTAAGTCAGTGATATTACAAGCACAATTTTTTTTCACTAAACACAATCTAATTATAGCCTGTTATACTGACTGTGTCCTACTAGGCCACAGTGACTCTGCAGGTTTCCTACATCCCTCCTCCAGGCATGGCTCCCATCTTTCAGCCCCCACCACAGCCAGAGACTCCGCACAATACTGTAGAGCTGGACACTGTCACAGGTAAAGACACGCACACACACACACACACACACACACACACACACACACACACACACACTGTGCAGTATGGACTTAAATGTTCAAGCACTGTGATCTGATTGCCACCACATGCTAGACATGGGAAACAGTTATTTTTCTGAGTGTAAATCAATTATTCCTTTAACTATTATTCCCTGAACTAACACTATTTGATGCATTATTTAAGTAACAAAGTAACAACATTAGCATATGTATTGATTGATTTTTGGTTAAATGTTAGCAAAACATGTTAGCAAAAAAAAAAAATCGTTGGTTAGTCAGGGCTTAATTTTACTCAGTGATATTATGAACATTAGTTGAAGCAGGTGTTGATTATTTGTTTTATTTGTTTTATTATATTTATTAAACAGTATCAATTAATACAAGTGTTAGTTGATTTAGTATACGTATATACTTATACTTACTAAGTATAGTTACTTATGGTGTATTAATGCTGAAGCACATACTGTAGTTTATTTATGTTAACTAATGTATTAATGTCAGTTAAGAGAACCTTAATGGGAAGTTCTGCATTGTACTGTGTGATACATTAAGGCAAAACCTTCTGCACCTTGTGTGTGAGTGCAGCACATAGACCTTTTTTTGCGTAGTGAATAATGCTTCTTATGTATGCAGTGTTCTCATTGGACACTATGGGAGATGAGGACACAGAGAGTATGCTCATGGTGGAGGTTGCAGAGGAGCCTGAACCTGTTCCAGGACCACAAGGCCAGGAGATTGGGGCTCCTCATACACCACCAAAAAAAGTTCCTCCAGCATTTACACATGGCATGAAGAAAAAGAAACAGCAAAGCAACAAAGCTCCACTTTCCAACAAACCCCAGGACCTCCAGGTGGGTATATGTGTTGGTATGGGATCCAAAAATTCACAGTGTATGGATCATGGGTATTTAAACACACACTCTCAAAATTGCCATCATCTGAACGGTCATGCTATAACATAATGCCTAAAGAAAATGATTTTGGTTTCATAATTAAACATATACACTCTGTTAAGTCTCATTTTCACTATGATGGCTAATTTTGCTCTAGTGCACAGATTAGCCTCAACACGGTTGTGTTTGTAATTACATTAGGTGTGTGTTAATCTTAAATATACATTCACCATCCACTTTATTAGGAACACTGGTGCACCTGCACATTCATGTAGTTATCTAATCAGCCAATCACGTGGCAGCAGCACAAGGTGTAAAATGCAGATACAGGTCAAGAGCTTCAGTTAATCAAGCATCAAACATGGGGAAAAAATATGATCGCAGTGACTTTAACCATGACATGGTTGTTGTTGCCAGGTGGGCTGTTTTGAGTATTTCATAAACTGCTGATCTCCTGAGAATTTCACACACACAGTCTCTAGACTTTACATAGAATGGTGCGAAAAACAAAAACACCATTGAGTGAGCAACAGTTCTGTGGGTGGAAACGCCTTGTTAATAAGAGCGGTCAGAGGAAAATGGCTAGATTGTTTTGAGCTGCCAGGAAGGATATAGCAAGTCAAATAATCATTCTTTACAACTGTGGTGAGCAGAAAAGCATCTTAGAAAGCACAACACATCAAACCTTGATGTGGATGGGCTACAACAGCAGAAGACCACATCAGACTCCACTCCTGTCAGCCAAGAACAAGAATCTGACGCTATCATTGGCACAGGCTCACCCAAACTGGACAGTTGAAGACTGGAAAAAGACCAGGTGATTGCTTTTTTTGCCACATGTTTGGCTGATTAGATATATGCATGAATGTGCAAGTGTACAGATGTTCCTAATAAAGTGGATGGTGAGTGCATTTTGTTGTTCAGCACTGGTCAGAAACAGCACCCTCATGTGGCAATATCAGTCATCCATTTCCTAAATGAATTAAGGGCCTTGCTCAAGGGCTCAGCAGTGACAGCTTGGCAGTGCTGGGATTTGAGCTCACAACCTTCCAATCAGTAGCGCAACAGCTTAAGCACTGAGCTATCACTGCCCTATGAATACAATGACTGCACAAAACTTTATTAACGTATATATTATGTCTTTTAGTAGGGTCCATGAATAAATGTGTGCCTTTCATGTTGATAATGTTGAAAAAATTAGCAGCACCAACAAGTAACTGCATGAATTAAAGATTTTAAGCCATGACACAAATGACGAATTGTTCAGGTACGGGTGCGAATCATCGAGGGAAGGCAACTGCCTGGCATCAATATTAAACCTGTTGTCAAAGTAACCGTGGGAGGCCAGACAAAGAGAACACACATCAAGAAAGGCAACAATCCATTCTTTGATGAGGTAATGAATTATGAATAATGAAAAGGTTTTTTTGAATGCTCCACATAATGTTAGCTTATTGAAGGCTTCACTACACTNAGTTTCTGCTCTGCTTATATTATCATTGCATTGAAAGTAGAATTGATTACAGAAGTATCAGTCACTAAACCCATACTTGTGCTTTTTCACTCTTGTTTTCCCCAGACTTTCTACCTGAACTTCTTTGAGACACCAACAGATCTCTTTGATGAGCCTATATTTATAACAGTAAGCAGACCAGTGTTTATATTAATCTACTAGCTAAACTAAATGAAGTTGGGATTTCATCATGTGGAATTTGAATGTGAGAAAAGAGAGGGCCTAGCTGCTATTTTTTGCTAGCACTTTTGATGGTAAAGACAACAGAGTAAATTAATAATTATGTGTTATCTGAATATTTTAAATGTTGAGTAAATACACCAGCATAAAATAATGTTTATTCCATCTAGGACTAAAAAGGGCCAACTGAATTAGCATAATTTAAATGACAGCATGTTATAAAATGTTCATAATCAGCTCAGTGGGGCTAAATACTGGCACACACTATTCAGTACTAATGAATTTTCCCAATTAATAACTACTAATTACAGATTAATTAGGACATTATTTCATATTGGTTGATGGGGACGTTTTTACTGATTGATAAAATGAAATCTTGTTTGGCTTCATTTAAAATTTTATTTGAAATTTGACTTTAATTTGGTCTGAAACTGGTAATTCCCACTCAGCATGCTAAAAGTCCTGAGAAAAATTCCATACCCAGGGAACGGTGAAATAATCCTTCTGTTCACTGACCAGTAGATATCAGGCCACAAGGGGGCCCCAAACTGGTTGAGCCTACAATATGTGTGCATACTTGCAGGATATAACTACATCAGGTGGATTGGTTAGTGGGGGCAGTCGTGGCCTAATGGTCTGAGAGTCAGACTTGTAACCCGAAGGTGAACCTGAAGGTCGTGGGTTCGAGACTCGGGTCCGGTAGGGATTGTAGGTGGGGGGAGTGAATGACTGCCACCTTCAATACCATGAGTGAGGTGAGATCGATTCCCCCAACTGCTCCCCGGGCGCCGCAACTAAAATTCCGAGTATGGGTCACCATAATTGTCCACTTTGCTTCGCTTGTAGCAGCTACCAAATGATCTTCACTTGGATTGAGCTGAAATACAAAAAGGCTGACTGATGACCTAATGAGCACACACAAATACCTCTAGAAATGCAAAGTAAATCACTTGGGCAAGGTATACATGCTTGAGACATATTTTGGGTGTGTTCACTGTAGCTGCAATACTGCATTTAAGCTGGACATGTAGTGGCATCTGGTGGCCTGTGATCTGGATCTGGTTCCTCCTGTTGGCCCATTTTTTTTCAGTAGTAGTAGCAGTATTTCATACTATAGTAATATTTACCCCTGTGTTCTATCCAAGGTATTTGACTCCAAGTCTCTTCGTACAGACTCTGTCATTGGGGAATTTAAGGTAGTATTTTACCTTTGCATTCATTATATTCTTTAATCAGTTTCAATTACTGTGAATGGACATTGTTTTTTGGTGTCTCTTCCCATGACATCTGGGCTTTCTTTTTATCTTTTGTTTGTGGGACACACAGATCTGTTCTCTCATGCACAGCTGATAATAGTTATGTCTCTTTCTTTTGTTTTCTTCTCTCTCAGCTGGATGTTGGCATGGTGTATAACGAGCACAGTGAGTACTGAAGACTCCTGTGACACTTGGCTGCATGCTTGTTCTTAAAGGAGCACATTCCAAAATCTCACATTTTACTCCAATTCGAAATTTATTTTGATTCAATGGTGCACTGGTTTCAATGCCATATTAGTATTATGCTAATCAAGTGAGAGATTTACCTTAGTAAGAAGCTGAGTATTGCTTATCTCTGTTCTTGTGGCAGGACATGCTATTCTCAGGAAGTGGCTGTTGCTGGCTGATCCCGATGATCTTTGTGCTGGGGCAAGAGGGTATCTGAAGGTCAGCCTTATAGTCCTGGCTGCAGGTGATGAGCCACCGGTGAGTAAGAGTAATAATTACATCAGGTTTTGATTGTGGTTTCAAAAGTTATTGTTCCTATAGAAGAATTTATGCTTTTCCAATGAGATGTAAATCTGTGAAATCTATGTCTTAGACTGAAAAAGAGGGTGTTCAGGAGAGAGAGGACATTGAGGCGAACCTGCTGAGGCCGGCAGGACTCACACTCAGAGGAGCCACCTTCACTCTTAAAGTCTACAGAGCAGAGGATTTGCCCCAGAGTGGGTAGTATTGTTTGCATGTGCATCAGCATTATTGTGTGAGACTTTTTTTAAATACATGTGACTTTTTCTCCCCTTGCTTTCTCCTTGCTAGTGGATGATGCATTTATGGATGGCATGAAGCAATTTCTGGGTTTTGAGTCAAACCGAAAAAACCTGGTGGATCCATTTGTGGAAGTCAACTTTGCTGGCAAAACGGTACAAACTTCATATATGATGCAAAAACATCTTTGATCTGCATTAGCCATGTTCAGGCAGTCCACACCACAGCCCACTAGATTCATCTGGGGCTTTTTTATGACGTTCTATTGATCCACAGCTGGGAGTTTTTTGCAATATATCTGCCTCTACTTTATTTTTAAGACACTCCAACCCATGACAAGAAATTATAGCTGGCTGACCGAAATGTTCCAACCAGGTTTTAGCCACATTTGACCAGGTCCTAATGAAAATGCTCCAAGTCATGAGTCATAAGTCATAAGTCTGGCCAGTGAAGATGTAGCATAGAAGAAGCAGGATTATATACAACCAATGACACCTCAGCATTTCAGAGTTCTTGTAAAAGCTTCCCAAAATATTATAGCCATAGTAAGATGGTAATAATTATTTTGAATTACCCCTGAGTAAAGATGATTGAAAAATTAAAAACAGGTAAATCTCTCCATGTCATATTAATCATAAGGAAGGTCCTGCGTGATCTCTTTTTCTGTACGATATTTGATTTCAAGGGCCAATACATGTGTATTCACAGATGTGCAGTAAGATATTGGAGAAGAACGCCAACCCACATTGGAACCAAAGTCTTATGCTCCCTATCAGAGTAAGATGAGCTGCATAACTGCACATATCAGAGGTTATTGGTCAAATTACTTCGTGCTCTTGGTCAATGCCAAATGTTGTTTCTCTCTGCAGTTTCCGTCTATGTGTGAGAAGATGAGGATACGCATTTTAGATTGGTTAGTCCATCTTGAAGAAATGACATTGCACATGACTTCTGTTCATCTGATCAAATAACTGTATGCTGTATACTTACATTTAGAACATCTTTAACTACTTGCGTTATCATTGTTTCCTTTCTGCTAGGGATCGAGCAAGCCACAATGATGTTATTGGCACCACACACCTGAGTATGTCAAAGATATCTGCTCCAGGCGGGGAAATAGAAGGTAAGCAAAATGTCTCACTGCTTTTGAAGTGTAAGTGCACCTTCCAGTTTCATTTCTTCATCTTCATCACATCTTTTATCTGTAAAGATACACGGAAGGCCAGTGACCTGTGGCTTTGGTTATGGATTATTCCATTGAATCTCTACCATAGTAGTGTGCACTCCATCTTTCTGAATTTTGCAGTAGCACTAATGAGTTACAGTCAGTGTGCAGGAAAAGAACAGCACCAGAATAAACAGCTATGTATTATAACTGTAAGGAAATTCTACACAATGTAATAGCAACAAAAACACTAAATTTACTATTGGTGTGTGACAAACAATATATTTGTAGAACAGTCTCTGAAGAGCAAAAGCAATGCCATGAATGCATTGTGATACATGCATGACTACTAACCTCCAAGCATATTCTGAGACATCAGTGGCATGGCAATGATTTAAACTTTAATGCACAAGGTGGTGTGCTGGTAATATGTCATAGATGAATATTGCACTGGTTAAGTAAGGAATGAAACACTTACTCTTATAGGAAAATAATCAGTGATGGAATGTTGTGATACTCCAAAGTTGATTATTTTCCAATAACAGCACAAATTCTGTTTCTCTTATACCATAGCAGTTTGTCAACAAATTCAAGTTTTTATTAATTAAAGAACATGTACTTTAAATTAGTTTATAGTTACGTTTAATGTTGTTGAACATCTGCAAGACAAGTTAGCTCATGTTATCACACATTATATAAAGTCATTCCCTCATCAGCCTCTGTTTTTTTCTCTCCATTGAAGTAATCAGTACAAAAAATACAGTTTGCCATGTTGCATACCACAAAACCATGTATGCATAAGTTACAGCTTTACCTCTGTTACAAAGTGCTGACACTGGAGACTCCTTCCATATAATCCTTTAACATCGCGCCACCATATCAACAATTACACACATCTGTAAATGTGGAGCATCTGCCATACAAGTCCCTGTGTAAGTTGTTAACATATTAGAACAAGTGAATTAACATAAACCTTGCAGCTGGAACTACTGTCTGACCTGTGCTGTTATAGGAAATTAATCAACACCCTCTGACCGATTAGAATCGAGCATATAACTTGCTCTGGAATAAAGTCTTATAATTTACTCTAGACTTTATTCAGTGAGGACTGTGATTGTACTAGAGCATCAGTGCTTAACTTTGTGGATAGTATTTTCAGTTATGTCCAAAGAACCGGACAGGTGTGATATCAGATTCTGTGATTTGTGCGCATGCAGGTAAAAGGGCTGTAGTTACTACATACTGGTCTGCGGCATTAACAATAACTAACTTTCTAAACTTTTTATCTGTTTATATTTTTATCCTCATCCACTTATCTAAATTCCCACTTTCATCACGGTGGCCCAGTGGCTGTAAGAGAGTTCCAGCACTTTAATCTGTAGATGTGGTATGTCTATTGTATTGCACTGTACCCATTGCTGTGCTTGTATTGGCCTTATTCTTGGTTGACTGATTGATCAGTGAAACTCCTTCAAGTAAACATGTGTTTGGAGATCTAACTACTTTGTGAAGGCATGAATTAATAGCAAGAGTGAGCGTGCAGCTGTAGTTCTCAGTTGTCTTTAAAGTATCCTTTATTTCTCTACGCATTCAGATGACTTGCCCCCCAGGACCCTCCAAAGTGCCAGTATGTCTTTATTTCCTACTGTATCTGTGTGATACAATCTACTTTACATACACCCACTTCTAGGTACTTTATTTTCTTCTGAAAACCACAATATAACAATCTGGGTGCAGTACTTGTAGCTTGTGAACTCCATGGCGAGATTTTCTTACTGTAATCTTAGCATGCTTAGCATACTCATTTACCACTCTCACAATTTAACCTTAACATTTCTGTCTTAGTTGATGACAGCCTGGGCTTCCTGCCAACCTTTGGCCCCTGTTATGTGAATATGTATGGAAGTCTCAGAGAGTTCACTGCCTTCTCTGACCCCCACGAGGCTCTTAACCTTGGCAAGGTAAAGTAGATCAAGTTCCACTTGAACTGCATTATAGCTAACCATTACTGTGTGAGATACTGAGAGTCTAAAAGCCTCCATAATGACATAGTCTTGCTTGACATTAAGTCCATTAACAAAATAGATCTTAACCTAGAGTGAATCCAGAGTGCAATGGATCTAACCTACATTGACATCCATTACAATCAAGCAAAGTTAGCAGTAATGGATGTCTCTATCTGTGTGTAGAAGAGTAATTAAAATTTTAGTGGTGGTGTGTTCTGTGTGGTTTAGGGTGAAGGTGTAGCGTATCGTGGCCGTGTGCTCTTGGAGCTCACCACTAAGCTGTGCGAACGAGTGGAACAAAAAGTGGAAGACATTTACCCTGATGACCTTCTGGTGGTAGAGGTAAGAGGTTCCACCGTGTAAAAGTAACATTCACGTTTCTGAAGAACCCCTGAGCTTGCTTCCATGTGGAAAGATTTGAGTGTTCATTATATGCATTTACTGTTGCTTCACACAGACACACAGTATGAAAATGCTTCTTCTGTTTGGCTTTCCATGCAGAAATTCATGCGGAAGAGAAAGTACTCTCTGTTTGCTGCTTTTTACTCGGCCACCCTTCTTCAGGACGTGGATGATGCCATCCAGTTCGAGGTCAGCATCGGCAACTATGGCAACAAGTTTGACTACACCTGTCTGCCTCTGGCCTCCACAACGCAATACAGCCGAGCTGTGTTTGATGGTGAGAAATAATCTTTAACCATAGTCTCAAAAACAAGACCAGTCGTCATTGAACCATTGATTGTTAAAGGAACCCTGGAGCACATTATATATGTTTATATTGAAATATTTGTGATGTGTTGATCGATTCTGATGCTAATTTGCTGTCCGCTGTCTGACATAACAGAGGAACATTGCTAATGCAGTTACAGTGGTAGTTAAAGAGAAGAAATTTAGCAATCTCATAAGTAGGGGATAAGGATTTTGATGTTTCCTCCTAAAAATGAAGGAGCAAGAGCTTCTTTTATCATTTCACCATTGTCCAGTGAAGTTCAATGTCCTACATGAGAAATCTAACCTATAGATGGTGGAGACGGCAAATGCCAGAGTCAAAGTTCCAGAAGGCAGTGCAGCTACATGATGCAGAGACTCAACTCGACTAGTTGGCAGTCTTTAAGATATCAAGCATAATGGCTTTGAATGCGGCAATGAAAGATCTGTTTGAGTAGAGTTGAGGAGGTGAGAGAGCTAGACTAAAGAACTAAAGGACTTTAGACTAAAGGACTAATGCACTGCTGCACTGTTCTCTTTAAGTAGAGATAAAGCAAGCACCACTATCAGCAGGTAGTTAAACAGCATTGTGGGTAACGTAGGAACCTGTTAAGCAGTGAAAACAGACCAGTATATTGATATACTAGAAAAGACAACTCAGAATTTCATTACAAAATAATGTTGGACACCACTGAAGATCACATGTTAATTATGAAGATTAATATGCAAGTCGTTCAGGGTGCAGTTTTTCTTTACCTGTCGTCAAAAATAATGTTCTGACTTTCTGTGTGACTGTAGGTTGTCACTACTATTACCTGCCTTGGGGGAATGTGAAGCCTGTGGTGGTGCTGTCGTCAGAGTGGGAGGATATCAGGCCCCGTATAGAGGCGCTTAACATGCTGCTGATCATCACAGAGCGTCTGGTGAGGCCCAAGCCAAAGTGCATTAGGATGAGAATATGCTTCCAAAAGTTATATCAAAGTTAAAATGGTATACAGGTGTATGTACAGAGTGATATAAAAATGAAAGCTTGTTTTTAAGGGATGGTCATTTATAAATTTGACTGTATTTGTGTTAGGAATCCAACCTGAATCTTGTGCAGTTGGAGCTCCAAGCAGGCGGTGATCAGGACAGACTGGAGGAGAGGGTGGTGAAACTACTTGATGATCTCATCTCTGACTGCAGGTAAAGCTCCTCACAGGTAAAAGAGGAGGGTTACAAAGATCACTACCACAAAATGGTTTTATCATGTTTTGAAAATTAATTGAAAGCAATTTGAGAAGGCCTCCCATGATGGCAAAAATGAATATACTATTAGATACTATTATATTAGTGTATAGCATGTACTATTAGTGTCATAGGGTGGCATGGTAGTGCAGTGCGCAACATTAATGCCTCACAGCTCTAGAATCCCCAGTTCGATCTTGAGCTTGAGATACTGTCTATGCGGGGTTTTACACGTTCTTGCCGTGTCTCTGTGGATCTCCTCTGGGTGGACTGGCTATGCTATATTCCCCAAATGTGTGGATGTGTGTGTATATGCGACTGACTGCCGCTCTATTACTCTGCTCTATTTAAGTCACCAGAATATTACTATATGTAAGCTTTAACACAGTATTTCAGTAATTGAGTAATCAACTTTTGACTTATATCAGTGAGGTTTTTGGGGTTATTTCTTTACTAGGTTGCTGTGCGAGTATTTTTGAGAGTAACAGCCATGTTGGTGTGGTTTAGTGAGGAGCTGCCTGAGCTGGATGGATGGCCATGCGTGACCCCTCTGGATAAAGCTCTGCGGCGTTTGCGTAAGGTGAACCTGAAGCAGATTGAGCAGGCCGCTCTGGCGCTAAAACACGGCCAGGAGACGGAGCTGAGCACAGTGCTGGAGCAGGCTGAGGACTGGGCCATGAGACTGCGCTCACTCACCGAGGAGGTGAGAATCCACAGATGGGACCTGAGCATGAGTCCAAAAATCTAAAACAATACTGACTGTTTTAGATTTACTCCTTTTAAGTGCTATTTCCTTCTCTCTTTCTCTTTCCTTGTGTTTTGCTCTATGTTTCAGTCTCTTTTGTTATTCTGGCATTCTTTGTTTGCAGAGAGTCAGATTCCAGAGAGAGCAGGGTACACAGTGTATCTGTTTCAGCACAGTTTAACATTTAAAGATTTCTCTTCTTGTCTTCTATCTCACTGCTTTTTTCTTATTTGTTCTTTGGCTCTCTCTCTTCTGTCTGTCATACAGTATTTATATTTTATTCAGTTCTGTCTCTTACTCAGCCAGAACAGAATTAAAACAGAATGATTTAATGTTGCTAGCCCAGTCAAAAAAATATTTGGCTTTCCCGTTAAGTAGTAAACGTTTTATTTGATTTCTTTATCAGTGGAAAATTTATGGTATGTTGTCTAACATTATAACAGCTAATGCTGCTGAGAGTTGAGACAGTCAGCTATGTTATACGATCACTATATGCAACTGAGAATCTTGATCATAGTTAAAGCCAGTAAGCAATTTGAGCATTTTGATTTTTAAAAATCTAATTATCTTTAAATATTCCAGTTATTTGAAAATGTAATATTTCCATGTGAACAGTAGGGGGTGCCATAAAATACCTAGGCCTGTCTGTTTCATTGATTAGTTATTGCTTTTAAGTTTGTTTGATTCTTTCTTTCTTTCTTTCTTAATCATTTAACACTTTTTTCAGCCCCAGAACAGTCTGCCAGACATAGTGATCTGGATGCTTCAGGGGGACAAAAGAGTGGCGTACCACAGAATCCCGGCCCACGAGGTGCTCTTCTCTCAGGGTTACTGCGGCAAACACTGTGGACAGCTGCAAACTGTCTTCATGAAGGTGTGGAAACGATATGAAACGCACACTGTAAATCTGTATGTTTGTCATTAGCAATAAACTATTTCTATCTACTTATGGGTGTATGTTTTAGCACCCTCAGGGTGGTAACGAGGACTGGAAGATCCCAGCACAGCTCAGAGTGAAGGTGTGGTTTGGTTTGGCGGCTGACGTCAAGCACTTCAACCAGTTTTCAGAGGGGAAACTGTCTGTGTTTGCAGAGACAGTAAGCAATGTTTATTATATTAAAATTTTTATATATCCTCACATATTGCTGTGTAAATTGAGTATAACCATGTCGTCTCAAAAAGACCTATTTGAAATGATTACTCAAAGTAGAACAGTGCTAAAATAACTGTTTATTACTGTAAAATATAATTAAAAATAAGATTAAAAAAAACTTTAGGCATGTCAGTATTCTTTGTCAATATTGGCATCCGAATGAAGAACAGTATCTCATGACAGTATCTCCTCACATCTAGTAAAACAAATGCTATATCTTCCTACTTCTCTTAAAAATAATCATTTCACAGTCATTGTCTTTGACCATCCATATTTTACTTAACTCTGTTGAACTGATAGACAGCAAGTTTAATTTACTCTGTTAGCTAGGTGTGTAGCTAGGTTGCATGTGTGCCTTCTGAGTTCATCTGCTTGTTGGAAGTATAGTAGCCATAAATGCACACACAGCATATCACATTTGATAAAAATCTATTTACATGATGTAGGCTTACTGTATTAAAACCTTTCCTAGCAAGCTCTGTGGTTACTGTTTTAGCTGGCCATGCAAAGCAAGCCAGGTATGTAGGAAAAATACAACAGACAAACATTTAAAGGAAACTGAAATCCTATTTAACAGCAGGAAAAATTGAAAAAGTACTTACATGTATTTGAATAGAGGAAGCATGGCTTTAAACACGCAGCACCCAAATCAGAGACATGAACACTCATGGAGCATTACTGAGGGTGTCTTCACTGTTTGTAACTTGTAACTCTACTTGACTGTTACTGGTTTTGTTGTGGGAAAGTACAAAAGAAGAACGACACAAAGGACATCATACTCTTGGTCTGATTTAATCGAGACCACCCTTTGACCCCGTGAACAGGGCTCACTTACCCCAAGTTCAGTGACATCACCGGGAAGGTGAAGCTGCCCAAGGAGAGTTTTAAACCCTCGCCAGGCTGGGCATGGGCTGGAGATTGGTTCATCAGCCCAGAGAAAACGTAAGCTCCACACTAAACTCTACTGGCTGCAATTTCTCTTTGACAAAAAAAAAAAAAAAAGATGACTTTGCATTTGGATCTAGCATACTTGAGATGTTGGCCAGACTGTATAGCTCTAAGTCTTTGTGTTGAGTGTACTTATATAAGATGATACTGAGCATGTTCTTAATTGCATAAACCAGTGAATCCTAATTAAGCTTTATTAACCAGATGTTGTTTTTCCCCATATTTTTATGTCGCCTAGCTTGCTATATGATGTGGACGCTGGACACATGACTTTTATGGAGGAAGTGTTTGAGAATCAGATGCGGCTGCCGGGAGGACAATGGATCGGCATGCCAGAAGGTTACACAGATGTGGTGAGCATATAAAACTTTATACACTTGAACAGGATTTGTCTCCATATAAAGTATATTGATGTCCACTATTTGGTTTTCCAAACTGAAATTAAAGAAGTAATCTTGTCCTAAATTAGGCCTGCAAACAGTAAAGACTGAAGTGCTGTTTTGCATTTGTCCACTGTGGAACAGAATGGAGAGAAAGCTGTGCCTAGAGACGATATTGAGTGTCCTCCAGGCTGGATGTGGGAAGACGAGGAATGGAGTAAAGATCTAAAACGAGCTGTAGATGATCAGGGTATAGAAACTATAATGTTGTTTCACCATTGTCTATGATAAACCTGTATTATTTCTGAGTAGATTGGACAATTGAAATTGCATTAAAGAATTGATATTAAGGACAGGTTGCTAATTTACTTATTTGTTTTAAATAATATTAATAATATATTTTCTGTTCGTTTTCGGAAAGAATAATGGTAATAAGAGTCCCACCCTCATACCGTAATGGTAGGGAGCTGACCGTCGGCCTAAGTCTTGGGTTCCAGCTGAGAAAATGTACCATACCAATCGCCGGCGTCGCTGGATCCGCCTTCGCCGCCGAGACTTGCAGAAAATGGAAGCGCTCAGAAAGGTACCACATTGCTATCTCACCATTATTGGTCAAATGCTAGTCATATGGTTTTCATCAGTGTAATAAAATTCAAACTTTTCCTCACTCTTGTATTGGGAACTAGATAAAAAAATATCCACTTCATCACTGCTCTTTACTCTCAGTCTGATGCTCCATACCCGCTGTCTGAGTTCAGGGGGATTCTGGGAAATGTCAGTGTGGTGGGATGGTGAGTGGAGTTCTGTAGAGTATTTGGCAGATGAAAGTGGGGTTCTGCTGGGTTGTAGATGGAGGTTGAGAGGACACCTAATCAATCACACCATCTGACACTAATCTGAAATCGATCCCATGTCTCTAATCTATGAGTCTTATTCTGCCTTGGCAAGAAATCCGCAGCTCATCCAAATTTAGCGTCTTACCACAAATATGCCTAATGTTAATCATCTGTGGAAGAGTGTGTGTGTGTGTNGTGTGTGTGTGTGTATGTGTGTGCGTGTGCATGTGAAGGACAGAGAAAGAGATTCTGCTTTTGAAAATCTGTGTGTTTATCCTGAAAAGATGTAAGAGCTAAAGCACACATGTATTATTAACAATGATGTATTGTTGAGATTATCTCACTGTTTTCGATGATAGATGAGACAAAGAAGCCGAGGGATAAAGAGGTACACTGGAAACCACTTCAGGATGAGTCAGGCTGAGTGAGAGAGAAAGAGTGAGCGAGAGAGAGACAACTGAAGAACATAGCCTTCATTCCTTACATTTCCTATGCTCTCCTCATGGTGGTGCTCTGAGAGCGCAGATCTGAAGAATCTCTTTAATTCCAGAGATTTAACACTCCTCACTGTGTGTGTGTGTGTGTGTGTGTGTGTGTGTGACCTCCAACAGCAGCGGCCAGATGAGTCGGAGCGGGAGGGTTGGGAATATGCCTCTCTCTTTGGCTGGAAGTTCCACCTTAAGCAAAGGAAGACGGATTCGTTCCGCCGTCGCCGCTGGCGTTGCCGGTACCTCGGAGACCTCTTCTGACCTGGCCGCCGGTAGAAACGGGACCTCACGAGTGACCATTACTCTCACTTGTTAACACAATTTACAAAGCTGGAAGTTGGACAAAGCTAGACTGGCCAGGGGTAATTGAAAGATGAAAAAGAGAACGAGAATGTGAATGTTGACACTGAATTAATACTTGTAAGGTGTCAGTTTTTGACATGGTCTGGCAATAGAAAATATATGTGTGTGTGTGTGTGTGTGTGTGTGTATACATTTTTTTTTGTGACTAACTCTGTAGTTGTCGTTCTTTAGGTGTAGTTGTATGAGTCAGTACTTCATCCTGGTAATTAGGTGAAGCTTGATTTGGAGAAGTAGAGAACAAAATGGGCATAAATGGCTTTGGGCTTGGATGGGCCTGAGGTGCTGAGAGTGACTGGGCAACCAGTGAAGAATCAGCATGGTGAAATAAGGGCACCATGGGAGACTAATTACCACAAAATAAAGACAGATCTGTGTGTGTGTGCAACGGAAAATGTGTGTGTACAGTACAGTATGTTCACTCGTTTCTCAGGCTCCCAGTCTACTGGGTCTGTTGTGTCACATCCATTCCAGGCTGCTCTGGCGTGGGCTGTGATGTGGGCTTGGCTGGATCCGAGCTTTACATCGCTCTGGATGGAGTCGAATCGGTTATTGAAAGGCCCTGTTAGTGCTACCAGCTGTGGGTCGGGGGATCCCCTGGCAACTTCTGAACTCACAATCTCTCTGTACAGTGGGCACTGGCCTGGTTTCAGGGTCAATGCCCACCCAAGCGATGATCATAGTCATTTATGTTTTTTGGGTTCAAATGATCTTTTTAAAATTCCAACTAAAATTGGAAAAATATTTTTCCAAATGAAACATTCCAAGATGGAACAATACTTGAAAATTCATGTGCTTGGATGACTTTCTTTAATCATGAAAAATCATTTACAACTTCTGAGAGTAACTTCCACTTTACTTTCACCCTCCTTTTTTCCAACATAAACATTATACTTTATCATTTTGAATTAAATCAGGGACGATGTTTTCCTCCATCTCTTTGCACTCACAATTGTGCACACAAACATGAAATCAGGAGAACCCTGAACAGGAAAATGGTATGTGCTGTATGTTTCCATCAATATTGTTTGTAATAATTGAAATAAGATTCACTGAGTTGCCAGCTTATTCAACTTAGTCATTTTATTTGGTATATCTATAGGTGTACTTTGATGGACAGAGTAGAGAAAGGCTGACAAATTTCAACAAATGGATTAAAGTGGTTAACTGTACACCTACAAAGTGACCTATATGGTGGGTTTACATGATAAAATGGCCAATGAGTATGAATACTGGAAATGGGTCCCTACAAAACTCAGTGTATTTTGGTTATTGTAAAAGAAATGTTGAGGGTAAAAAAAAAAACAAAGAAAAAAACGTTATAGACAGTTCCAATATCCATTAACTGTTTAATCTTTCTGCTTGTTATTGAACAGACTCATAAGAGAGATGTGTATTTATGAGAGTAAGGAATGAATTTCTGGACTGGACTGTTCTGAAAGTTTAAAAGGTTAAAGAATTCTCTGATGGAGTTTTCTGTAGCACTTTAGGCTGTATTATGATTAAAATGGCAGAACTCTTAAGCTTCAGTACTCTACTGGTTTCTGATGTCTCTATGCTCTACTCTCTGAAGCCAACAAGCGAACTCTGTTGGATTGGCATGAGCTGATGCTGGGCACACGCTAGTGGTTAAGCAGTGGTTTAGAGCTGGGTGAGCTGGTTCCTCACTGTGGCACTGCCTTGTTTCCTTTCTTTTATAGTTGCATTTCACCCAATTTAGTCATCTCTCCCTGTATATAGCAGTACCACTCCTAGTGTGCCAAAGGCTGCATATATATTCTTCTATAGTATAGGCATGTTAAGCATACGAGATCTGTTACTAAGCCATGGATGGCACATGACACTGGACTGTTTCTGTGACCACTGGAATGATGCTATGATACACAAGCCAATTCCGCAGATGAATTTGGCAGATTCCAGCACTGAACTGGTTTTGATGCAATTTGGTTTGCTGTATTTTGTGTATTTTATTTGTCATATCCTATTTTAGCCGTGACTGGTTTAAACTCTGAGCCTTGTTTTATGGAACAACATATTTTTTCCACAAATAAGGCAATAAGTCACGCAAGTCGGTAGAACCTCAGATGACACAGCACTTTTCCTTTAAACAAGACACACAATTAGATGTTTCTTTTTTAATGATTTTTTTTTTTTTGGCTACTTCATTTGAGATTCCAGCACCACGAGGTGGTGACGTACAGTAGTGTAGTGCCAGTGGTTTGTGGTGCAGATGGAGTTGCCCTCTTACTAACTGGCGGTATGCAGATCATTAACACATTCTCCATTACACTCTTGGTTGGAATTGTTAGATATCTGATCCAGCATAATAATTCTTTGTCCTGCTCAACAGCCAAAATATGCAAGTCTTGTTTACATTCAGGGAACATATTACTGCTTAATTGGCTCAATGTTTCATTCTGATGTTTCTTTTTCTGTCCATCAACAGGGCAATGTGACTGATGACAAAAATGATGACAAGTCTGTCACAACAACCTTTGGTGTCAATCGTCCCACCATCTCATGCTTCTTTGATAGTAAGTAGTCAGAATTTTTAAATAATCCTTAAGTATTAAAACACAACATATAGTGAAGCACTCACTCCTGCATTGTGTTTCAGGTGGAACACGCTACCATTTGCGCTGCTATCTGTATCAGGCTAGAGACCTGCTGGCTATGGATAAAGACAGTTTCTCAGGTGGGTCAGAACCATACGTCATGTCAGTTATGCACGAAAATCGACTTTAAAACTTGGTATTCTCTGACATTGAACTTTAGTGTTAAGAAAGTGCTTTTATTTTTTGAAGCAGATGTGCTTTGCGGGAGCCAAGTGCAGATGTGTTTTGCAGGAGCTGTTCTTGTGCAAGTCTGCCATTCATTATAAGCATCTGTATTTGTTTGTCAAAATGCCACGTGTGTAAGCTGTGCCACGCCCTGGCTCTGACCTTTTAACCCTGGAGCCCTTAGTTATTTCTGCAGTCTCCAGGGTGGCCTAATAGTACTTTCATAATGTCAGCCACTGTTGCACTGTTAGTTTGACTCTGAGGCACACACCAGACATCCAGACATCAGCAAAACCTGACCTTAGGCTCTTGCTGCTGTACCACACGAGTTTTGTGATTTTGATGCCGGGTAAATGCACGCTAAGGTTTATATTTCCCTACCAAGCATGCTCGTACTGCATCATAGATTGGGGTCTACTGGTAAGCCTAATATGATGCACATTGAAAGAGGTATGTAATAGAGGCAGAATAACTTTTTTATGTATCCGCTGTGTAAAAAAAGGTCAGCATTGCTCAGTATAATAGAAGGGTTTTATAAATAACAAAATCATAAAAGTGAAGTCTTGTGAGACTTAATGTTAGTATACCCAGTTTACATCAGAGAGGGTAAAATATGGTGCTTGGCAAAGACTAGGATAAAGCAGTTTTGGTAGAGCTTAGCCCTGAGTGTGGAGAAACGCAGCAGATTTACTGCTGTGGACACAACAGAAAGCATTGTAACAGTGAAACAAATGTTACTCTTGAATAGACTTTTTGTTTTCTATCTAGCTACATTTGGAAGACGATGCATTTGAACTGTATTGCTTAATCGGAGACATATTCTTCTACTCCGGTTTGAGATGAACAAAAATTGAATCAGTGCAAATATTAGACTCATTAATGGACTATAACCATTAATATAAAACCAAAGAGTGACAGCAAGTTAACTTAATAAAGTTAAAATGACCTATAAGGAAATATTTAAAATTTGTTGTTCATTAGGTACAAGCTTCTATGAGGTCATGGAGTTATGGTTTAATGAAGATAGCTAACGGCGGTGCAAACATCTTGCTGGAGCGGTGTTGTGGTTTGGCTTGTCATACCTTGTATCCTTGGAAACGAAAACCAAAGCAAGTGCAACGTGTGTGTGTGTGTGTGTGTGTGTGTGTGTGTGTGTGTGTGTGTGTCTTGACTTGTGTGCAAGTACATGTACACAGACATCAGGATTATCCTCAAACTATGATGTATATTTGTGCTTTGGTGAAGGGGGATTTGGCATTATGATTGTGGTTAGCTCACTAGATTGATATATACACTCTAACCACGCTTATCAGGTGGAAATTTCTAGCCTGCGGTGCAGGAATGGGCCTCCCGATGTTGTGGGAAAGCATTCAGGGCTACTGTTTCACTGTAATCATTTAGTGTGTCTAATGAACTTTTACTATGGGTTCTATGAGAGCAGTGATATTGGAAAAGACATCGTTCTCCTGATTTACCATTAAAGAACAGTAGAATGGCTAATAGATTGATAAATTAGGTTAAAGGAGTCCCAATCAGAGCAAACAGCGCACCATTTCTAATAGGTTTGTTGTTTTAGCACACTGTCAGGAAAGTCAAGGCATGAAAAATGAACCAATTTGACCTACTACTGTTACTAGTTGGTTTGATAAGCTTGATCCTGTTGTTATATTGTAGTCTGATAATAAGTCTAATAAAATAATTTTTAGGTAATACACATGCAGATGTCTGTGCCCCGGTCATAGTCATAAGTGAAAACAAGGCTACAGCAGACCCTGATCAAGTAAATTGATGTGATTAACCCTTAAAGTTAGGCAGAAATTTGCCACAGAAAGACCCATAAGGCACTGGGTATGCTGTGTCATTAAAGCACTGTCATCACTCTTCATGGTCCGTGGTTATCACCCACTACAGATGTCCAGCATAAATCTCCTATGCCTGGAAAAACACACTGTTGCTAAGAAAAGAGAATACTGGGTGCAAAGGGGAGGTGTGGCTATTGAATGTATGATTTTTCCCTTAGTTTTTGATGAGATAATGGAAACTGAGTTAGACAGGTCCTGTGCTTGGGGCATAATTTCAAGCCCACAGCCCCAGATGAAAAAAAAAGACTTTTAAAAAAAAAAGATCTTTTAAAAAATATGAAGCAAGTATAAATCAGCAGGCCTGGCATTCTGACTACTAATCTTCAGGAAATTTTAGGGTCAGCTACCAGACTTTGTCGGACCCACAGTTCTTTTTCAGAAGTCTGGGTAAAAGGTATAAATCAGGGCAGGACTGGAATCACTTGTCCTGGGTGCCTGAGGTAGAGCTGAATAAAATAAAATGATGTGCAAAAAAGATTTAGAAAGGAGCAAAAAAATGTGACCTCCATCCACAGTTCAATTCTCTATAACAGAAAGTCTCTATGCAGAAAGACTAAAGCCACAGGGTGGACATCCAACGTCCTGAACAACACTCACTCACTTTCAGTAACCACTTTATCCTGGGTAGGGTCACGGTGGACCCGCAGCGTTTCCCAGGAACGCCAAGCATGAAGCAGAAATACACCCTGGATGGGATGCCAGTCCATCACAGGGCACCGTACACACACATTCAATTTATCAGTCCATCTACTGTCATGTTTTGGGAGGTGGGAGGCAACAGGAGAATCCAGAGGGAACCCTTGCAGACAGAGAAACTCTGCACAGACAGTAACTCAGCTCAGGATTGAACCAGGGATCCTGGAGCTGCAAGGCAGCAACGATACCTGCTGTGTAACCATGCCGCACCGCCAAACAACACTGCACGGAAAATTCACCAGAACATTACATTTAGCCAAGATGACATTAGTCATATTCTGCTGCAAGATTGATTCAAAATAGTTTCTCTGTGCTGTTGTTAGAAAATACTCCGTGATAGGCAGGTATTACCATCCCAAAGTGGATTTTTATTCATTTATTTAGTTAAATAAATGTCTATTTTCAGAAAGCTTCAACATCTAAACACTTATCCAGTTTTCTTTGTGAAATAACATGTTTTAATGTGTTTAGTCTCTTTTTTAGTCTTAGTTTATGTAGACTGTCCACCATACAAATCTCTGTGAGCTGTTACTACAGAAACGGTAGCGTATAAATGCGTTCAGTTAAAGTCGACACTATTGTCAGTGTCTGCTATTAGAGAAAATTATTCAACACCTTCTGACCAATCAAATTTGAGAATTCAGTAATGCTGTGGTATAAGGGAAATATATCATTGTGACACTTGAAGACATTTTCATGACACACGATATGCATCATGATCATTAGCTTTGCTGAGTTTTGCTAAGACACTGCCAGCAAAATTTACAAGTTCCTTTACAAAGCGCTTTCTTTTCAGAGGAGTTTATTCTGAAACTTTTACTCTGATAGGGAAACCCATAGTTTAGGATTCTGCATGAAACCTTTAAGCCAAAGAACCTTTTAGTTCACTAAATTAGTGTGATTTTTTTACGAGTGTGTGGATTTGCTTGTAATGGCCACATCTGCCAGTGTTTGGACCCCTGCTGCATAATGAAAAGTATAAATGGAATTGAAATTGGAAAATAAATAAATTCATATAATCATATAATTATACCCCACTGCCCCTGACTCTCAAACACAATACCGAAGAACAAGATCTGCATTTAAATATTTGGTAAAGTCTCGATAATGCCATAAAAATGTGCCAACTATGTGTGATTCCACCCAATATTCTACATGCTGTCTTGTGGTCGGCTACAAAATGCATTTATTTATGAACTGCCTGTGGCTACAGTTTTTTCCCAGGCACCCTGATACATTTTTAAGAATATAAAAATGATGCACTGCACTCGAACAAGCCAACACTGTACTGTTGACAGATTAGAAACAATGCATACTGGCAGTGCCTCCTCTGTCGTCTGACTGTATGGCAGTACTCTTCATAGTCTCACATGGATGAGTCATGCACGTGGGCGGCCATTGCTGTGCCTTTGACCAGTCCCACAATCCCCTCAGGAGGAGTATTTATTTACTCTGTGCAACCCGATTAGCCCTCGCCTGTATTTATTTCCCATTGACTCCTGGGTGATGGTGCACACTTGGCTTACTTATGCCTCTGTTTATTTGAGCCAGAATGTTTTGTGGGAAGGGGTATAAGTTTGTGTGTATGTGTTAATCGGAGCTGGGAAAAAAGCAGGTCCATTTTCCCCTCCCTAGTGAAACTATCCCATTGAGGATGGTTTACGTGGACTGTAATAATAAACTGAGACTGTCTCTTCAATTTCAAGCATTCCTAAGCAGTTTATGTCATTCATTTTCATTTTGGCTCACTTCAGAATATATATGTTTAACTCTTTGGAGCACACACACTCACAGACACACACACACGCACACACACACACTTGAATAGACATCGCATTTGGATGACCAAAGTTCAAACAGTTTCTCTGCAGCATATGGCTATTTTCACTAGTTCAGTTGGCACTGTATTCCTGACTTCATTGCCCTTATTATATTATCAAAGACAGAAACACCACAGTTTATTACGCTCAGTGATGCATTGGAGGCCTTGAAAGAAGGACTTTCATTAAGTACTAAATCACTGCCTCGGTTTTAATGACAACCAGACCTCTGCTAGTTTTTGCGGTTGCACATCCTAACACTGGCAACTGTTTCTTTCCATTTTATTTGTCTATCACTGTGGCACATAACAAAATCACCATTATTAAGTTACAAAGGAATCCATTGGATGTTATTACAATGTAATGGAATTTACTGCCGAAATGTTCTTATGCTATAATTTGACAGTTTAATCTGATTTGCAATGCTCTGTTTTAGAGATCATAAGTTTTAATGTATACCTCTCCAGGATTTGAGGACATATTTCACTACATGTCACTATACAGCACGATTTCTTTGACTAAATGATCTGTTCTGTTTGATGCTGATTTTTGACATTTCTTTGCAGATCCCTATGCCATTGTGTCATTCCTGCACCAGAGCCAGAAGACAGTGACCATAAGGAACACGCTTAACCCCACCTGGGATCAGACTCTTATCTTCTATGAGTTGGAGATATTCGGAGATCCCAAAGTGACAGAAAAGAACCCGCCAAACATTGCAGTGGAGGTCTACGATCAAGACACTTATGTGAGTTTACAGTCTGTGCAGACAGGAGAGTATGTGAGCGTTTACATGTGTATATGGTTACATGTCTGTAAATGTGTTCATGCATGTTCATGCACATGGATGCTTCAGAAATCAAAGCATGGGTTAGGTGGTAATTTCACAGTTCTGGCTAGAGTTTCAAATGTTAATGATAATTTTTAATCAATTACTATTAACGCCTGATGGATTAACGGGTGCTACGCTGTGCTACACTATGTAGTTCTGCCAGGATCAGGTGATTGGTGTTGTGAGAATAGTGTTGACATTGATTTTAGTTACTGGCTGAAGACTAAACTTGTGGGATATGTAATATATCTGAATCAAATAATACGGCAGATGATAAAATGCTGTTCTTATTTTTCGTTATAATGGCATCTGTCCTTTGACTTCTCCTATAGGGAGCGGATGAGTTTATGGGACGCAGTATATGCCAGCCCTCTGTGGTCTCCTCTCCTCGTCTGGCGTGGTATCCCATCCTGAAAGGTGGCAAAGCAGTTGGTGAACTACTTGCCGCATTTGAACTGATCCGCAGAGATAAGGTAAAGGCTGCCATGATTATCAGCTGTTTATCTCTCAACTTGCTGTGTCTAAGACCAAAATGTGGCATCAGAAAATTATTACAAGCTTAGCTCCCGAGTGACACAACAGAAAAGTGTTTGTGCTGCTGTTGGGAGATTACACTGTGGAGTGACACTAAACAATCAACTGTATAATTTTGCTGTAAAGTAAAATTCACTCAAACTATGCATATTACTAGAAAATGCATTTTGTGTATTTCATTAGAAATTACTTATTAGGGGTATGAATGGACCTGTAAGAAGCTAAGTTTCTACCTAAAGGTTTTTGGAATGTGGCGCCCCAGTGGAGCACTACAACATCTCAATTATCAAACGCACAATGCCCCTATATGTATCTGAATATATCTGTTTAGTGCTCCAAATATTCGTAGCTGTATCTGTATTCAGATTGAATCCCATAGTGTGGGTGTGTCCAAAACCGGAAGATGTGCTTGAGATATGTTCAGTACTGTTTTTAACCCTGCTTGTGTAGTTATTACATTTTTTGTACCATTATGTAATACTTTCTAATGAATTTAGTTTTCAGTTACTAAGGACGACCACACATTCATGTTAATTAGCATGGTCTTTACTTGAACTTCACCTTGATCACGCACCCATGAAACCTCTCACACACAAATCTTTTTGTTGCATCCTGTAGGATGATGCAACTGATGCCTCTAGCCTCAACCAGAAACAGACTGTGAACCTTTCTGGCATTTTTAAAACCCTTTATCAGGCAAACAGTGTGTCTATTCGTATCTGTATTAGCATTTGTTTAGAACACATTATCTCTTCAGTCCAAATAATGTACAGTGTTTTAAAGTGAGCTGGTCATAAACAACTCATGAATTCTTTCTACATTACCAGCTTGGTCTGTATTTTGGCAGCTGAATTTATCTGTTAATCCATTAATTAACATTATGTTACAAACTTTACAGCCCAGTTTGTTCTTTGTTCTTTGTTTTCGCTTGACAGTGCATTTAAAACTGGTGATGTGCACTAGTTAGTACAGTTTGAAACTTGAAGTTGTAATGGCCCTTCTTGAAATAAGCAATGCTAAGGGATTTTCACACTGGGGTATGCAATCTCTGTGTGCGCAGTCACAGTGACACAGGTGGAATAGCAAGTGGGCTCAACCCAGAGAAGTTGAAGCTTGTAAGTTGAAAAGTTCAAAATCTTTGAGGACATATGTGAATATTGCATCAGATTTGGCCAACATTTAGCATTTGGCTAACAAATGTGGTTGTTCCAGAAGCAAAATTACTAATTACAATAGTGTGCTAATGTGCTCGCAAGTCAAAGGTCAAATTCTACTCGCATTTAAAAAAAAAAAAAAAAGGAGCAAATGTGGGAAAGACACTTGCGCTATAAATTCTGTACAAGCACGTGTCCAGATGTGTACTGTTTTGTGTTTTAATATTGCTCTGGACAATAACATTTAATTCCTTTACGGGAGGTCTTGTTTTTTTTTTGTTTTTTTTTACATTGTGGTTTTGCTCTGAATAGACTGCATTGTGTCCATGTTAGAAAATTGTGTGTATATCTCTCTGTGTGTGTGTGTGTGTGTGTGTGTGTGTGTGTGTGTAAGGAGGGCGTCTGGGTCCCAGGAGAACATTGTGTGCTGCTTGATGAGTGCTTGTTCACATGTGAACAGGCTGCATTCCCAGTGGCCACAGGCTAATTTAATAATGTCCCATGATGTCACCGCTTTCATTTGAGACTTATTAAACGTGTGGTCTGCCACTAATGCTTTCTATCTATGTATCTCCATCTATCTATCTATCTTTCTATCTATCTATCTATCGCAGCCTGCAATTCATCACATCCCTGGGCAAGAGGTTAGTGGTGTTTTAGTGTTTTTCAGTTTCAGTGTACACATCACACACGACACACACACACACACACACACACACACACACACACACACACACACATTATTTTGTCTCTATTCTCTAACACAGGCCCTTACTGTTCTCCAAGGCAAGCATGACAGAGTAATTGGATAGGGCTGCTCCTAAGTGGTAAGAACACCACTGTACCTGGACCCATTTATCTGGCCGTGTATCAATCCTGGACGTGTTTAACAGACTGTCATAGATTTGTAGGTTTTTTTCTCCTTTGCTCTTGGATCAGCCAAAGGACCCTGTCTGTGTAATGCAGAATGCCATGAGAATGACTATAGATACCATTGTGTGGTTAAGTGTGCCAGAGGCTCCACCCAACATGCCCACCTGGCACCAGTTACAACGGCATAATCAGAAGGAAATTTAATTACTATGCATGCTTAAAGGCCAGGCCACCCAAGCAAGCATGTTAACACACACACACACACACACACACACACACACACACACACACACACGTTTGTCTTACAATATTTGAGAGAACCTTCCATTGACATAATTTTTTAAATTATTAATGTAGCCAATTAATGCTGTGCCTGCATTTAAATCTAACTTAAACCTTAACCTCTTGGCTCTTTCAGTTTTCTTTTTTTAATAAGAGATTAAATAAGAGAAAATAAAAAGCAGTGTTCTTTGTAATGTCCCCACAAGGTCAAACCTGTCAGATATTCCTCTCCATGAGGGGTCATTTGGTTCCTGCCAGGATGTAAATACATGGATGTTTCGGAACCTTTGGGCACGCTAAGTGACACTTTACTCAGGCATCCCCCCACCCACTCCAGTCATAATTTATACGCAAGAATGAACAGAATTATCTTGGAGGTCGGGAAAAAACATTAATTAATAATAAAATGAAAAACAGCCGAACAAGACCTACTAAGGAATTAAATCTCTAAAGTACATTATATGAATAAAATAAATGAATAAATTGTGGAGTTGGTGAGTAACTAGCAACTTAACTTGTGTTAGCTTAATGTTTCTTACTATTTCCAGCTAGCTAGTTAGTAACTACTTTTCCATTTCCATTATAAACAAGTGGAAACAAGAAAATGTCCAAACCGACTAAATCCAATTATAGCATAAATAAAGAATACATTTCCTGTGTTTTGGGTTCGTTTCTCCCCTTCTGCTATTTTCTTTTAGATGTGATCACTGCTTCTTCATGATCTTCTGAAATTAGTCATGTTAGTTACTTAGTTTAGTAAGTAAATTGCAGTTTCTATTCTTTTCACACCACAAGGGGGGCCCAGAGACTACCTGATACATAAAGCTTTTTGTGAAATGATAGTAAAGTGCGTATTTTTTTGTAGCTGTATTTTTAAAATCATGGGTCCCCTGGTGGTCTGGGGGCCTACTCAGCCACTAAGCATACCACTTATAGCAAGAAACAGCCCTGTAGAAAACATGCCCATGCACACACACACACACACACACACACACACACACACACACACACACACACACACACACACACAGGTAACACACTCTCTCACCACTGTTTTGTTTTGAAATTTTTAATTATATTTTCAACTATTTTTTTCATTCCCAGGGTGACCTTGTCCTCCATTCTCATATTATGGATGAGGTAACTAATGCCGATCACAGTTATATAAATTGACCAATAGCTGACTTGCCACTTCACATTTAATATTGTTTTTAATTTTTAAATGGATCTCATGACTTCCTTTCATTTATTTTCACATTCTGATCTTTCTTTCTTGTTTTACTTTGTCTTCAAGCTTGTATTTCCTGCGGCCTTCTCTGAGAGTTTGCAGCAATGGGTAAACATAAATGTGGGTTAAGTGTGTGTGTCGGAACAACCAGTTGACTTGACAGATGAATGGACACTTTATATAATGTCACCTTTACTGTAAAGTGCCCTGTGTAAGTTAAATAAGGGATCATATTGGAGTTGAACTCAGAAAAGGCAGAGTATTCTCTGCTCATCTTTGGGTTTATATTTATGTTTCCATGTTGTTAAATGCCCTTATTCAGAGCGACTAACAGAAGTGCTTTGAAGTCTCCATCAATAAGTACTTCTTCATATTAGATAGAGTACTCTAGGTCTAAAACCCTGTTGGGGAGTTTAGTATGGCATGAAAAACACACAAGACATAGATAGATTTTTTTTTTATTTCTTCTGCAATATGTTAACGTCATATTCACAAATATGTAGATTTACATTCCCAGAGGGCAAGAAAGCAGTGCCACTGAAATGTGCTGGATCATTTTCTCACAATAATCTGTGAAGCTTCCACCTTTTGTCTTTTCATTTTACTAATAGCTTTACTTTGTCTTTATTACCCTTGGCTTAACATCGAATCAAGCAATTGTGTTGTTGGCAATTTAGATTAATTTCGAGACAATAATGTGATTTCCCACAATTTTGAGCCTCATCTAATACAACACTTGCTCACAACATACTTGTAACTAAAGCCTATATTTTGTTTTTGGAAGGAATTTGGTATCAGTGTTGGGAAGCTTTTTTTTTTGTTAATGGGGTGGGGAAATTTAAGGGCAGTTTTTTTTTTACCTCAAAATAATGACACTCAAACATTACATGGTGTACTATTAAAGATGTGAGAAATATAGCAGTGTTTTAAAACAATATACCATTGTATTTAACAGTGACATTGGATTTAACAAAAGGCAGCAATGCAATTCTGCTAACAATCAGGGTTTCATTTTTTTGGCATGTTGGCTAACCACAACTAATATTAAACATAACAGTGTTTGACCGATTTCCCCTGCAATCTGGAACTAAAACGTGTGTGCCTTTTGACACTCCACCAAATGTGGATGCATGGTATGGATTCAGGCACTGTCAGTGAGTCACACAGCTACAATGTTCCACATATGATCACATACACTTCTGAACAAAATCTTAAGACCAGGGAAAATATTA
>CM074948.1:13416076-13435353 GCA_037577455.1 Pangasius macronema | reverse complement strand
GGTCTTATGATTTTGTTCAGGAGTGTATGTACAAGGTGCAATATTAAGGTGCACAGAGAAAATTTGACAATTCAGTGCATCACTTCAGTGCAGTGCCTGCTGTTGTGCTACATATTGTACATGGGTCCATCCAGTGTTAAGCCTTGTTCTTTTGTTCTGATTGTTAGCCAGAAGACTCAGATTTGCCGTACCCACCTCCCCAGAGACAGCCAAATGTCTTCATGGTGCCACACAGCATCAAACCTGTTCTAGAGCGCACTGCTATTGAGGTTAGTCCAATACAGGCATGGAGAACTGACCACCATGGTTACCAGTAAGGATTTGAACTGTAGATTACCCAGCATCCATCACAAATAATATGACTTTCAGTATATGACATTTTAGATCCTGGCATGGGGGCTGCGTAACCTGAAGAGCTTCCAGCTGGCCAGTGTGACATCCCCCAGCTTGCAGGTTGAGTGTGGAGGTTGTATGGTGCAGTCCTGTGTCATCCGCAACACTAAGAAGAATCCCAACTTTGACGTCAACACACTCTTTATTGATGTGGTACATTTTATACTTAATCTTATTCATAACAATCCACTTAAAAAAATCATTCTATCACATCCAGTGGTTATATTAATCAATTTCATTTGGAACCAACTCTCTTGGGGACATTTTTGTGGTATTGTTTGAGACCATCTTCGTTTTGGATGAAGGTTTTTATTTATTAATTTTTTTTCTCAATTTTTAGTATTAACTTTTACTAAACAATATTATAGCCCTGATAGCTAAACAAAAACAACAAAATGCACCTTAATTTCTTGTCATTACTTTGGCAAAAGCTGGCTTTTCAATTCAATTCTTTTTGAATTTTTTCTTGTCCATTCCTTAAAACTTGCAGTTTTGGCAGTATAGATCAACAATGACATTAGCCTTGACATGGGTTTCAGTCTGCTGGCATTGTTTTCTGGACCTCATGGCTGCAGTGACTGCCACAGCAACAATCCACTGTATCAAGCAAGTCCAACCTGTAATTACCTAACTCTAAACGGTCTGGAGCATGCATATAGTCTCATCTTACGGTGAAAGGCTTTGTGTGGAACGAATGCTGGCTGGAAATGTTGACAGCTCACTGTCAGTTAGAGACAGCTATATGCCAAGCATGAGACAGACGCTCGCCATGTCATCATTCCTTTGGTTAGTTGCACCGAGTGTTGTGGCCATGAGATGATCCTCTCTCTAATCACATGTGAAATGGAGAAAACAACAATACTGTACTCAAAAGACATGCGCTGCACCGCAGTCACGACTGGCAGAGGCATTTATTTTTTTCTTCATTCCATGTCAAAAGCTGAGTGACCTTTTTCCCACCCCTTATTCCACATGTCAATCTGTCTATAAAAGTCTTTAGAACTAATGAATCCATTGTCATAAGTGGCAAAAAAGATTAAGATTACAAAGGATCTACTACTAGACATTTGTCTTGTCATGTTACATTCTGTGCATATCCAGCGGCTGCCCAGGGAGGAACTCTACATGCCTCCACTGGTGATCAAGGTGATTGACAACCGGCAGTTTGGCAGGAAGCCAGTGGTGGGCCAATGCACCATCCGCTCTCTGGAGGAGTACCGCTGCCTCCCTGAAAACCAGGACGAAGAGCCCACAGAAGAGGAGCTGGGTGAGAACAGAGAGAAAATCTAAATTCTAATGGATAAAAAAGCAAACGTAATGTAATGAAAAATGACCTTACTCATATGTCTTTTGCAGAAACAATTCCTCACACACCAAGAGATGACATACTGATTGACATTGATGACAAGGAACCTCTCATTCCTGGACAGGTAGAGTTTTTTTTTAATCTCTGTCTATTACTAGTAGCATCTTCAATAACTCTCACTAAAACACATATGAGTCCAGGATGTCTAAACCAAACAAATATGGGAAGGTTCATTACTTGAGATCCTTGGGTGTATGGCTGAAAATGTCATCATCGCTAATTCACTCTAACGTTATTCTAAAAGAAGAATTAACCTTAAGGCTTACTTGTGTGAGTGTGACAGACTCATATGATTTGTTTGATTACGTAAGTCTTTTTATGAGTGTAATTCTTTTGGCTGCTATTTGGTGGTTCTGGGGTCACGTAACTCGGGTTTCTCTAGGTTCCCTTTGGACACTTACATTAAGTGAGGTATGATCTTATGAGATGTTATATACAGAACACACCCTTAAACACAGAGTCTAGGGGTAATTTCTTAACAACGGAACCTATGTCTCATTGCTAACATTGGCCGCACCCTGCCTAAAAAATGTATTTTGGGCACTGGCCAGTCCTTTGCCCTGGCATGACAGAGAGCTAGAAAGTAATCAGAGTTGGGAAATTAAGTCGGCGACCTAAGTTTAAAAGTTACATCAAGATTTACGAGCATACTGCATATTCAGTTGCATTATACCAGTGCTTAAGCTGATTTTCTGGGTGGCACATTTGCATTATTTAAATGACCTGGCTATCATTTATACCTTCAAGGTTGTGAAAAAAAGCAAAACAGAAGAAGCAGATTGTTGTTTTTTTTTTTCAATTGTAATATGATGCAACATAAAAGCAAGAGACAATTTAAAAACAAACAAAAAAATGAATAATTTGATGGTATATAAATGATAAGATGGCAAGTATTCAAAGAAACATCTAACAGGTGTCTAGTATATTGACAGAATATTACCGCATGAATTCATTCCTAGCAATTATTACATAAATTGCTGAATATTTACAGCACATTCTATTTTCTTTTCACAATAAAATATAAGTGTGGTGGTTGAACTTGTGAAACTGAGACATCGTCTAAAAATGCCCTATGTACTTTTTTTTTTATAGATATGTTTTATATACAATAGTAGTTCATTGTGCACAAAATTCAATGTGGCCATAAGATACTAAATCAAGGTCTCATACAGAGTCAAATACAAATCCGGGAGCTTGTCAAAATGAAGAACTGGACAGGCATCACATTTTTAAACTGTATTTAAGTGTACACTGTACTGCACCATGTAAACTGTACTTGAAGAAGTCCATGCAGAACCTCACTACCCCATACACCTTGGGCACAAGCACATTGTACTTATTCCAGTCACTCTTCTTCAGGCAAGCAATAAGGCCCAGACAGGGGAGAAAATACATCAGAAAATTTTGCTTGCAGCTTGGCAACCTCTGCTCTTTGGGTTGGTGAGAAATGGACTCCAAGAGGGATTGTAGCGGGATTTGTGTTTTTGAACATTGCTGCCTAAACTCATCTCTCTCTGCAACTCATCTCCCTCTGTTGCCAGAGCAACAGGGACTACCTCACTCCACAGTTTAAGAAAACTGCTGACTAGCAGCATTGTAAGTCTGATGCTAACTGAACCAAATCTGTTCCCAAATTACTGAGTGGAAAACTGACTGCGACCTTTGTTGTATATTTTTGGCCTCTGTATTCAATGCATTCAGTAGTACCAAAGGATATGTGTGCAGATCACAGTGAATACGTCAAGTTCACCTTCCAGCCCCTTTCCAATGTCTTGTCTTGAATCTGTCTTTGGTCCATCAGGCCTGGTGTATACCCCTTTAGAACTCTAAGTCACTTGCAAATCAGGGGTAGGAGCAGTTCTGGTTTTCTAGGCAGCAAATCTGCACATGTGGTTGTCAGCCAGCTGGTTGGCTTCAGCTAGACTGTTGGGTTTGTGTCACTTTCCTCACTCAGAGGTATCATCTGGAAGTGAAACGACAACCTGCTCCAACACCAACCATTTGTCTACCTTCTCTGGCTGTTGTGGGTCAGGTCTCAGCAAGTGCTTTGCAGGATCTGGTTGAATGTGAAGCTCAATTTGCGGGATTTGGGGGAAGATCTCTTGATGCTGCGGTTGCAGGCCAAGGAAAGCCTGATATTGCTACAACATCACCACTCCTGCACAATTGGACCACTTGTTTGAGGAGACTCTTGTTCTCAGTCTGTGAGGAACTCCTGGGTTTTGGCACCAGTCTAACAATCTCAACGGCACTCAGAGAATAAAGCAGACCAAGGGTAAGAGCACATGTGAGCTTTTCTTAATTTGGGTTCGTGCCTTGGCACCATAGTCAGACGGTAACATAAAACTTTGCTTTGCTTACGGCCACACACAAACACGCTCAGATCACTTCTCAGAGAGAGAGAGAGAGAGAGAGAGAGAGAGAGAGAGAGGAGAAATTACATAACTACACATGGGACAACAGGGCTCAGGTGTGCCCCGTTTGTCATTACCCCTATAGCTCCCCAAACACCTCCTTCGTGGTGCAGACCCATGCTAAACAACACCCTACAATCCTACAAAGATGAACACTTATTTTTTGAAGTGCGGTGCTCTTATTAATGAAACTACTCCTCCTAACAAAACCATATCGGTTGTTCACTTCATTAACAACAAGGTCATTAACGACCTTCGTGTACTACAAATGACAAATACCCATATAATTAATAAATTCTTTTTAGAATCCATATCCACAGCTTTTAATGAAGCCTCCTATAGTGTTAATCAAAAAGAGACTAGCTTTTAATAAAGCCTCCTATAGCGTTTATCAATTGCCTGCCATGACTACAGAGTGAAAACACTACCCCCACACCAAAAACATAATAACATCATAAAAAATGATCAAGAGGTTATGAAATTGGAAAATTGTTTCCATTTCTCAGTTTTGACCTTGCAACCTTATGTTTGTTTAGTCACAGTAATAAATAAATGAGAACAAAATGAATTTTGGATTGAATGGATGACTTGTTGCCCCTGGCAATTTTTGCAGTTATAGACTGCACTTTATTTACATTATTGACCTTCTAGTCTGGCTTTACATTCTGGTATAATATCACAATCATTTGATACACCAGTATCAATTTTTTTGCTAGATACAGAGTAAATACCTCTTCTATATACCCCTATGAATTCAGCTGTCTTGCAGTGACAGCACAATGGGTTATTTAGATCTCTGCATTTGTATGGGGGAACATTTTTCTCTCATTTGTTTTCTGGCTTGCCTTGTCAAAGGACCGCCTTCAAATGGCTTGTTGGGGTCAGAATAAATAAAACGGGAACCACAACCACAGCTATCCATGTGAAAATCCCCATGATTCTCATCTCTGTCCATCAGAAAAGTTCACCCTCGTCATTTCTCTGTCTACGACCCCAACCCCTATATACATGAGATCCTACGTACAAGACGTCTTAATAGAACTCACTACCTTAACACATTACTTGGTGTGTTTCATAGGTCTGCTCATGGTCTTTTACAACATTTTATTATTATTATTATTATTATTATTATTATTATTATTATTGATACAGGTGCATGCTTGCTAGCTTGTATGTTGCTAGAGGCTTGGCTACATGGTGTTAATCCAGAGTCTATGACTATGTGTGTTTTGAGCTAAAGTTTTCACATAGCAGCTGGCCCTTTCCCTTTCAACAGGTCAGTCAAATAAATGGCCCTAAGCAAACTGAGCTGAAATCCTAGGATTTCAGTTTCACATCACAGGCCTGAATGTAAGCCCCACACAAAACCAGGGGACGTTAGAAAAGCCAAAAAGAAAAATCTGATCTTGAAGCCACTCTGCAGCTGTTTTGAAAGGTTTAAAACTCTGCCTTGCAATGGGAGCTATACAGTAAAGATTCTGCACTTAGGCCAACCCTATATCCAAATAGCATCTAATAGTCTATACTATGATGTATATTTTGTAGTATGAGTAATACTTGTTTGCTAACTTTTTTTTTGTTTTGGATTGACATTTCATAACAGGGCTGGTCCCTCAAGCCTGTCACATCACATAAAGGAGTGGACTATTTTGTCAAGCTTGATGATGAGTGGGTCATGTCCAACTCCGTGTATATAACCAATTTAGATGTACAAAGTTATACCAGGCATACACCATTACAGTGGGCCAAAAACTCTCAGTGCTCTGAATTATTTCCACATCTGTGAATTCCTTGTGTTTTATGCGGTGGGGGCAGAAAGTTGGGCTACACTCCCCAGTGCATTAAGTGAAACTTGAGCCCCCCATCATTTCCCCAAAGACTTCACTTTGGCTCCAGATAGTACCCTGAACTAGGATCTTGTATTCCTTGAAAAATTCTCTTTGGTAAAAAGGAGCATGTTTGTCACTCAGTGCAGTTTTTGATGGCCAAAGGCAACATCTTTTTGGGAAAGTTAAGACACCCTTAGTGACTTTATAGATGCTCTTTGGCTCTTTACTCTTTGGATAAAGGAAAAAAGTGGGTACCTATGCAGAGAGGCTTTGAGGAGGTTTTTGAAATGGGACTTGCTGGAGACCTACATGACATTCTAGTAGTATCAGCTTTGCCGTACCTTGGTGGATTTGCTAGGAGAATTACAGCTAGGGAGGATGCATGTGCTATGATAAGTGGAGAGGTGATCCAGCCCATTCAGTCCATTGATACTTTCCAAGTGTACTTTTGTAATGTGCTGTAATGCAACTGCCCCACATTCGAGAACAACAGCAAACGAATGGCCCTGTTCCTAATTAGCTGTTCCTTTGAGTGCCTTGTAAAGCTGCCTCTGTTATTGTATACATAATGTCCTGGCACTAGGCTGCAGAAGGCGCTGCTAGGGTTCAGGCCTGCTTCTGATGTGGTGAGTCGTTGTCGTGGGCAACTGTGTTCCCCCGCTCCTGCCTGCTCACCACAGGCGCCACAGGAACAGTCCCTCCCTGCCCCTCCTCCCTCCTCCTCTGTCCTCCTCCCAAAGCCTCCTGCTTAGGGTCAATTCTAGGGAAAAGGAAGCACTTGCTGACAGACCTCTGTAACCAGGTCCTTCTCTGAAGCACCACACCAGAACAAGGCTGAAGCCTCGGCGAAGGATGACCTTGGCTTGTTGTAGATTTGGAATCTTTACACAGTGCTCGATTGTCTCTGTGTGACCTTAGACAACTTTGCTTGTTTAAATTTTGCTGGTTTAAATGTGGGTTCTGACTTCTGTGTAATATCAGTCCCTTTAGGTGCTTCTTGATGTCACTGCACAAACCTCATGCTTAACCTTTGTGATATAAGAGTAGCTTAATTTGACAAGTATTCTGTGTTGAACATTCTGTGTTGGCACATGGAATGGACATGTCTTTGGACAAAACTCCACTGTTGTAATGCTGTTCTTCTATAATGTTTTTCCCCAAAACACCTATGGTTTTAAGTCTGAAGTGGTTATGATGATGGTTTTGTATGAGTGTATAAACAAATATTTCTGTCAACCTGATTAGCTTCCAGGGTATAACATGCAGTCTAATTGATTTGGCAATAGTTGTGTTTGGTTGGTGTTTGTTGGCAACCTGAGGATGATTCAGAGCTATCTCACTCACATGACCTAACTGAAAAATTAAATAAACCTTCACCCCAGTCCCAACCTTTGACATTTAAGTGCAAATACACCTACATTTATTACACTCCTTTATGATATTTGTAACTTCTGCACAGTGTGAATTAATGCAGATTAAATGACTTGGAATTGAATGATGTTCTTTTAAATCTTGTTATGCACATATTTTATATCCTACAGTGCAACCCTACTGTTGTAATTTCCACTGGAAGTTGTATTTTCTTTCTACAGATTTCCATTATCTCTCCTTTTCAGGGCCTCATTATTCACCCATTGTTTATTTCAGAAGATGAATTTCTGCTACTTTATCATGAGCTTAACACTTTTACATGAATATACTCCCAAGGACAACAATAGCTTCATTAAGTGCTAAAGGGTACAATGATGTGATATATTCATATGTCATGTTTGTGCATTAGATATGCACAGTTTTTGTTCCTGGTCACAATCTGCTGGAGTTATTACTGGGAAAGCCACATTCTTAAGCTCCATCATGGAAAAATGACTGCATCTTTCTTCATCAATAAATTGCAATTCAAAGGTCCAGCATTCATAATGACTTTTACATATGCTGAAAACCCAATGTTGCCTGAAATATAGAAATCTAAGGAGTTATTCTCCTGTCAGAAATAAGCATACATTCATTTAAGGCAGAAATAGTAATGTTATGAACTGCAAATCCAAAGTCAATTTCATTTCTGCAGTCTCACAGTTTCACGAGCTCTGGTTCAATCCTGAGCTTGGTCAGTATGGAGTTTTGCATGTTCTCTCTGTGTCTGCGGGTTTCCTCTGGGTTCTCTGGTTTTCTGCCACCTCCTACTGTATAAAACATGCCAGTAGGTGGATTGGCTACACTAAATTGCCCATAGATGTTAATGAGTGTGTGAATGTGTGTGCATGGCGTTCTGCAATGGACTAGCATCTGGGGTGAATTCTGCCACCTTCCAGAGTTCCACTATTCCCAGGATAGGCTCTGGGTTTCACCACGGCTCTGACTGGAATAAACAGTTATTGAAGATGAATGAATGAGCAACTCATCAAATTACAATATGATCATTGCATTTATGTATAATTACATTTAACAGGAAAAGAGCTCCTTGCATATGTGAATGCTTGTGAAAGGCACTTGCATCTCTGCCTCATTCCCTCATTGTACTCAGTCTTATTCTGTGAGCATCCTCCTTTCATCTTTAAAACATATTATCATATTACCCTTAAACAGTATATCTAACAGTACTGATGCATCATCTTATCATATCTATCATTTTATTATATTACAATCACATACAGTATGTGCTTGAGCAGGGATATTATCTCTCTCTCTCTCTCTCTCTCTCTCTCTCTCTCTCTCTTTCTCTCTCTCTATACACACACACACACACACACACACACATATATACAATGGGGGAAATAAGTATTGGACACGTCAACTTTTTTCTCATCATATTTATNGCATCTTTGGAAATAAATATGATGAGAAAAAAGTTGACGTGTCCAATACTTATTTCCCCCATTGTATATATATATATGTATGATTTGTGATTTTTTTATTTTTTGCTGCATGGAACTGTAGTTTTCCTGAAAATTTCGACAGTGTGCAATATTTTAACCTGCTAACTACCATGCCTTTGCTTTATAGCTGGCAGATGGCACCAGTTCTGCTATTATTAACATTTCGCCTTCTCGCTCCAGCCTCCATGTACGTATGTATTATCGAAATGTTGTGGCCACACCTATCAATGTCTTGTGTAAATGTGTGTTACTTCCTCTGTGTGACCCTGCATGTACGTGCATGTTCAATGATATATGCATGCCTGTACTTTACTCTTAGATTCTGTTCTTATGTCCTCTGTCCAGAGACCAGTACTTTTAAAAATCAGTTGTTTACAATATATGCCATTATTTAATGAGATACAGTAATTCCTACCACATTGGCTAGATTTGATCATATAATCAAGAACAATACAAGCAAAACAGAAAAAAAAACATATATAATGGAATTATTAAAAATGTTAAAAAGAAAGAATCCCTGCTCTTAGGCTCTGCGATTTTCATGTGGGACATTTATGAAATACTTTGGTTTCAGCTGATTATTTGTTTGGGGAGAAGAGTATGAAAAACAGAAACATTTTCCCAATTATGATACCACTTCAGGGTAGCTGTGGCCATAAAGTCATAAATATAGTAAAATAAATATGTCTAAAAAAATGGTGCTCCAAAGTACTGCTGTTTCTGCCAGTCATAAATTGTACTAATTAGGTAAAGAAGGTCTTTTTTTGTACAGTAACTGGAAGGATAGCAGTCCAAAGTCTAAAGTTTAAAGGTTCTTCTAAGGTATATCCTGTAAGATGTATTTATGCATTTTTATGTGAGTGTTGTGCATGTAACTACAGTAACTCAAAGATATTCAGGTCGTTATAAAGGTCACATGTTATCATTTTTTTTCATCGAAGAAAAACTGCATAGGTTGAAAATTCAACTTTATTGAACCAGTCAATCCACCCAAATTATACAATAATGGCGCTGAGCCATAAACAGCAACGGCTTCAAGTACAGAGTATAAACATGTATCACTCTGTTTAGCTGCTAATTATGGACCATGAAGATAATGCCACTACTCTAACACTTTTCTTACCCACGTTTTGTCTGTTATTTATACAGCTGTAGTGTAAATTAGTGTTCCATACATTGTCTTCAGAATGATAGGAAGCTAGTTAATGTTAGTCATCAAGTATTAGAAATCTCTGCCTATCTGAAGCTCTGTTTAAATTAAGTGAGTGTTTGTAATAACAGTATTGCCACCCCACAGGTCCAGGCTTCCTTGGTTTGATCCTGAGCTTAGGTTGCAGTCTGGGGGGAGTTTCCATGCATGTTCTCCTTGTGGCATGCCAGTAGGCAGAATGGTTTAAATCTGAATACAGATAGTGGTGTTGCATTATACTCCTTGTAGCTAAACCAAGTGGCACGGTAAAACTCTTTGGTGTTATATCACCCAGTTTCCATAGCAGGCCCCTTCGATACAAATGCATGTTTATATCACACACCAAATGTAGCACTCACTGATTCTCCAAGCCAAGACTTGGAGGTTTCTCTTTCTGCAAAGATATTTATTTTATTAGAAAATATTCAAACCAGATGATCAAAAAGCTGAATTTTCTCTCTTGGTAGAGCCAAAGTAAATAGAGCTGTTAAAAGATTCCCAATGTATATCCCCCAAAGCCAAAGCCAGGAGCAGATGAAGGGGTAGGGGTGCTTTTCAGTCACTTTTCCTCTAATGAAATTTGCATGTAGACTTTACATGAGCCCAAGGACGCCACTCTTACTGTGCCTTGTAGGTCTAAGGGCAGTGGAACTAGCAGCTCATGATACAGCATTTGTGCTGTGCCTTAGCATTGTGTTAATATATGTATGAACAAACCTCACATTAACAATGTTAAACCCCAGTTTAGGATAGAACATGAGCCTTGAGGCTGATGATAAATTACAAACCGCTATGCTTCTTGTGCCACATTAAAAAACCCCTTAAGGCTGAAAGTAGCTGCTAAGTGATTGAATTAGGAGTAACTCTTGGTTTGCTAGAGTATCCTAAATTTTTTTAAGCCTCCTTAAAATTTTTAGTTCAGTCAAAATTTTCAGTGTAAGCATTTTGCAAGGAGGTTCAAAGCTAAAACAGCTCCTAAATCTGCAACAATTTAGTGGTAGTCCAGAGTACTTCTACATCACTAAAGATGAAGACTTGTCACAAATGAATAAAAAGAAAGAATGGCACCAGCAATCCAGCTACTGTGTTTATGTGTTTGAAATATTTAATGATAAAGTACTTTTTAAAAAACCTGTCCTGATTGTGAAGGTATTAATATGCTTGATAATTTTGTCAGCGATTCAGTCAGCTCTTACTACGAAGCCATGCTCATTTGGGCAAATAGTAATTAAGAAGGCTGTTTAAACTGATACTCATTTAAAATGGAGAATCCATAAACTATTATGCTTTTAGTAATTCCCAATGTTCCGTGCATATATGCTGACAATTAGCTGTTCATATATCTGACAAAGTAAGCATTTACATTTTGTTTTCCTATATAGAAATAATCATCGTTTTAATTTTCATTAAAAATTTGTGATGCTACTACACATATCTTCCATATTTGCGGAATACTGAACTTTGTCAAAAATACTGACCTTAACTGACTAAGCAGTGTGGTAACATTCACAAAATAAGCCTATTCTTTATATCTGACTGGCTAATTGAACTTCCTTACTTCCAATGTCAACAGACATCACAATCACTTGTTACTTTTTATGATGACTGTCAAACAGAGGCCTGTTTCACCAAGATGCAGTCATTGCGAAACATGGAACGCTGCTGACCCGTTACATGCCAAGCCTCCAGACATTCCAAAGAGTAAAAAGCATTTCAATGATTTTTCCATTTTTCGTCTTTTATAGTTGACATCCAAAACAACTTCAGAAGTTTAAGGGAGGGGGGGAGCCAAAATTGTGGTCACTCATAAAACAGAATGTTGGTTCATTGCTCAATTTTCTTTAGTGTGTCCAAATATGCTAAAGGTTATTTAAAGGGTCCCCTTGATTCTGATGAAAAGTGCTTCCAGTGTTGAGTTGTAACCTGGGTTAGAGTGTATATTTTATCCATTTCTTCACTTTTTGACTTTTTTATACTTGCCATCCAATTGGCTCATCTTGGTCCTGAAAATATTAAATTTTAACAATTCCTGTACTGTCTCCTACACACTTACATAAAAACTAGCAGGTTGAATTTAAAAGAGGCTGTGAGATAAAGTTTCAAGTCTGGAATTCAGCTGCACCAGAGCGCTAACTAATTTTTCACCCGCCACTGTTGCAAATTCCTGAGGCCATTTTGGACATAGTTTTTTTTAGTCAAAACGTCTAACCTTTCAGGCCAAACATCTGGAATTCCAGTACAGTATATTCAAAACATTCTACACATTAAAGTCTGTGGATTTACCTTAAATCCATTTACTGCTAATCTACATGCAGCTTCTCTCTCTCTTTTTTTCAACTAGCTATAACCTTTGACTCTGAAATGGAGAATAGTACAGTACCAGGAACCTTTTACAAGTTTTACATGAATTAATACTTGGAAGGGTGACAGAGTGCCCTGTTTTCACTCTGACTGTTTCGACCACCTTGTATCAACATTAGGCAGCATGCCCACTTATGAAGCGACCTTGGCAATGTGCAGCTGGCACACAAAGCCTGGCTCTGCTGTCCTGTCTAGTATTATTCCTCTACAAGTTCTGGCAAGCCGGAGCAAATGATTATGGCATTTAGCCATAACTACAGTGAAGCCCTCGACGGAAGTGTATGTTGGTAGGTTTTATAAAGTGCACACACATACACACACGTCTTGTCCTCTATGGTGCAATAACATTCATAATAAAAGCACTAAGCCCCAGACACATGGCCCCTCATTATACACATCTACACCCATAAAATCATAAAAGTACTTAAACTACACACACACGCTCACGCACACACACACACACACACACACACACCCACACACACACACACCATCAATGACGGAAGCTTGACTGCCTGTGCCCACTAATATTCCACTGGTAAATGTAGGTAAATGTAAAGAAAGAGACTCATGCACACATACACACATACACACACTATGAAAGGCACTATTCAGAATCTAGAAAGCCTGCTCTATAGCCAAACAGGCTCAGATGGCAATTGTGCACCACACATCCAATCTTATTCATGTTGCCTCTGTGTAGATGTGCTGCATGACAGGGGAATCCCCAAAAACATCTCACCCGAAAAGCCCCCATTTTCTGTGCTCTGTTTTTTGTGGCTTTTCGCCAGTGATTGCTGAAGCTTCATCAGTCTCTCTCTGACATTCATTTAATCACTTTTGTGTTTGTTTTTCTTTTTCTTCCCTTTATTTGCATTGTTTTCCCCCAGATTGTGAAGAGAGGCTCCACATTTCTGCCCAGAAACTGGCCACATGGTTCTCACATGATGCAGCAGTGGTACCACAGTAGCATTTGGAAGCAGTGATAAAAGCCTGCTTAGCTCTCTCTCTCTCTCTCTCTCTCTCTCTCGCTCTCTCCACACATACTACAACGTTACTACAACGGCGACCAGACAAATGTCCCCATAATGTCCTCCTTCACCCAATACACATGCACACACACACCCACACATACACAGATGTCCAGTGTGCTTTGTGAAATCTGCCACCACTGGCATCAGGAACTTTCACTTTCTAACAATTTATTACTCTTGACATGAGTCAACATGAGATTTATTTATATAGCACTTTTAACAATGGCCACCACAGAACAGCTTTACAGAAAAATATAAATTCAGGATGTAAACTTTAAATTTATACATTTCAAAATTTATCCCTAATGAGGAAATCAGAGGCAATGGTGGCAATGGTCTGGGTGACAAAGGTTAATGCTATAACTATAAATAATTCCCTTCTATAACAGTGTAGTTCTATAACTACATGGTCAAAAGTACAATTGTCTAACCAGGAAATTTGTCTATTTTGTTGAAGTTATTGAACTGTTCACTGATGGAGACTTGAGGGCAAAACTGTTTGTGGCAAATGCAGTCCTAAAGCTGTCATAGCAATTGCAGTCCAAGGCCATCTTCATGGTTTCTATGTAGTACCATCTATAGTAACTTTACCATCCATCTCATGTACTTCAGGCTATCTGTATGGGGCTATCCTCAGCAGCAGCGAGTGGTTTCCATGAGATGGGAACTCCAACCAGAAGTAGGGCATCAGGCTGGATCAGACAGGTCCAGAGAGCAGAAGGTGTCAGGATTACTGGTATCTCAGGAACACACTTAGATCACACTTGTACAGACATATACGTGCCTATACACACACTTAAAAGAGTGTGTTTACAATCCGACATTCTATGCCTCACTTCACACACCCGGCCACATGTCCACACACAAACACACACTCGCTGGCACCACTTAAAAACGTTGTGCCTGGCCACCATGACACATGCTGTGCTGACATGCGCCACGACCGCACTGAGAGGAAAAAAAGGAGCAAATTCTGTCATTCCTCTCCCACTACTGCTTTTTCCTCCCTTGACGCAGTTGAAAAATAGCAGGGAAAAGAATGCTGGATTCAGCGTCCCTCTGCAGTACATGCCAGAGTCATGCTTCTGGAACAGAGAGAGACAGTGTGTGTGTGTGTTTTGGGGGGTGTGGGGGTTGGGTTGGGTTTGGTGTTGGACGGAGTGTGTGAGAGCTGGGCAAGAGCTGAGATCTCACATACACTGAATCTTTCTCTAAAATGGACACGTGCGCACACACAGAGACATATATCTTGTACTGCCGGCTTGTTATTCTTTTGTTCACACACACACACACACACACGCAGTACATTAATTTTTGCACTATCTCTGTTGAAGGTCAACAACAATTGGATAATGTCCTGTGTTAACTAGAGCCCTTAGCTCTGGACGATGTCTCCCCTGGCTCACTTTGAAGTTGAAATATACTTTTTGATTCTTGTTTAGTGGCAGCTACACTGGCAGAGGGCGTAGTCTTATGTTAAAAGCACTGCTTTGTCCTTCGTTTGGTGGGAAATGTGGTGCTGGCCTGAACGAAATGCGCCTGTTACTTGCCACCTTTTGAAAGTTTCCCACCAAACACTTTCCACATCCCTCACATCACACAAATGAGGCCTAGAGATGTCCACTTTTATCATTGGGAATGAACACATTTAACATTGGCGCAAATCAGTGAGTTAAATCCCACCACAGACAGGCCAAGAGCTTGTTACTGAAAGATTTGAGATTACATACTAAAAGTCTAGCCTCATCACCTGTGAGGGATTGTCATTTGGTTTAGTTTACTGTGGAAAGAATGGAAAGTTTGGAAAAAAGTTCTTTCCACTCATTACTCCTCCACCCCGTAGGCCTTTTGTGGACATTGCTGCAGTCACTCTTGCATGTGCATGAACACTCTAGTTGTATAAGGCACAGTCCAGTAATCACTCTTTTTTGCCATACTGTTTTAACTTGACTTACCGGACATAGATGATCCACTTGGTAAGTGAGGTTTAGCCGCTACAATCGAATATGCTTAAAACGTTATCCACTAAAATGCTGTTACTTTTAGTATGTAATTCTGCTTTGTTGTTCTTTTCTTGTTCTAGGAGGATGACGTCATGGATTGGTGGAGTAAGTTCTATGCCTCGACAGGAGAGAGGAAAAAATGTGGGAGCTATCTGGAGAAAGGCTTCGACACTCTACAGGTAGAGCAAAAAAACGTGCACAGCGATACACCTATCACTAACTAATAGTAGGTGATAATACTTTCAGATTTTAATCTTAATCAGTTTCCACCCACTAGCTGAGTTTCCCCTATGGTATGACTGCAATCAACCTGGGATGGTGAATGCTAACATGTGGTTCTTCCAAAACTCTTGAAGCCATGCAATGTCACAGATCTCCTGAACCTCAGTGTTCATGAACAAACAGACATGTGTGTGTCGCATCACTGATTGACAGGTGATAGAAGACCATTCCTTCAACCTAGAATGCAGTGGCAAGTGCACCGCATTACAAATGGCACTCTTCACATTCTCCTATCATGTTCACACCGGTAAATTCACTGAGATGTTTGCGATATCTGGATTATGGGTATCAAATATTTTCCGATTAGTGCAAATAATACTGTTTGATTTGAGATGTTATGACCCTTCAGAAATCAGGCACTACATGCTTAAGTAGATAGTGTATAGTATAAGGTGTAGTATATAGTGCATAGTATGCCATTTGAGAGCACTTTGGACCATTGGTGTTGGGATTTTAACTCAAAACCTCACAACAATAAGGAGAAGGCTTGGTGGCACAGGCACAGGAGCCAAAACTTAATTTCAATGCACTTGTATAGGCAAACCTGAGAAATAAAATAAACATTGAATGACTTATAATATTAAATCTCTGTAATAGGTTACTCAACTGAAATCACATCAGGTTCATGCACTGCCAAGCAAAACCAAACAAAATACACAAAAAGTGCAATGGGAACATCGTCTAATGGTGTAGAAACATTAGCTCTGCAGCATGACTTCAAAAGTCTGCTGAGCCATTGGGGACAGCTTGTGCTGTCTTTCAAGTGTACACTTCCCTCTAGTCCACTCCAGCCCACTTCCCACGAGCCTGTCTGTTTAGAAAGCAGCCCTCAGCTGACAACTTTTCCGATGAATTCATGTCGGGGATGCCGCAGGGGGATAACTGAGAGCAGACAGGGGCTCAGCTACTGACATCATCGATTCATTCCCACTTGTTCCACACCACTTTTCCCCTACCAACACAATCTCTCTCTCCTAGCCAGGCTTTCCATCCTTTCGAGTCCCAGGAGCATATTCTGACAGCCTTCCAGCCATCTTTTGTTTCTCAGGGCTTACCTTGCTCTTGTGTGGAAAGTTTGGGGAAAAAAAGCGAGGCTGGGCTTTGAGGCTGGGAGGAGTCTCACTGACACTGACTCTTACTCAGAACTGCTGTGATCAGCTGTTATTTTGAACAAATGGTGCCTCAGGGAGAGAGAGAGAGAGGGAGAGGGAGAAGGAGAGAGATTTTGTGTGATGCGTGCCGGGTCGCACATTGGTGGTGGGGATGAGGCCAGGACACAGAGTGAATCATTTGGAACAACACAGACTATTTATGGATGTTCACTCTTGCTCTCATCAATAAATTGTCTCTTGGGTGGCCTTTTCAATGCCTTTTTAGGTAGCTGAAATATGTGGAGCATTGTTATTACAGCAGTGCATATTTTCCCTTCGCATCAGTCATTTATAATATTTTTAAACGTCCTTGTAAAAAGAAAATTCTTTAATACCTTACACTTATAATTATCACCACATTTAAGGTTGTTTTATGCAGTTGAAATTTTAGACCCACAATTAAGGTCCATGACCTAAAAGACATGTTGGCAATAGATACAATAATGTGTGGTATATTCATTCAACGAACCATAACCGTTATGTAAGTATGTTTACGATGCTTTCCATGACTGATATCTCCGTTTATAACCACCCCTCTCTATGTTTGTGAAAGTTTGTATTCATCTAGCTCATTTTAAATGCCTGAGACTATTAAGTCAGGCCAAGTGGACTTGTGGTAAAATCATGAAGATGTTTTTCATTTTCTTTACAGTTCAGACCATCTTCAAGACCTTCAACACAAGTCAAAAATCGTCTCTTTACTAGGCATCTAACTCTCTCTCTCACTCACTCAATATTATTCCCTCTGCAGGTATATGACACTGAACTGGAAAAAGTTGACGGCTTTGAGCAGCTGGCGGATTTCTGTCAGACATTCAAGCTTTACCGTGGACGCACTCAGGAGAGTGAGAGTGATGATCCCTCCATTGTTGGAGAGTTCAAGGTGCCCCATATACGTCATTGTAGCTCGTCACGCAACAACATGCTACTCACTCAAATTCTTTAACTGGTTTTGCTTGTATTCTTGCCTGCATTTAGGCTAAAAAAAAAACACCTAAATGCAGAGCCAGATGTGTAACATGAGGGATGTTCAGGCTTTCTAACAGACCTCATACAATGACTTAGGCTTTTTTTTTTTCAATTGGCCATGTGTTCATCTCTTCAAAATAGAACATTCAATCTGGAAAGTGATTGCTACACTGCAAATCGTACAGTATGTGTAATGATTCTGTTTTCATATGTAGAATTTGCTTTGGTCTGACCTCTTTATCTTGTCATACAGGGCATGTTTAAGATCTACCCATTACCAGATGACCCATCAGCTCCTTCACCCCCCCGCCAGTTCTGCCTCCTTCCTCCTAATGGCATAGAGGAGTGTTTAGTCCGGGTGTATATTATACAGGCTTATGGACTGCAGCCCAAAGACGCCAATGGCAAGGTGGGTGCTACACTGTCCCTGGCATGAGACCTTAATCAATCATCATAATACATGTACCCATTATGCTTACAGCACTTTATATGAAAGGTGCTTACATTAGGCAATCATAGCACATGCATAAGCACTGCATAAATCCTTTATAAAACAGGGCTGGAAAGTTTAAAGTTGTGAGGGTTTTTGTAGTATTATTTTGTCTCAGTTAACATTATTAACATACTGTGCAAGGCTGTTATTGTAATTGTTTTCCTGTGTGTTGTTCTTAGTTTATTGTTGCTCCCATTCAGTAAGCGTAAATAAAGGATGTTATACAAGGTATATGTAGTGCTTCATAACAGTATTATAAGGAATAAAATATGCCCTTATATCATATTAATAAAATCAGTGAAGGCCCCACATGAAGTGGAGGACCATTACCATTCTGAAGATGATTATTTTTCTATAACAGTACATCCCAAAATATTCTATTCCTCATATGCCCAAGCAATTTGCTAGTAATTATAATTATTATTCATTAAATAACAATGTCATACTTTTTATCCATTTATTATTTGTTACATATAATGTTTTGGAACATCTGCAAAACAAGTTAGTTCATGTTATTAATGAAGTAATTTATTAGGACACTTGAGGAGGATATCAGTCGTGTTTTTGTCCAATCTAAAATAGCCCTGGAAATGGCTGTCATGGCTGAATTTAGAAACATTCAGAATGGGCTAGCTCTGCAAATGATCAATCTTTTAAAACCCATCTTGAGGACCCATCAACCGAGCAACAAAACACAGATAAACTGTAATCACCCTTACAGTTATAAACACTATGTTGCCATTTTTCATTTTTCTTTACAGTTCAGTTCATTTTACAGTTCAGAAATTTTTCAAGATTATACAGAAGTCAAAACATAGACAGAGACACGTTTCTCTAGTAGACCTCTCTCTCTCTCTCTCTCTCTCTCTCTCTCTCTCTCTCTCTCTCTCTCTCTCACACTCTCTCTCTCTCTCTCTCTC
>CM074948.1:13401348-13415976 GCA_037577455.1 Pangasius macronema | reverse complement strand
CGGATGCCCTTCCTGACGCAACCCTCTCTATTTATCCGGGTTTGGGACCGGCACAGAAGTCACTGGACTGTGACCCCCATGGAGTCTTTATATACACAGTGGGGTAAAAAAGTCTGAGCCCACATTGAAAATGTGACAATTTTGAAAATGTAAACATTTTTTTCCATTTAAAATTGGAAATAAAGAGAATAAAGAATAAAACGTGAGGTTACCAGGAACCGGTTAGCCTCCAGTGCCACCATATTTCCGAACTGCAACCTTCCAGGAGTGTCCACAAGTACAAGGTGACAGTAACTAGAAGGCACTTTCTTCAAGCAGTGCTACAGGAAGAAGTCAGCAACATTCAAGAAGGCAAAGATCTTTATGCAGGACAGTGCTGCATCGCATAACTCAGGGTACACCACTTCTTCTTCTAGCCAGAAAAGGCATCAAGGTGACAGAATGATGACTTGGCCCCCTTCCTAACTGCACCTAACTTCAATCCTACTGAGAACTTCTGGGCCATTCTCAAGCGTGAGATTTACAGCGAGGGAAGACAAGTCACCGCTTTGAACCACATTTGGGAGGCTGTGGTGGCGGTGTCAGCTGAAATTGATCATGAACAGATCAAGAAGCTGACAGATTCATTGGATGGAAGGCTCGTGGCGGTTGCTGATAAGAAGGGTGGCTATATTCATCACTGAATAGTTCTGAAAGGACAAAATTGTTTTTTTAATTGTTATGTTATTTTATGTTAGTTATTTGTTAAATAATACTTTAAGGCTGAAGAATAAACTAGTGAGTGAAAAAAATATTTGAAATTTAGTTGCCTAATAATAGTGCACACTGAAAGTTTCCTAATAACTGTGCACAGATTATTAAAGGGGACTCTTTCTGTGTAGAGTAAAAAAGAAACAATTTGTAAGATAAAACTACACTTTATTTGTAATGGATCAACTGAGACCACTGTATTTGTTCACCAATTATTATTATTATTATTATTATTATATTAATATTATTATATACAACTTGCCTAATAATTGTGGACAATCATTGTGTGTGTGTGTGTGAGAGAGAGAGAGAGAGAGAGAGAGAGAGAGAGAGAGAGAGAGAGAGATACAAACACACACACACACACACACACACACACACACACACACACACACACACACTATGTGCTTTTTGAACATTACATTATAGATTTAGTTCTCTCCTTTGCCGTTATAATAACCTCAACTCTCCAGGGAAGGTTTTGCAGCATGATTGTGGGGATTTGTGCATTCAGCCACAAGAGCATTAATGAGGTCAGAAACTACTATCAGGTCAGAAGGTTTGGTGCACAGTCTGCATTCCAGTTCATCCCAAAGGTGTTCAGTGGGGTTGAGGTCAGGGCTCTGTGCAGGTCACTTGAGTTCTTCCACTANCACTACAACCATGCCAAACCATGTCTTCATGGACCTCGCTTTGCGCACAGGGGCATTGAAACACGTTTGGGCTATCCATCTTAGTCCCAGTGAAGGGAAAATGTAATGCTACAACATTCAAAAGACATCCAATACAATTGTGTGCTTCCAAACCTATGGCATCAGTTTGTGGGAGAATCACATATGGGTGTGATGTTCAGGTGTCCACAAACATTTGGCCTTACAGCGTATGTTTATTTTGGGACTATAGTAGTACCACTACTATTTTCAGTTACAGCCTCAACAATTGATTTTTTTTTTTTTTTGATTCTCACCATCATTTTCAGAGGATGATTATGTAAAGCAGTGCCAATAGCCACAAATGTATGTATGAAATGCAAAAATACAAATTAGCTGTCCATTATAACTGGAACCAAAACTATTCCACTGACTTGACAAGAGCTTTTAACTCCCTAGGGAGCCACAGTGACTGGTCTTGTTGCCTCACAGCTCCAGCATCGCCAGTTTGATCCTGAGCTCGGCTCACTGTCTGTATGGAGTTTTGCATGTTGTGTGTCCAAGTGGGTTTCTTCCCACCTCCTAAAAACATAGGTGAGTGTATGAATGTGTGTGTATGGTGCCCTGTGATGAACTGCCAGCTCATTCAGGGTGTACTCCTGCCTTGTGCCCAGTGTTGCTCGATTCACTCTGAGCTTAGTGAAGATGAACAGATTTGATTCATTTGTTCTCAAGAATCGATTCATGACCCAAAAGATCCAGAAGTTCCTTCTCAAATCGTGTATCACTACCTAACTCTAGCCAGAGAGGGATACAGAAGTGCAGAAGCTGCTTAATTAACCTAAGAGGATGTATTTTTATGGGTTTATTACTCACTTAGTGCATGGTAGATCGGCTTGTGTTTGCCCTGAAGCCGAACTGAGCACATTGCAGCGATTTTCCCTGGAGGCTGCATTCGGGCGTCTATCAAGTACCAGGACCTTGCAAACGTCGCCCATTGCTGTGAAGAGCAGAAACACACACCCGAGGAACTAAAAGCGTTAGAGTAGCCGCTGCTGGTCAGTAAAGCAAAAGTACCCTTACTTATCATACTCATCACTGCTGGATTTATCAAGCTATTTGTTGGTATTAAATAGGATGTACAGCTAGTTATAGCTATGATCTAATATTACAGGCTCATGCCTAGAGATCATAACATAGCTGAGTAGATAGCTGAGTATAACACGTTTAACTCAAAAAACTTATATTTCTGAAAAGGATCTATCACATGTGTAGTATAGTATAAAACAGTGTGAGCACATGAGAACATATTAAAAGAATAAAAAGCGCTTTACCTGGGCAGATCTGGAAAAACTAGACATGTTAGCCCGTCACATTAGCTTACATTAGACACTACACATTTGACCCCAGTCCGGTGTTAGTGGTGCTTCAGTATTTCTCTTCCTGAACATCACGGCGAAGAAAGAATAGTTCCCATTATTAAAATTTACGCAGATTTAACGTTTGTTGACAGCTTGATTATTCTATGTATATCAATTAGAGACCTTCTCGATAAATATTTTACTTTTTAATACCTAGTATAATGCTCAATCTTAATAACCATACAGACAAGCTTTTTTTCTTCTACCGGACTATATTTTGAAGTGACACACAGGCGTCATGCTGCTTAACCAGGTTGTGTCATATTGGGCTGTATAGTTTACTACAAAGGGTGCATGCGCGATGTTTTAGCCGCCTTGTAGTGCACTTAATATAGGGAGTAGGGCGCCATTTGGGATTCAGCCTATAGGAAGGCTTTAGTAAAACGCGGGGAAGTTTGGTTTGTGTTGTGTGGCATGATATTAGCTGAGTGTATTTGTGTGAGGTGAATGAGATAGAGTTATGGACAGATATGTTCTTATCGTGGTAATTAATCAGGAAGCGAAGAAAGAGAGCTCCTTCAGCGGTAAGAAGTTAGCACTAGTTAGCGTTCGCTAGTTAGCTAGTTAGTAGGCAAGTGATAGCAAGCTGGCTAAGTGTAGTGCAACATAAACGCGTGAATGATCAGCTGATTTATTTGTTTTTTTATTTATTACATTTCAGGGATTGAAGCTGCCAGAAAGGTGTATAACAAGCTGAAAGATATTTGCAAAACCGACAATAAGACACGGCTTTCCCCCTTTCCAGGTAATTATACTCTAATATACTGTAGTAGATAGCTGTATTGCTAGCTTGTGTATTATTAGTTTATTTACTCTTTTATTCTCCTCTGTATTTGTTTGCTGGTTGTCATCCGCGATGTTTACTTAATCATACTGCAATAAAAATAATCTAATACAGCAGGGCTTCTCAAATGCTTTAAAACCAGGCATCTTTCACTGTAAAAACAAATCACACAGTGCCTCTTATTTCATCTCAAGCCTTATTTCATGAGCATTTTAAATGTGTACAGTAATATTTTATTTATTAAAAAGAACCTCATAGATTTTAGGGTTGTTACTGTTAGAAATGTTCACGGTATGATAACCCAAGTGAAAATATCACGGTATTAATCGACCGTCTAAACACACACCCCAGTGGTGAAAACTAAAGCAAACATTTATTATCAAATCAGTGCACAAAGGTGTTTTTGCACATTCTTGTGCATATTTTCATTAGGAAATAAAAACAAAATAATCAAATCCCTTAATTGTTTTTTTTTTCCTGTGGGATAAGATTTCTGGACATATGTTTAAGTTTTGTTGCTGGAGGACGTGTAGATGGATTTGCACGGGATAAGCGATCTCTGTATAAACCACAGCGATGAGATCGTCCTCACAGTACGCATGCGCATTAAACACGTTCATTCATTCATTCATCTGTAGTAACCGCTTTATTCTGGTCATATTTGCGGTTGTTTTGGAGCCAGTCCCAGCAACACCGTCTGTCACAGGACACCATGCATCATCTCATTCACACCTACTGTTGGCATCATAAGTTTACATACGCCTTGCAGAACCTGCAAAATGGTAATGATCAATAAAAAAAAAGAGGGATCATGAAAATTGCGTTTTGTTTTTTTTTTATTTAATACTGCCCTGTATAAGCAAAGGATTGTGTTAGGATTGTGATGATTAGTGTAAATTGTTATTTTGTTTAAAGATCTTTTTTTTCCCCATTTAGTATTGCCCTTCAGAAGCTACATAAAATATTTAACATTTCCCAGAAGACAAAATAAGAGTTTACCCCGATCATCCTGTACCTGGCTCTTAATGTATCATGCTGCCTTCTTGAGCATCAGTGAATGTTTGCACCTTTTGTAATAGTTGTGTACAAGTCCCTCGGTTGTCCTCAGTGTGAAAAGATGTGAAAAAAATAGCTTATTCAGGGCAGTACTAAACAAACAAAATACAATTATTATTATTTTTTTAATGGTTAGCATTTTGCAGATTCTGCAAGGTGTATGTAAACTTATGACCCCAACTGTAGGGGCCATTTAGTGTAACCAGTCCGCCTGCTTGCGTGTTTTTGGACAGTGGGAGGAAACTGGAGAACCCACAGCAGGAAACCCACCAAACACTGGGAGATCGTACCAAAGGCATGTGAATACCTTGCCGAAAACTCATGGAAGTGTGCATTTAACAGTCTATATTCTGTTGTAAATTCAGCCACTGGGTTTTGGCTTGTTTTCATTGGGAGACGATTGAAAAGAGCACCACAAGAAATATGTAACCTTTACCAACATGACAGTTCAGACAGGATATTGCCTGGGGTTTTGTACTACTCAGTTTATAGAAATTCAGTAAAAATTACTGACGTGACGGATACAGACAGGGCTAAAATCCTAAACGTACTCTGGTATTACTTCCATCTCCCCATGGAGAACTGGTCCAGTCTGAATCATGTTGTCGTTATAAGCTGAAAAAGAGAGTGGCGCAATGGAAATGCATCTTAATCGGTATTTTGAAAAAGTCAGTGGTGAGGTAGCTGTCCGATCATGACACAGTGACACTGTAACAACCCTAATAGCTTTCTGTTCCTGAACTTTCCACCAACACAGCACTTTAGGTCCACACTGAATTATTTATACACCTACTTGTTTTTGAGTTGCTGAGGATTGGATTAAACCCATTCAATTCAAGAGACCAGTCAAAATGTTCCATAACTACTAGAACGCACTAAATATAAGAACTTGTTGTGATTTCCACCTTTTTACAGACTCCAGCCATACCTCACTTTGAGAACCACTGTAATGTAGCTACCTGCCTGTCCATTTTCAGTGTGTTTATCTGTCCGTGCGGTTCCTTCTTTAGCTTGCTCCCTGAGTGGAACTCCTGCCTCCCCGAAATGGTTCCTCGCTATTCAAGCAACTCATGGCCCGACACAGGTTCGATTTTCAGCTCATACAGCCGTTACAGTTTGTATATTTTTTGAGTTTAGTATTATAAAGACCTCCCAGTCACCGTTAATCCACATAGAACCATATAATTCTAAGGTTATGGGTGTATTTAGTAGCAGCTAATATCTATGGACACCAAGCAATGTTTTCGAATGGAAAGCAGTAGGAGAAAGTGTAGTCTTATAAGCACACAGGGTCTCCTAAACTTACAATCCAACATCATGGCTTTCTTTAACATTGTCTGCTTACATGATCCAAGACTAAAGGGATTAAATGATTTGGACTATGGTGCATTCGAAAGTGATCATGACTCTGCCGTATTCCCTCAGAAGGCTGTGCCTTTCCTGTTTCAGCTTGCACCGATCCTCTAATGGCTGCTGAGAAGACTTTTGCATGGAAGGAAGCTACAGTGTAACTGAAATGGCTTGTTATTTAGTTAGGGAATGTAATTTAATGTTAAAGGTGCAATCTAAAGGCTGAAGGTTGTTTTATTTAACTAAAACAAATAACCTGGCAAATATGACACGGAAACCTTGAAAAATGTAAAATCTGTTGTTATATGGATCTCCTGTCAAGTGAAAATCTAGCATCACTTGGAAAACAAGGTGAACCACCTTCATATAAATGTATGTGGTGCTAGATAACAGCATCAGATTAACAAAAGTAGATAACAAAGTTATTAGTTTTTCAACTGAAGGGCTCTCAGCAGCAAATCAGCATTGCCCGGATTTCTCAGGTTGTAGTGGGAGACGAGTTCAAGGACTAATTAAAAAAAAAAATAATAAAAAAATTCCTCTGTTGTTGTACTTCACATGCTTGACCACTAGAGCGCTAATCTTGACTAATTGTGACTAATGCACCTTTAAGAGGATTATTCCTTTTTAAAGATNAATAATGTAGTATTTCTCTTGTTTTTTCTTTTAAAATGGTGACATATTATTGGATGGGCCACACCTAAAATGTCTTTATTGGGATGATGTATACTTAGTGTAATTTCTCATTTAGATTTGTAGATTTCGGTGTACCTTCACACCCACAGTGTTGGTTGACTGCAATGTTCCCACAAGTTGAGCATCTTTCACCTGATCTTGTCTGGCAGTTCTGCAGCTCAGAGTGGGATGAGGTGTGTGTGCAGCACAGTGATGGAGAAGAGTCTGTGCTTTCTCCTGTGGACAGCTGCGTCTGCGCCCTGCAAGAGCAAGAGGAGCAGAGCCAGCTGGCTGAGATCCCCTCACACTTGGAGTGTGTGCTCAGTATTTCATTTCTAATTCTACTGCACGAGTCAGGGTTGAATACGGGCACGGGGCAGAAGCTTAAATTGGTGTTTGAAGCGTTGTCTTTTCTTCATAGGCTCTTTGAGGAAGCAGCTGAGTCTCTTCATCAGTTAGCAGACAGACTTCCTCCCCCAGGTAATAAACACACTAACAATTCAGAGTTAGACACGATATTTAAAGTGCTGATTAGTTCTTTGGAAATGATGCAGTTCTTTGGAATAGGTGGTCAAACTGGTTGTTACAGGAACGCTGTGTTTTTGTGCTTCACAGGACGGTTCCTGTTGGATGTCATTCTGCTGTGTGAGGGCGAGGTAGGAATGAAGGACCTGCTGCCAGTGATCGGCTCCCTGAAGCACATGCGGGCTTGGCACTCTGCACAGACGACAGTCATCACAGAGCATAGTGCAGGGTAACACATCCACAATCCACCTTTACATCTACCATTTACTTTTATAATCACTGTATATCAGGCATTGTCGCTATGACCTTGAATTCGTGTGACCGTGTACACGGTTTAAACGTTTCTACAATGAAACAACGTGTGGATGCACAAATAATAGGATGATAATACAGTGCTGTTCTTGCAGAAATAGGTCTTTCTACACTTTACAGAGGAGGCAGAAATATTACTGCTCTGCATATTTTTTATAATTATCAATAAACTTTAATATGCCTTATGTTTCTTTGTGCAGCAGCCAGAACCCTTCTCATCAGGTTCTTCTGAGCGTGTATCTCAATCAGAATAAACATTATTGCTTTTTAAAGTCTGTTTACTCCCAAGTTTTCTTCAGAAATGTTCCAGGATTCAGGCACAGTAATGAGTTTTTCCCAGACGGCCATACATTTGTAACTTTAGGTTATATTTAATGTGACATTTAGAACACTTGTATCATTTAGTGATTCGTTTAAATACAAATAGGAACAGTATATGGGAGCAGAAGTATCAGATAAATGTGTCTTTATTGTCCAGATGGCGAGCAGCAGCCTCGTACCTGTCGGGCCGTGTGTGTTCTCCCTCTGATGTAGAGAGCTGCCTCGATGCCAGTGAGCTTTGGCGAGGGGGACTGCTGATCCGAGAGAAGAAGGTAACATGCTCACCTGCGTTCCTGCACTGAACGTGTCCAAACACTTCTTTGCACATCTTAGTAGATTGCAAAATAAACAGGTTGAAAAGATGGTGCCTGTTTGGCTGCTGCTTTTACTGTATCTTTACGTTTATCCTTTGCCACTGCAATTTCACGACGTCCACTTCAGAGGACAGACAGGCGAGCCAGTGGTCTAGGCCTTAAACTTTACAACCATGCCCTGAAGAAGTATTAAGAAGCAGAAGGGAAAGAATACAAATAATATAAATGTGGTTGTTAAACGTCAGCTGATAATTGGATTCATTGTGAGAGACAGGACTAAGCTTCTGTAAGGTGTTCCAGAAGTTTCCATACATAGGAGAAGTTAACAGTTTTTGGCGAAATCTCTTCCAAAATTTTTCATACTTAGTTTACGTTATATATATTTTTTCAGATAGCCTTTAAGTGTGACTTTGACAAAAGAAGAACGTTTTGAAATCATTCTCACGCCTGGATCGGGAACATGTTGCAATGGACATGCAATTACATGCGTAACGCCAGATGTGTTAACACAAGTTCCTCATGCGTGGGAGAGACGACTCTGCGTGTGGTTACAAAGAAATAGCAGTCATGTAGAGGATGCTTTGGAAATAAAGTTACATTTTCCTAAAAAAGTGTTAATGTCCCCGATGTAAGGAGACTTTTGGAACACGCCGTAGTTATCCGTCATCCCGCATGGTTTAGTTCTGCATCCACCCTGACATTAAGAGCTTCTCTAATCACAGGAAGTAGATTCTCACAACATCTGTTGTGTCAGAGCTGAGAAATCTTGGCCCGGTGCAGCTTTGCAGTCTCTGACAAAGCTCATTAAGGTTAATAAAGTTTAAAAATAAATAAATAAATAATAGCCTTGCTCGGTACTTTGAGTGTTTGTCCACCAGAGGGCAGTCATGTCATAACAAAAAATGGCCTTTGTAACAGCAGATACTGAATTTTTACCAAGAGTTTGTTTTTAATTACAGAAGTACTGCCAGGAGTTTATATTAGTGTCATTGTGTTTTAATATTGTGTAGTCTCATGCCACAAGGAAACATATATGAGCTGTGTAAGGCATGCACACACACACATGCAGTATCCCAACAGAGTCGCTATTTGTTTAAGGTAACATATAGTCCTGGTATATTTTTAATATTATAAGCATCTTAAAAAGGGAAACCATAAGCCACTGTACAGAAGAACAGTTTAACATGATGGGAAGCTGTGAAAATATGTGAAGTGAAGGAAATGTGTGAAGGTCAGTGGTTTAGGCTTTTGTAGATGTTGTAGATGTTGGTCTTCCATCTTTTCCTCCAGCACCACCAGTGTGCAGATACAGTGACATTAACGAAATGCAAAAAAATCACCCATTTCCAAAAGCCTGAAAGATTTTAAGTGGTTTAATGGAATGAACCGCGCTCGGTTACTGGTGAAACATTTGCTTTAGACTGTGGGTAATTGCTGTTTCGCCTTCATACGTGCACATTTTGCATAAACGCATTATATGTTAAGGCAAACTCTCTGTTCCTGCTTTGCATTAAAAATGAGAAATTGTGAGTAATATGAGTGCCATTTCACTAATGGACCTATGAGGGCAGAGAGAAACTCTTTAATTTGTGTGATGCTGAGTTCTGGCTGTGAGTCCTAGATGTATACTTGTGTTTATTCATTAGCCAAAAGAGCACGAGAAATAACTGAAGAAACAAACTATAGCATGGTCCAAGTTTACTTTCTAAAAGCATTTCAAGCCCTGCAAAATCTCTTGGCTTTTTTGGCTGTCCAACTGGTGAATCACTGATCTCTGTCAAACAGTAATGTCTTCTCGTGTGTGTGTGTGTGTGTGCGTCGACGTCAAACAGAGACTCGACGACAAACTCCCCAAGTCAAACTTCTCCGTCTACGCTCCACCGGTCTCGATGCACACAGACCCCCACTGCTTCACTGACCACATGATTCAGCCTGAAGTAAGTGGTCTTCCTTTCTCTTATTCATTACTGAAGCCACGCACATTTTCATACAGCCAACAAGGTTGAATCGTAAAGATCTAGTTGCATGAAATAATTTTCTTACAAAGCTCTGGGTATTAACGTACTAACTATCTGCTAGCATGACTGAATGATGACATTAGCTACGTTTTAATGCTTAACTATCAGTGATTAGTTTATGGATATAAAGAAGATATTTGGAAGTGGTTGGAAATGTTTTCTTTTGTAGTGGTGCTTCGTTTTACCACTTTTGATATGTTGCTTTGAATTTGATGCAGGGAGAATAAATACACACTTCTCTGACCGGTCCGTTTTTGTCACTGACTTGTTGTCAAAATGTTGTCAGTTTGGTATTCAAGCAAGAGAGTGTAAATATGTACTTTCTCGACATTTTCAGACACTTCGAGATGAATTACAGAGATCGGGACATCGACCCGACTACTGGACGGACGAGTGTGTGTCTTGATGAGCTGCAACACAAGCTGTGATGGTTCATTTTTGAAAACTAAAGACGCTGACCATTTCTTCACAAGTTTGTCTCTTCTGCAATATCTTTTTAAGTCCTCTACGTTTGGTCCGCTGAAATACTTAGTTGGGTTTGCCTGTGGACCGCTGTCCACCAGTTCATGACCCCTGACCTATACTTTCAAAAATCCTCTGAGGGCTGAAATACGTATATTTATATTGTATAACTATATGTATTAAATGAGATAAAAGTTCACAAGTGTTGTGTTTTCTCATACAGCAACGTGTGAAATGATCCTGCACATTTTGCATTTTTTTTATTATTATTATTATTATGTTTGACCTTGCATGTGGAAGCTTTCCCTCTTTGTGATAAAGAGAGAGATGAGGGAGATACAAACCAGACAAACGACAGAGACAGAAGAAGAACGAGAAAGTAAGAGAAGTGAAGTCTTCCTTTCCCCCTGTCATAAAAGCGAGAGTATGGAATGTAGCAGTAATGAGTTTTTCCGCTGTGGATGAATCAGCGGGGCCACGGACTCCAAAGGAGCAGATTGCGCCCCGTGGGCTGTTTACCTAGGGCTCGCCTCGTGCGTGCAAGATTTACTGCCCCCTCGCTGATTAGTGCCATTAACTTCCCCTGCTGCTCCCGCCATCTTTATGAGCAGTATTAGTGTGACAGGCATTAAAATGTAATTCTTCCATGTATCTCTGTGTTTATGAGTTTGAGGCATTACCTTCCATATGCCAGAGAGAGAGAGAGAGAGAGAGAGAGAGAGAGAGAGAGATCCACACGGAGAGAGGAGAGTGCAGCCGCGCTTGTGAATTTGGCTCACACAGTTCCACAAATTGCAGACAATGGCACTTCAGTCTGATGAAATCTGAAAGGAGAGCGTGTTTTTCTATAATCTGGTTTTCTGGAAATAAACCTTAATTTCAGTAGTATAATAGTATGATATAGTGTAGCTGTAGGTGCTTGTGTCGTTCGGTAAACGATATTAAGTCAATATAACAATACCAGAGAAAAAGGTACCGAATTAAATGTGTCTGTCCGGCGTCTGCAGTCACTCTGGTATTACTACTATTAACCGTTATAGTTTTGCATTTCCACTGGCCTAATGTAACACTTTTTTTCTGTTCTCCTAACATTTAATAGCCACTTTAATAGGAACAGCATTACCCCTGCTCACTGATGCAATTATCCAATCAGCCAATCGCTTGGCAGTAGCGTAATGCATAAAATCATATAGATGCAGGTCAAGAGCTTCACTTAATGTTTGCATCAGACATCAGAATGAGGGAGAAAAAATGTGATCTCAGTGGCTTTGACCTCAGCATGGTTGTTGGTGCCAGTTGGGCTGGTTTGAGTGTTTCAGATACTGCAGATCTCCCTGGATTTTCGTACACAACAGTCTCTAGAGTTTACATTGAATGAAGCGTAAAACAAAAAACATCCAGTGAGCAGCAGTTCTGTAGGTGGAAACCCCTTGTGGATGAGAGAGGTCTACAGTCACTAAAATAACCACTCTTTACAGCCATGCTAAGTGGAAAAGCATCTCAGAATGCATGCAACATTTTGAATCTTGGCATTTGTTAGACACCCTTTTCCAGAGTGACTTACACAAGTGCTTCCATATCAGGTTCCTGTCCTGATCTCACCTGACCTTTTTCCTCTCTTTAACTGTCTAGTTTCGGGGTGTAGCCTCAGATCCCTGTTCTTGGATGACAGGAGTGGACGCCATTTCTGATGGGAACATTAACTGAAGCTCTTGACCTCTACCTGTGTGATTTTATACATTGCATGGTGTCACATTGATTGATTGGATAATTGCATGAATGAGCTGGTATGTTTCTATTAAAGTGGCCAGTGAGAGTGTGTGTGTGTGTGTGTGTGTGTGTATAGGTGTGGTATCTATATATATATAAAAAAAGGAAAGTCGTAATAATACCTAAAATTGGTCAATCTGTACAAACACAAAGGAAGGTCTTTTGCTGAGAAGTGTTTGTTTCTCACATCGTAAATCTGCTTATCTTCACTTTTCCCTGCCTGCAGCCTGCATCAATTTTTGTATCCAAATGAGGTTTTCTTGAGGGATGAAGCCAATACTAGCTTATTAAACCCATCAAACTGGATGAAAGTGTAGAGCTGAGCTGGGATAGTGCTGACATTTTTTGGGAATTCAGCAGTACAGACAGCATGCATGAGGAGGAGGAGGAGGAGGAGGACCCCCTCTGAGAGCCAGCTGAGGGACAGACACTGAAGCGCATCAATCACTGTGTTTCTAGTTTCATAACCTGCCACATACAGTATCACTTTCTATTGTCAGCCGGTTTCACGTTGGTCATTTGAACCAGGTTTCCTTAGTCTTTATGTTCTTTGCATGTTCTTCAGCCTATTCTTTTCCTAATGGAATTTCTCCCTGCATTCGCAATAAAGCTTCACCTGTCAAAGCACACACCCTTGCATTAATAAGCAATCCAATACTTATGCTTTTCTAAAGATAAAATTACACTAGAACTGAAGGTGATGATGATGATGATAACGATGATGCTGCGTTGTCTCCCACACAGGTCTTTCACTATTACCAGCCAGTGCTGGAGCTGATCCAGTTGGTCAGAGTCTCAGATCTCCCAGTGATTCTTCTTTCCGCCACAGAGTTTGAGCTGTATCCTTTCTCTGCCTCGCCCAGGCCTCCTCTTTAAAAAGTACGTTGTGTGTCTAGTTTCTTTTTTAGCTGTTCATAGGGATGATGGCTATTTTTACTGCTTTTTACGTTGATGTTATGAGCCTGTACATAATAGTATGGGGGATTTTTTTAATCAAACATCTGTTTTTAAGTCAAAGTGTTTGTATTGGAAATGGCTAAGAATGCACAGTGTCATCCAAATTAAACTTTTCTTCACATAATTTTTAATCTGTGAGCTGACCTTGACTAATTTGTAGAAAAAACGAACATTGTGAGCAATCCTTATAATTAATCTAGCCACCTTCAGTTAGACACTTTCTCTCTGAGAGCCAATCATTGTCCAAATACGGCATTTCCTTCTTATTGTGTCCTAACATTGCGATATACTGTCAGCATTTATCTTGACTTGTACATCCAGTGCATTGTCCAGCCAATCCGCCAAAGCCAAGCTTCTGTTAGAACAGCTCAGAGCTCTGCGTGGAGAGGTAACTCGCACAAATTTTCATAAAGCCTCTTTTTCATCCAGCTTACTACTCTGCATTATGAAATGTACCTCACACCGTATCCGAACGAAAAAGACGGTGATAGTGATTTCTGGTATCACTGTACAACCTCTTAGTCACACACACACCACGTGTTGTGTGTTATGTGTTGTAAGTTCTTTGTTTCCGTGGCAGGTTGGAGCTCTGTTCTCTCTTTCCTGTGTGGTGAGCGTTGAAGCCTTTCCTCCAGCCTCCCAGCTCAGTGCCTCCAAATGGAGGGATTTTGTGGCCAAGCGCCCGAAAGCCTTCTCTGGTACAAACATCAGACTTCACTTTAAAAGAAATGGGCTGTTACTAAACAGTACTTAATACACATTATATAAATATTCTTATCTTATTGCACATTTGGAATATCGAAATATGTACTTAATAGTTTACATCCTGACTGAGTCCAGACTGAGCGCATTCAGCATGTAATAGCTAGTAGAGTTAGGATACGGCAATGCTTTTCCTGAATGATCACTTTTCTACAGTCTAAAGTGCTCTGTTTTTTAAAACAGAAATATCCCATACAAAATCATCAGTCATACAGTATGTGCAACCATAAATTATATCCTATTAACTCACATTCCCAACTGTCTAATCACAGTGGTGCTTGTAAATCTCCTGCTGCTTGAGCAGTGTAATTGAATGCAGAGTGAAGCTATGATTGAACCTATGTGTTATTGCAAAATCATGTGATTGCATTTTACTGAAACAAAATATGTATCCCAGCAACAATTAACATTGATCATGCAACATGGTGAATCTTTTAGAGACAGTGGTGCTGAGGAAGAGACAGGAGTCAGAGCTAGAGGTAGCAGAGCTGAAGATGTTGA
>CM074948.1:13379245-13401276 GCA_037577455.1 Pangasius macronema | reverse complement strand
TGTTGAGGATGCAGAAGATAGGGATAGGTGGAGAGTGATGATTCGCTGTGGCCACCCCTGAAGGGAAAAGCAGAAAGAAGAAGAATCTGAATGAATACTTCTGGACAGTCTGATTCTGATTAACTCTCCCTTTTCAGCTCCTGATGTCAGGGTGAAAGGCGAGAAAGGCCACTATCTTCTCTTGGTTCAGGGGGCAGAGACTGGTGGCTGCAAAGCACGACTAATACACTCCGCCAGTCAGATTAATGGTGCTGTTGCTCTGGCAACGACCAGCAGCCTTGTACAGGAAAAAGTTTCATTATCCTCAGGTAAGATTGTCAGTTTTATGCATGGTTGAACCTGTTGAACATCGTATCACCATGTAATCACATTTCCAATAATTAATCCTGAATGTTGATTATAAACAACCATATTGTCGATAGATACATGTGCAGTAATACACAGTGTCTTACATAAGTATTCATCCTCTTGAATGTCACCTCACTGGACCGAATGATTCGAGCTGACAGGAATGCTATGGTAACTCAAATAAGGTGAGAAACGTTGGTACCACTCGTCTTTTCGTAGAGTCTTGTCTTGCAGAAAAAGGTTTGTATTTGACAGGTCACACAGTGATCATGTGCACACTATAGTGTCAGATTTCTATTCTTGGCTGACTGGAGAGGAATCTAATGTGATCTGCTGTTGTAGCTAGAGGTGGCACTGGTCTGATACCCAGTCTTGGGCCAGTAACAGCAAAAAAAAAAAAAAAAAAGTTGTCTCAGATATCGGAGAAAACATACTGGATATCGGATCCTGTTCGGATCCAGAATTGGATTTGGAAAAGAAATTTAGTTTTGGCACTGGAAACGTTTCCATGTAAAGACTTGACTGGTTGCTCTTGTTAGGATTGATTTTATCATACATCTACATTATACTTTTATGTTGTTCATCATATTTGTTATGTTTACAGTGTAAGTGATTTTTGCATGAAGGTTTAACTGTGCTTCAGTTTAAAAAAATATATATGTAAAGCTTAGTAGTTATCAAAGGAAATGATATTGGATGGGGATTGATATCAGAAAAGAAAAAGTGGTATTGTCATGTCTAGTTTGCCTCAAAGTTTGACGTGTTGGTGCCTTCTCAGATGCTTTCCTGCTCACCACGGGTGTAATGTTCCTGTCAGCTTGAACCAGTCTAGCCATTCTCCTCTGACCTTTGTCTTAACCAAGGCATTTCATCTGGCAGAACTGTCACCCACTGGATGCTTTTTGTTATTTGCATCTAAAGACTGTTGTGTGTGAAAATCTCAGGAGATCAGCAGTTTCTGAAATATTCAAACCAGTCCGTTTACGTTACGTTATGTTTGATATGAACATTAATTGAAGCTCTTCACCTGTATCTGCATAACTGTATGCATTGACCTGCTGCCACATGATGGGTTGATTGGACTATTGAAATTCTGTAGCTGTGAAACCCCAAAATTAGTCCTGGGGCAAACAGTTGACTAGAGAAGACCATTCAGCTACAGTCAGTAAGAGAATCAACCAAGAGACCAAATATGCAATCCATACATTTACACTTTATACACTAAATAATTTTGCAAAATTATATACATAGACACCCCCCCCCCCAACACACACACGCACCCCTTCAAGATTATGGGCTATTTATGACATATAATCCCGATTAAGTCCAACAATACAAGGAACAGTTCATGGAGGGTGAGTACATATGCTTGGCATTGTTGTGAAGTGGTTCGATGCTTTTGCCTCTTTATGCTGTAGCACTCGCATCATTTCAGCATGCCTTCTCATTAGAGCTGGATTAAAAGCCCTCCACAGTCGTATCAAATCCCACAGCACCTGAAGCCAGCTGGACCTTAGCAAACACATGGGGGGAGAAAAAAAAAAAAAACTTTCTACACCACTGTTTCCACACAGCCCAAAACCTTCATCTTCATGTTGTGCACTCACCATTTATTTCTACTTGTAAAGTTTAGGAGATGATGTATGACTACGTGACTTGCACTCAGATCCAGTGAGAGAGCTGTAGTGTCCTGTGGCTAAGCAGAGCCAGTGTTGCACGGCTGACTTCATCAGCCCTTGTTGTTAAGTTCTCTGCTAATGCAGCTTTGAAATGAATAATACATGAATAAATGAATAAAATCCAAAACCTGATAGTCTTTAAGTGTCTCTTCAGCTGGAATTTATCTGAAAGTCTAACGTAGTGCCTATAGTACAAGGTTGAAAAGAACACCATACTGAATTGTCTGACTTAAAATAACATTAGACATGTGTGAAAGTACGGATAGTTTAATGCTTTTGTAGGCGTGCAGTATTTCTTCATTGATTAACGTTTTGTGTGGAGCGTAATGGCAATGCAGTGGTTTGCTGTTCACTACAGCACTGAATAGGAGAAACACGAGAACTAAACACATTCACAATTCTAGTGACGACCTCTGCAAACTCCATTTAATGACAAGACGAGAAGAGTGGAGGCGTGGGTTTGCTCATAGTTTCCTACTGTAATCAGGAGATTGTGCCAAAGCAACAAATGCTACTGTAATCATTTAAAGGGAATTATGGTGGTTGTAGTGTTTAGAATTGTATCTGCATTGAGATACTAGATTTAGGGCAGGGTTTGTCAGGTGTTCTCTCTCTCTCTCTCTCTCTCTCTCTCTCTCTCTCACTCTCTCTCTCTCTCTCTCTCTCTCTCTCTCACACTCTCTCTCTCTCTCTCTCTCTCACACTCTCTCTCTCTCTCTCTCTCTCTCTCACACACTCTCTCTCTCACACACACTCTCTCTCTCACTCTCTCTCTCTCTCTCTCTCTCTCTCTCTCTCACACTCTCTCTCTCTCTCTCTCTCTCTCTCTCTCACTCTCTCTCTCTCTCTCTCTCTCTCTCTCAAAGTCAATAAGACAGAAAAAATGCAACTTGTCATGTTATTAACACAAGCACAAACCTCAAGCAAAATTTTTGATCCAATAAATATTTTGTAAATGTTCTGTTTGAAACAAGAGTTACCATTACCATTACTCTATGCGAGCTGGGTATGCCAGATTTTAGATTTTAGACGTTAGACATTAGATCATTATATTCCTAAAATACCCAACAAGCTTCTGCACATTCAATTAGGTATAGATGCAGAAGTTCTTGGCATTGCCTGAGAAAATGTAACCTGGATATGTAGTTGCTGAATGTTTTATATAATTCAATATCATTCAATATAATGCAAAACAGCTGGAAACACCAGTGATAAGCTTTTCACTAACTGATTAATTGAAGAAAACTGCAGCTTGCAGTTAAATAATAAAACTACTACTCTGCCAAATGATCCATATCCTGTGCAATTTTGGTCAGATGGCTTTTTTTCTTTCTTTAATGCATTTGGGTAATAATTACCTTGGATGGTCAATTAGCAGGAAAGTGCTGTATTTGAAGGAAACATGATAGTTCTGTTAGAAAACCATCAATTGTGGCAGTTGTTATTGTTACGATATAAAAGTTTTGCAATTAGAAACAACAGGTTAACACTGTGGAAATTCTACTTTAAATTCACAGCAAAGTTTTACAGTGTATAAGGATTTGCACGGTGAATCACAAGATTACTCACAAAATCATAAGATTACTAGAGAGTTAAAGTATAAATCTGTAACGCCTGCTCTTCCTCACCAACTACAGGCATGAGCAATGTACTCTCTTCACTGACCTGGCCACAGAGGGTCTCTCCTTTGAGTCATTAGCTATGAACACCTTCTGATGATGTTTTGTCATTACTTACTCAGGTCAAGAGTTATGATATGGAACATTTCACACACGCTCTAGCCTCCACTGAACCCTACAATTATCGTCTGGGTTGGATGGTTTTTCCACTCTACTAGTGAGAGAGGGGTTGGTCTGAATCAAGAGAGGTTTTGCTTCTGTATGTGCTGGACATTGATGGATATGCTGCGGTGTGTTTGTGTGTGTGTGTGTGTGTGTGTGTGTTACTGCATACACTTTAATGGATCTCTTTTCTCTCTCTCACTCTCTCTACACACAGTGTGACCCATATATCAAGATCACATTAGGGAAGAAATCAGTAAACGATCATGACAACTACATACCCTGCACCTTGGACCCAGTTTTTGGAAAGTAAGTGACTCTCTCTCTCTCTCTCTCTCTCTCTCTCTCTCTCTCTCTCTCTCTCTTACACACACACACACACATACACACACACTTTCTCCCTTTTTCCAGCTCTCTTCTCTCTCATCATGCACACGCAGGCAAATTATTTTACTCTGCCGATGTGGTATATCAGACGGGAATTTAATAGTGCACCAGCAGGGGTTGCTCTACTCTTAGCAATGGTCACATCACTATTTCTGTAATACTTGAGTCATTACACTTTGACATGATAAAGCTCACAGTGATGCAAACCAGATAGTGGCACGGTGTGGTGACATTCTTAATAAGAAAATTCAATATAATTTGCTTAAAGCATGAATGGAGAAATTATTATGCCCTCATTTTTATGAAGAACGGTGAGTCAGACAGCACAGTGTGTCATGAGTCAGAGAGTCAGAGAGTCAGGAGTTGTGGTGTAGGAGTAATACCATTTACCTTTTTCTCTCAGGATGTATGAACTGACCTGCTCCCTGCCCCTGGAGAAAGACCTAAGGATCATGCTGTATGATTATGACATGCTGTCTAAAGATGAAAAGATTGGCGAGACCGTCATTGACCTGGAGAACCGCTTCCTGTCACGTTACAGTGCCCGCTGTGGCCTTCCCCAGTCCTACTGTGTGTAAGGAGTACACACACACACACACACACACACACACACACACACACACACACACACACACACACACACACATGTTTATATTGTTATCTTTATGAGGAACTTCCACTGAAATGATTATTTATGCAGCTGATTAATACTATGCTTCACCTAAACCCTAACCTTAAACTCTGTAGGAAGGAAACCTTCTGGCTCTTTTGGTTTTTTAAATAAAAGTGACAGATTTTGTTTCCTTGTGGGGACCAGACAAATGTCTGTCAAAACTGTCAGATATTTCTATTCTTGCTGGGACATCCCCACCATCCCACATACCTCTGAACAAAAAACAAATTAAGTATATACATTTTTTTACTCTTTACCACAAACCTGTCTTACGTCTGCTAGTGATAGTGTAACAGTGTGCATAATTTACAGTGTTAATAAAACCATCTAAATCTTTGCCAGTCCAAACACATTATATTTGTGTACTTTTTGGTACATGGATATCTACAAATTTAACATCTGATTAATGTAACTGTCTCTGAAACTCACACAGGTCTGGAGTGAACCAGTGGAGAGATCAGCTGAAACCTACCCAGCTGCTCCAACGTCTCTGTCAGAGGAGAAACTACAAACTGCCTGTCTATAAGCACGACAGAGTGCTTTTCAGAGGCCATGAGTACACCACAGCAGACCTTGGTCAGTCACATACGCACTCATGTGGACTTTACCAGTTTGAATTTATGATTTGTAATGTGCTCAGCTTGTACTACAGTGTGTCTGTACAGTGTGTGTGTATAAAGTAGATGTTATTTATTGTGGGCATAGACAGGAGACTAAAAAATGAAGGTGGAATCTTTTCTTTGGAGCTGCTGAGTGCATACGTCACAAGTAAAAGCTAATCAAAGCAATATTCCAACTCCATCACATCTTCCATCAGTGAATAAAAGTGTGATGAGCTGCAGCTGTGTGAAAACACTGACAAAGAGAATGCGTGCATACGTCATGGCCTGTGCCATGCATCATATCTGTGTGTGTGTGAGATCGCAGGGGAGATAGGGACTTCCTTACTTGGGTGCTATCAGCAGAAAATAATGCCTTGTTCCTTGGTGAAGAAAAACACTGAATGATATATACGAAATCTGTGTAAATATACATCAGTGGCACGGACAATTTTCAACAGAATATATCTCCCATACATTTCTCCCATAGTGATCCCACAGCCCTCATTGCTGAAACGCACCTGAGAGAAGTTTGCGATTAGTGTTCCATTAATTTCCCTACTATCCACTACTATGTCCCAACTTTTCTCATTTCCTCTGTCCAAAACTCCAAACACAATAACCAACAAAAAAAGCCAACCCAAGGTTTTCTGCCTTTCCTTTGCTATTGAGGTGAGGCACACAGTGAGGGAGACTAAGGGCTCCAGCAGCCATCTTTCCAAGGTCAGCTCCAGATTTACAGTGCGCTAGTGTGCTAGTCCGATCCAGCCAAGGTCAACACTGCGGTGGGCTTCTCCAGCTCTCTCCATCCTCCAGCTCCCGTCTCACCACCAAGGAATACTACCTTGCTTTGTTTCCCCCCACGTAACCATAGTGACCCATGCTAAAGCGATTGTCAGGTGGCCTTTTTTGGCTTCCAGCTTCTTCATGATCGACTGTGGGCCTCCAATCCTCTGGTGTTTCTATCCTCTTCACACCCTGACCATGTTTCCCTCAGGGATGTGACACAGGGTATGAGCCCATAAACTCAGCAGAGGAGAATGCTTTTTTCTCTCTCGCTCTCTTAGTCTCTCTGTCTTGGAATAGGAAAAATCTTCTCTTAGATCAACACAGAAATCATTGGGTCATCCAGAGAACTGAAAAGGATAAACTCTTCAGACCATAGAAATGGAATGCTTCATGAATTTACTTTACAGTCCCACTTTTTTCCCTTTTCCCAACGTCTCATTGATGACTTTATAAAGACGTGTTTCAATTGCCCACTTCAGCTCAAATGTGAGGGTCAAGTCCTGATATTTTTTACGCAAAAACAATATTGCGGTGAATATTGTGCTTACTGCACATCACTTTTACAGTATTAGGTTAAAACAAAAAAAAAAGAAAGAAAAAGAAAAAGACATTTGGCTGAAGCTATTTCCTGGTATGCTGAACAAATACACATACTGAACATTCCGGAAATCACTTACATGCATGCATTCATTACAGATATACACCATAATATTGATGCAATGATGATGGATCTGTCTGTCACTCCATTTCTTCAGTAGATGAGGCAAAGCCAGTAAACGCTCACCTCGGGCCACTGGAGGAGCGGCTGGCTCTGCTGGTGCTGAGGAGACAAGGCCTTGTGCCTGAACACGTGGAAACCAGGCCTCTATACAGCCCCCTGCAGCCAGACATAGAACAGGTAACACTCATTTTGTTTTCTTTGTAAAACATTCAAAGAACTACAAATGCAGTAGTAATCTGAGTGCACCAGTATAAAATCTTGAAATTATAAGGGTTCATGTGATTTTTTTGGCAAAAATGACTGAATAAATATGAGTTTTACAATATTAAGTTTTACAAGTTTGCTTAAAAGTATCAAAAATACAAATATGGAAAGTTCTTTTTGATTTTGCCTTATTGTGGATCAGAAATCTATGGCTAAATATATTAAAATCATAGCATTTGTCAGATAGAGACCTCTAATTCCAAGGTCAAATAGTATACTGCATTACAGTACCAAATTCTACATGTACCTCTCATACTGGAATGTTGTGTGTTTGTATATTATCCTCTGTCTGGCATTTTCAATACTTTTATTCAGGGACGGTTACAGCTGTGGGTGGATCTTTTCCCTAAATCTCTGGGGCCCCCAGGACTGCCTTTCAAGATTACTCCACGCAAAGCAAAGAAGTAGGATTAAATAGTAAAACTTTGAAATTTTACAGTACAAAATCTATTTTTGGTCAAGTTCCAGGAGTCCAATCTTTTGCAATGTTCTCTTGTACAGGTTCTTTCTACGCTGCATCATATGGAACACGAGTGATGTGATACTCGATGATGTCAGTGTTACAGGCGAGAGGATGAGTGACATTTATGTGAAAGGGTAAGTCCATCCTGATGTTTCATGAGGTTGTTAAGCCTGTGGAGATGTGTGATTTTGCTTGGTACTGTTTCCTATGTCACACAGTGTCTTGTTTGTCTGTTGCCAGTGTGACTAATAGTAGCAGTAAGATGCTAAAGAGAGTGAAGTGCGGAAACAAACACAGTTGCAGGGCAACAGGAGCTATCAAACCTAATGACATTGTCTTAGTGAAGATTTGTGTTTTTCGCTTGTAGATGGATGCATGGACATGAAGGGAACAAGCAGAAGACGGACGTGCATTATCGCTCGCTGGGTGGCGAGGGTAACTTCAACTGGAGGTTCCTCTTTCCCTTCCATTATTTACCTGCTGAACAGCTCTGTACTGTTGACAAAAAGGTGAGGTTCAAAGACACCCCATCTGTCTGGAGGTGAAACTATACTATAGTCCAAGCACAAAGCAAGCCCAAAACAAGACATTATTATTTCTTGCAGTACCTTTGGTTCAAGATTGTCATTGTCAATTGGCCAACATTATACAGGCAAAATAATTTTTTACGTCAGCTGCCCCAACTGGTGTCAGGTATCTGATTGAATGTAAAACTGAAAGCTAATCTCCAGGCCTGATCAAGTCATTCAGCTTCAGTAAGGCTCTCTGGGCAAATCCACAAGCCCTAAGTGATCTTTAAAGCTGCCACAGAAAGCCTTTACGTGATGGAAATCCTCGGAGCAGACAAATACAAGAGAACAAATTGTCTCAGACTCCAGAAATTGGCTGGCTGCTCCCTTCATACTGTAACAAGGTACAAGCAATCTCGTCAAAGCATGTCTACCCCTCATCCCAGCCAAACCTGGTTCAGGGAAAACAGCTGTGATGGACAGGGCACTTAGAGTGAGGTTTTGGCAAGCAACAGATCAGTTATGGTAAGATTTAAGATAGCGGTTGCACCCATTACACCCACAGTGGGTAATTATGTCAGCTGTCAGTAGATAGATCCACTTTTGGCTCAGAGTTTTCTGGAGTACGCTCCAATTGAAGCGATACATTATGAAAGTCATTTGTGTGCATTAAAAGGCGAGTGATAGATTAGGTGTGAGAGTTTGTTTTGATTGGCCGTTGCATGGTTGTCAGGCGGACAGACAGGGCTTGTTTACGGGTGCAGGGCGTGACTTCATTATCCCTACAGTGCTGCTGCTCACATCTGCCACTGCTACTGTACGGCGTCTGTGCTGTCACGCTGATGGCATCCTGTCTGGCGACTGGGTGTAGAAGTGGGGTTGTAGTGACACTCTCTCCAAGCAAGCTTGTCATGCTGCTCTCACCCGCTCTCACTCTAGTTCTTTCTCTCACTCACAGTCTAATTCTGTCCCTCTCATGTTCTCTCCATCATTCTCTCACTTGGTCTTTCTCATTCACTCTCAAAGTCTATGTGTGTACATCTGCCTCTCATTGCTTTCTTCACTTACAGTATCTTCCCTCTCACTACACTCACTAAATTTGCATGCACACTAATAATTACATTTCAAGAACTGAAATGAAAGACACCTGCATTTTAGCCCCATCGTGTTGATCGTGTTTTTCAGTACATGTATACCAAAAATCTGATATCTTCCATTTTTTTCTGACCTCGTGCCCAAACATAAGAACAAAAGCTTCTCTGTCTGTTTGAATGAGACAATTTGAAGAAATAAGCATTATGTTCAATTTCTAAAAAAAATCTTGCAAATAATTATTTACCAGTAAAGTGATTTGAGAGCTGAGCAATTAGCTGACAAGAAATGTATAACCTTGTGGAGGTTACGTAGAGAGGTTATATATTTAAAAATAAAGTGGACAAAGTCATTTTATTTCGGACACAAAACATTTAGTAACTTAGTAGAATTACTAAGATTTGAAATAAAGAGTACCAATTTGTATGCACAGTTGTGTATGATTTACAAAGACTAATTGTGTGAATGATATCATATGCAAATTAGGGGGAGGGGCCAGTATGTAAATGAGGCTTTTGCGTATGCTCAGTGTTCATGATAGCTGATAGTTTCAGAGATTTCCCTGAAGAGTGAACTAAAACTTCCATTATACATGCATAATTGCATGGCAAGCAATATTGAGAGGATGTAATGAAAACTTCAAACTTTGAAAAACACTGCAGGCACGAGTGTGCATTATGCTAATAAGATTTATATGAATACCTTTTTACAGGCTCTCTGAATACTGTTGGCATCAAAGGGCACGGATGTGAGGTGAATCTTCAATGTGAAACCAATGATACCATGGGAACATTTAAGGAAACTTTTAGATTATTTTCAGATTCTAAGGCGAAAAGGTTAAAAGGTCGTCTTCAATAGGCAGGAAAAAGTTTCCATAAATTTCATACTTGTTCTTTGGTCATATTTATTTGCACATGCGATAGACTGCTCTTACGCTCAGTGGATCACTGTGTGAGTGTTTTATTAATCGATTAACACAGAAATTGATTGTATTATGCACTTTTTGGTAGAAAGGTGACTCAAAGTTATTGGCTTATATTTATTAAGGCAAACATGTAACTTTGCTCATGGAAAAGATGCAATTATTCATAGACCCTGTAGGTGATTAAGCTTGCATATTAGTAGCTCTGGAGTTTAGTGTGTTTGGTTTCACAGATATACCTTTATTATCACCAGTGACAAAATGACCATGAGTTCATGTTGTGATAATAGCAAAATGATCAATGCAATGTCTGATCAAAAGTGCTTCTCCTTACTGAAAGTGATATAAATGATCTCTAATGACTTTGCCCACGCCTTGTCTTTATAACTACCTCCAAACCCTTTCATATCCTCTGAGCAGATTTCATATCCTCTCAGTTTTTTTTTTTTACATATCTGTTGTAAGTAAAGCAAATGTACTACACATGCATGCCTTCTTCAGAGCAGGTCTGGATACTGGATGATGTGGGGTCATTTTCTGTTGGTTTTTCCTTATGTTTTGAATTGTTTTAATGAAATGAAAATGAAATGGTGTAGCATCAATGCACCACCGCTCGGTCAATAACATAGGTTATTTAATTCAACTAATAGCTTTTACTACATGCAGTGTTGCTACTAAAAGAAGTCTGATTTTTGAGTGACTCATGTAGATTCATTTTCGGATTTACATTTACATGTAAGTGCATGTACACACATTGATTACTGTGAAAAATGATGATTATTTTAAGCATCATTCATACAGATTTTGTACAGAAATACTCTCTGTGTCTGCAGGAGCACTTCTGGAGTTTGGATAAGGCTGAAACAAAGGTTCCTCCTAAACTCACCATTCAGATTTGGGACAATGACAAGTTCTCCTTTGACGATTACCTTGGTACGAACACACAAAGAGCAACAAATCTTAGAGTCTCAGTCAGACCTCCAACCCAGTGACTTCAGTGGTGTTAACCTTCCCAAAACCACAGAACTGTTCAACTGCACCATTTCTCAACCTTGACATGACAGCAGAACAAGAAGCAAAACACTGCGTGTAATAGGACCAAGCTGATAGAATCCTTATGTTTAAGCTTACTGTATGTGCAAGAGTGTCTTGCTGTGCATATGTGTCTGTGTATGTGTGTATATTTCATAATTAGTTTGTTGCGTATGTCTGGGCCTCAGTTTGAACCTGTGTAACTTGTAGCCTTTAGTCCCTGAGGCTACACCACACACAGTGGACCCCTACACAAATACATCATTCATCTTCACGACCACTGTTATTATTGCATTTATTAAACGTATTTCCAGCATATCAGCACATTCAGGGAAAATAAGAGTTATGGTCTTAGGAACATGGCTCCCAAAAGAATGCTGTACACTGAATTATGTAGTATGTATATGTTTAAACAATATATCATACAGCCACAGTGTTAAATTTACATCTTCACCGACTGTGACAAATTGTCCACTTTATGGTGGCAAAGTATTACACTGCCAAAAAACCTTTCTCAAAAGGGAATGATTAGAAGAAAAGCATAAAAAAAGCATATTTTTCTCTTTGTCTCTGTCTCTCTCAGGTTGTTTGGAAATGGATCTGAACCACATGCTGAAGCCAGCGAAGTCTCCTGAGAAATGTGGTCTGGAGCTGCTCTCTCAGCCCCAGGACAAGCTGGTGTCTCTGTTTGAACAAAAGACAGTCAAAGGCTGGTGGCCTTGTGTGTGTGACAGGCAGGGAGAGAAGATCTTAGCTGTGAGTGACATCTAAAACACACCAACATCTTGTAGCAATACACAAAATATGCACATACAGCATACAGCATTTATTGTGCATGACAAATTACCAACAAGACTTTGAACAACAGAAAACCTGTTTACATAAAACTCACTGATAATGGAGGTCAGTAAACATTTATCTTCATGCAGTCACTCATCTTTAGTAACTACTTGTGAATTCCAAGCCACAAAACTTCTGAGCTCAGATAGCAACCTGAGCTCAGAATTGAACCATCGCTACCATCTGCTCCACCATGCCTGAAATATATTTTTGTACCTTTCATGAATTCTTGAGTCTAACTTATTTGTCAGCTTTGTTTATATTTAGAGTATTGTTTGTTTTTTAGGGAATAGGTACTATTTCGAGTACCTATTCTATCAGTTACCAAAGTAGTCATTTTCTTCCTGAGTGGACTTATAATCCACTAACGCTTTAAGAAAATGTTACTGCAGCTACGTTTTACTGTATCGCTCTAGTGTTTAAAAGTTGGATAAAACTACATTAGAACAGTTTTGATAAGCCTCTGTTTAATTTACATTTTAATCCCTTGAAATGTGGTGAGTGAGTAGAGACAGGAGGCATGTGTGTAAACTCGGTGTGAGCTTCATTTGGCAAATCCAAGGAATGTAATCCATGTCAACAGCAGGGGGTTAAACACAGGCAGGCAAACTTAAACAGTTATACATAATCAGAAACAAGGGAACGCAGTGAGGGTCAAAACCAGGAAGTACAATGAAATACGGTACTTGGAAAGCAAGGCTCAGAAATGAAATGACTAATAGCACAAAGAAACTTCACAACACTACAAAGACACAGGAGAGTATAAATAGACAAACAAATCAAGAAGTAACACAGAACAGGTGAACACAATCAGGTAACAAACCAATAACCGGATGGGTGGCAGAGACAGGACCAAAACAGAAACCAAAACATAAGCACATGGTGTTTGTCACCATGGGAACTGTCAGAAGAATGGGGAATATGTGAAAACCTATGACCCTTACTTTTAATGTAATTTAAATTTATTTATTTATTTATTTAATGCAATTTATTTAGTTTTGAGTAAAAGTTTTTTTTTTTAATTTTCTCCGTGCAGGAAATGAATAAATCTGTGAAATTTGTCCCTCAGGGTAAGGTTGAGATGACACTGGAGATTGTGTCGGAGCAGGACCAGGAAGAGAGGCCTGCAGGTCTGGGGAGAGAAGAGCCCAACATGAACCCTCGTCTGGAAGACCCACAGTGAGTCAATTCTTTCAACCTTTCCTCTTAGTTCCCAAAACACAATATAAGCCTCCAAGATCATTTAGACTGGATTACCACAGGTTATCGTTTTCCTTCACTCTTTGGGTTAATAAACTGATATGTGGCTTCTCATTCTCTCTGTGCAGGCGTCCTGAAACCTCCTTCCTGTGGTTCTCCTCTCCTTATAAAACCCTAAAGTTCATAGTGTGGAGAAGGTTTAAATGGTTCATTCTGGGACTGATCATTCTCTTCTTCATCCTGCTCTTCCTGGGAGTCTTTCTCTACTCTTTCCCTGTAAGCTGTGTGTATGAATGTGTGTGAATGTGTATGTGGGGTGGGTATCGTTTCTGGGTGGTAATTTTATAGATCAAAGGATAGATGTAGAGTGTGTAAAGCTTGTATCTCTCTGATCATATTTCAAGAATGTGGGGACCATTATTTAATATTGCACCTGGGTCAAATATTTCTCTTGCTCACACACACACACACACACACGCACACACACACACACACACACACACACACAAACTCAATGATGATAAGTGCACTATAGTCACACATTGTTTCAGTTAGAAAGCCCTGATTTTACTTATTCCTTAGGCAGTTCTGGAAAATGTTTCAATTACTGATTTTACCGTTAGAATTAGGTTATGTCTCTTTCGTGTGAATCACCCAAATGGTCTGATGCCTGGAAATTCGTAACTATTCACATGACTCAGTTTATATGAAAGTTACGAATGTTGGGGTTAAGATCATGGACAGGATAAGCATTCATACTCTTCCTTACAGTTTAATTACATTAAAGGACATCCAACCACATGACCTCTCACATTCAAATTTGCATAATTTTTAAAGCTCAGATTTGAATGACCAGTTGTAATTTTTGCATTCTTGCAGAACTATGCTGCTATGAAGATGGTGGGCCCCTTCAGTGGAATAGGAAATGGCAAACAATAAGCAGGGGAATGTGAGAAGACTCTAAAAGAAGGATGGGGCTCAACACCCATCCTAGCATCTTCTGCTGTTATGCCAAATACATCTCAGTATTCAAACTGCTCCATCTCTGTTACTGGGTTCCTGTGGGATAATCAAGTCATATCACCTGGGCCGTTGTGTATGTGCACACAGAAATCCATGCTGCTCCTACTGATATCTGCCTTTAACTTGAATAGAGAACAAGCTACGAGAGGATTTAAGTGTAAACTGATGTTACGCAGAGATAAGCGTGCAAAATGATGTGTGTATGTGCCTCTGATCAAGCCGTCTATGCATGTAGAAATGCCCGGCGACTTGCGTGTTAACTCTGAGCTTTTCGGCCTTGTTTGTGACCTGATGCTGAACTCATTTTCTTCCTCTGAATTCTGTTTGACTCTCCATGTATACTTTTATCTCTCTCCCTGATTTAAACACTTCTTCATGCTGTCTGTAAAACTGACCGGAAAAGTGTCGATCGGTACCGAAAGAAGACGGAATTGTATCTCTTTTTCTCTGTCTTAACGGAAAGCGGAGGTCCTGTGCCTTCATCCCTCACCACACGCCCCTTCTGCTTTCAGCATGCACTGATGCTTTAGGTTAAAGCCTGGATTTGTCCTGTGAACTTGTAAGGTCTGAGGCAACCTGCTTGTTAGCCGAGCTCCAGCTGTCAGCAACCCTATGTTTGTCTGATAACTATCAAAGCCTCCACAGAAATCCCTTACCAAATGGACCTGGAGTCAGCTATGAGCTAGTTATATGTGTGTTTGTCTGTACGTGTGTGTGGAGACTGGCTGTGTGAAATACAGAGAAAGTGAGAGTTTGAGAGGGTGTGTAACTGTTAAACTGTGTCTTTAACTGTTAAATTGCAAAATAATGTGGTGGCTGTGATTGACTGTGTATTTGAATGAGTTTAGAATCACATGTGTGCATCTGGTAAGGTCAGGACTGCTTTAAAGGACTCATAAAAAGGCAGTCAGCATGATAAAACATACTGACAGAAGTAGGTTATGTGCTATGTTCCCTACTGTGTTGAGTGAAACACAAGCTCAGGGGTCAAAGCACGGCAAACGGAAGGGTCAATCAGATCATAGTGCAGGACTCCGCAGTGCTGCACCTATTACATAAGACTGACTTTTGTGTGCTTATAGGGCTTATCAGTGTGTTTATCCTACAGCTAGAGCTGCACAGTGTCATTCTGAACAGGAAAGTTCAAGAGAACTTGGCTAATCCCAGTGAATTTCCACTGATTTCCTGGAGCGTGCACATGCTGGCCCAAAAAGAGGGCCCAAAAAGGTAGAAAAGGCCCTTTGTCTTTAATTTGGTCTACGATTATGATTTAAAATTATGACGTAAGAAAAGGGACTTGAGGAACAATTAAAAAATTATGATGTTTATTATTATTATTATTTTTTTGGTTTCTCCTCTGTGCACTGTAGTCAAAGTGAATAAATCTATTATATACTTGTACTAAAGCTGTACAGTCTGAGTCCCAAAATACTTGAAATGGCTCATTTTGCAGGACAATTGCTGATATACATAGTCCTGGGCCTATTCAGCCAAAGTAATTGAGGGTTACAATTCACCCAAGGAATGACTAGCTATTATGTCAATGTTATGCCTTGTTAAAGTTATACAACATGACAATCCTGCCTGTTATTTTGTTCTGTGAATACAACACTGCTGTTACTCTGAATACAACATGCTGTACTATCTCTAGTGCAGATAAATTCACTGTGCCTAAAATTGTATGTGCATCCATTTTCAGACAATATATGGCTACAACATAGCGATATTCCAGTAACAAAATATATGCCCTCAGTTACAGTATTGTCTTTTGTTGCATCAAGACCTACATTAAATCTTCTTAAAAAAATGGTGTATGCATGAAGCACTTGGTGTATAAGTCCCAAAAGATTTACTTCGACGAAACTCCATGGTACGAACACCTAAACTCGAATTCACTAGTTGAAAGAGTGCTGAGCGTTTAAGGAGCTGGGGAAAGTTAATCTACGTAAAAATGTAAAAGATTAAATTAAACAATAACAACAACAACAACAACAAAACCCAACTCAAAGATCTAATTTGGTGTCACATTTTTATTATTGTCTTGTGTTCACAGTTGTAAGGAATCAGCATGAACAACGATTCCACAGTTCATGCATACCTTAGGATTAAATTCTCACAAAGTTACAGGCAAGAGTCAGTGTAGTTGTTTGCCCAGCTAGAAACTGAGCCACATCGTCGTTAGCTAGTCCTGGAATCTCGCTGAGTAGTGTAGTCCTGGTGTGTGTAGATGGTATTAGCCTTATAAAAACACATTAACCAGCAGGAACTTGGGGAAGGTGTGGCACACGAACAGAGTGTTCGGGCTGTGCCATGTGGAATGGACCTCCACCAAACCCTGTCTCACTGTCGTCGCCTTGCTGACGCTTCAAATGAGCTGGCCTGCCTTGAAATAAAAGCAGGAATTTAATCGAGTGTGAATCATGGCCCTGTAAAACTGAGAGAGAGAGAGAGAGAGAGAGAGAGAGAGAGAGAGGGTAAAAAAATAAAATGGATCTTATTCTTATTAACATGTGATCTATTTCTACAATACTTGTCAGCCACATCACTATTGAGGTGAAATGTGGTGAGGATTCTTAGAGTTCACAGCTGGATCTATAAAATCATTCAACTGAATTCCATAGATCCTGCAAAATTATGTTTAGTACCTCAGGATAAATGATAAAGTAACCCAGAAATTATGCAAAATGGGATGCAGGTAGTTTTAATTTTTAATGTAATGTTCAGGGGCAGGTGACGTCATGGTGAAGATGAAGTGCTCTGTTTTCGGTATGGGCAGAAATGAAAGCACCTGTGCTGATGGTGATGCTGGACCAGCGTAACAGGGGGACTGACAATCAAAATTCACCAGTACAATGATATGTCCAAAATGTCTCTTGCATTACTGTCTGCCAGAAGCAATGCAAGATGTTCTTGACTTTTCTTATTACCTTGCTTTGATGTTCACTATTAATGTTACTCCAGTTCAATACTACTACCTAAATAAAACTCACTAAGTTAATCACACTCAGTTGTGGTTACTAAATGGAAATTAGCCAGTGAAAGCATCATTATACAGGTAACGTCAAATATCTAGTAGGTATTTATTATTTATTATAATAGTAGATATACACCTGTTGTTATTAAGAAATATGGGGGTGCACTTTTCATTATTTGTGATAAATTAAATCAGTAGCTCCATCACCATGATACATTTCTTATGAAACATAATATACAGGACCTAAAGAAGGCAACTAAAGTACAATTACTAAATTACAATATTCAAAATGCAATAAGAGGTGGTAAGTTAGTGCAGTGGGTATCGTTGCCTGGGTTCGATCCTGAGCTCAGGTTACTGTTTGTATGGAGTTCCCATGCATGTTCCTTCTATGTCAGTATGGGTTTCCTCTGAGAGCTCCAGTTTTCTCCCAGCTCTAAACAACATAATGGTAGGTGGGTTGTGAATGAGTGTGTGAATGTATGTGTGCATGGTAGTCCATCTGCCATGGACTTCGAGGGTGTATTCCTGCCTTTTGCCTAGTGCTCCCAGGAAAGGCTCCACTATGACCCTGACCAGGATAAAGCCACTACTGAAGATGAAAATAAAATGCAGTAATAATAAATCTTTTTTATTAATAATAACAGGATGAATTAAAAACGTTTTCTAGAATTGTGTTTTGAACAACTTTCGGAGTTAATGTGACAACGTACATGGTAACTAACATGTAATAGGCTTACACAGTGGCATGTGCTTCAGTACGGCTCTTGTAAATATGTCTTTGTAGTTTGTGGAGGAAATATTACTACATAATAAATCATGGTGCTGAATGTGACTCAGTGCTAGTGGGCCACAACACTCTGTCTTTGACTCACTGTAACCTGGTTACAATGGAGGGAAACATTCATATTACAGCTCCCAGTGCGCCCAGTAACACAGTGATATAATCGGCACCTACTACCCTTTGCTTAGATTGCACTACATCTTGGCAGCCTTTTATACAAAGTTACTGCTGTCCAACAGCTCAAATATAACCCACTGGTCTACACTAAAAAGTCATAATTGTAAGTTTACTGTCCATGAAATGAAACCCTGTTTGGATGATTTGATATATACAGTGGAAAATTGCTATATGTAGAAGGGTAGGGTGTGTATGTATGTACTATGTTATGATGTAACTGGTGTGGACCAAACGTCCACAATGATTTGAAAGATTAGTGTATCCTCGAGATCAGTCAGTTGAAGCTCGCTACAATGATATTCTGGAAAAAAAATTCCAATAATTCCAATGTAAATTTTACTCAGATTATCATGTCTTGTTTAAGGGCACCATATTGTTCACATTTCTAAGAACAATCTGTACAACTTCTGTACAACACGTTTTCCAATAGAAAATGTAAAATTTAAAGAGTCATCTTAAATCAATTCCAAACTGATTTGCTGTATCCGCAGCTTTAAAAACTCTCTGATCTTTTCACCAGTCTTATAAGGCTTTCTTGGTGGAATAATTTCCTGGTGAAATGGTTTTTAATAAAAAATGATCCCTCTAAAGGAAGGATTCCTTATGGCACAATTTTATCAAAGGATGTATTTTCAGTGGAAAATTGATATTGGATTGGCCTGAGCTGGCCCAGTCATAGTAGGGCGTATTTACAAAGAAATTGAGGATGAGAGATGGCCTGATGCACTGACCCTTTTTAGAACTTGTCCAGTCAGCACGTCTCTATATAATTGTATTTTGATGGCCTTAGAGTTTTCCTTAATTGCTACCTTTCCATTTCTCTCTCTCTCTCTCTCTCTCTCTCTCTCTCTCTCNCTCTCTCTCCTTCTCCTCCTCATTCCTTACTTTGTGTAGGTAATATGTGTGTGTTCCTTGTGTTAAAGCTTGGGTATGTTATTTCAGCCTTGGTGAACTTCCTGTGCTCCTTGACCATTGTCCATTGAGTATGTGGGTGGGTGGGAGGCAAGAGTCATGCCTAACCTCGACTCTCATAATTCCTACAGTATACAGGGAAAAGGATCATATGTCTCCTAGTTAGTAGACAGAATAAATTTGACTATACATTTAACACACAGAAGATGTTGACCTCTACCTTGTAATTCAAATTACTTCCTGGTGTTCATATTACAAAATGCTTTGTTAAGCTTTTTTAAAGAGTTATTTAACTTTGTTTTGTAAAAGGTATGTTTAAAATTGTATTACCTACATAGTTGGTGCATTACTCATTTTACACTGAAATTACAAAGGTGAGGTATGTTTGATTCTCAACTTAGAAAATGTTTTATTATCTCTAGAATGAGATCATGGAAAAATCCAGACATCAAAAAGCTTCACCTATTAAACAACATCTGCATTGACTGCTACCTTGGCATCGCCAACCATTTAGAAATCAACCCCCAGTCGCTGTAGACCAAAAGGGCCATTATCACGAAAATTGGATTAACAGATTAATAGTTCTCAAACAACAGAGATGGCATAAGTGGGTGATTTGGGATATAGAGGCCATCTCATTAGCCATCTCTGGTAATGCAGCTAACTGCTTAATAGCTTCAATAAGTGGCCTCTTAAAGTCAATATAGCAATCATATACATAAGTATTAACTCTTTTTACACATAATTATCAACAGAAATTTGTTCCTCCTTAAAAAGTGAGACTTTACCTTTTTCGATATATTAAAATACTCGGTGTGTTGGTACCCCAAAAAATTTATGTGTTGAGTCATTTTCTTTTCTCAACATGCCTTGTTTTGATAAAGACTCTTTTCGGTTTGATCTAGACACAGATAACAATGAAGTGTGTTTAAATTTACTTACTGCTACACAACTACTGTTTGTTACTTTAGTGGATCCTAGGTATTCAGGATTAAAACATCAAGTCCCCATGCAAAGGAAAAGCCATATCTTGGACAAAATTCAGGATCCTTTTCCCTTTAAGAGCCCGGGTCACCCTGCATTGCTCTCTAAATGCTGTTCTGCACCATGCGATGCTCTCTAAAGCCCATTATGAGAATGCTACCCAAGGAGTGGTTTTATGGCACTGTGAATGTAATTGTTTGCCTGTTTTATGCATTCTGCAAGCAGTGGGGTGGCATCCACACACAAACACACACACCACATAAAACTCTTCACACAAAACACTAAGCATACTTTTGAGAATGCCGTGGTTAGCGGTCTCCTGAGTTTGCCACCCTGACAGTAAGCTGCTCCTGCTAGGGCCCTGTCTGGCAATTCTACCTACCACAGAGCTTGTGACATGTGAGGAGATTTGGTATAATAAGGAGAAAGGAAGTGCAGAGGAAAAAGATACAGTTGTAAGGCATCATTATAAGTATGTAAATAAATGTGGTAATACTATGTTAATAAAAGGCATTTAAACACAATATTTATAATGATATTTCAATTTAGAATTATGTTTAGAAGTATCTGTTGACTGAAAAAAAGCAAGCTAATAAAGACAATAGAGTGATCTTTGGAAACATGACCTTACAGGACCCTCTGTTATGGAAGACAAGTGTGTGGCCTGTGGCTGCTCAGTTGGGGTATCAGGCTCATGTCAGGATGTCTGGGAACTGAACTTTACTCAGACACCATCTATTTCCTCTCATTACATCAAGAGGAAACATTAGAGGTCAACTTGCAGGAACTGAAAAATGCCCACTTCTTTGATGTTGCATTGTGGGATCTTAACTGTGCCCTTCCTTTTCAGGCATTGGCTCTTTTAACTCATTATTCTCAAAACTCAAAACTTATTTTGTTTAGCCCAAGAATCGAGTCTGAACAATATGTCCTTTTGTTGTGGCCAGCTACATTGTCAACCCCAGTGGCATTCAGTTTTACCACTTCATTCTTTTGGCCTCCTCATGTGCCCGCAGCCCTTTCCTTTATCCTGAAGTTCCAGCAAAGCAGAATGCTGAAATATGCCTAGAAAAAAAGATGTTCTCATTTACATGGGCAATTAGAGCAGATACATTTCCATTACATGGATGAAATTTTTCACTGTAATCAGGAAAATATCTGAACAGCAGACACATTGCTTATTGGCAGTTCTCAATGAGCAGTAACAGTAAACAATGTACTGTTCATGAAGGAATTTCCAAGCTAACGATCTGGTGAGATATCACCACAATTTGAATCTTGTTGTGGAATGCCAGTTCTGCTTCTAAAAATAACAAAATCACATGATTTTATAACATTAATCGTCCAAGTTCTCTTGATGATTAGGAAGACATGTGTCTGAATATGAATTCCAGGAATGTTTTGACTGCTATGATGAGGCTTTGGCTTATTACACCTGGCCTGAGGTCGGTTTGGTCACTGTAATTTCACCACAGCCAGTACAGCATGTTCCCAGGAACTGTCCTTCAGCAAAGGGAAACCAAACCCCAGGTTTTATTCCAAGAGAAAACCATTTGGGTCTCGAGTGGTGCTTTACCAGAGATGTTTTTCTCAGTCATATGGAAGACATTTCAGTCATTCCTTTTATTAATCTGTTGAAGCATAGATGCCAGGCTTGGAGCAATAAATGAAAAATATTTTCATCAAGAAGTAAGGTGGTCAGCATCTTCTCTACATTTCACCAGTCCAGTGGAATTAGGTCTGGACATACAAAAAGTAATTTAAACTTTTGTAGGTCAATTTAATTCACACAAAAAAAGTGTATTTGAAGCGCACACAAAGAGTTAGGACTTAAGAACACATTAGACTTTTCCCAGAGGGATTATATACAGTCAGGTC
>CM074948.1:13342431-13363066 GCA_037577455.1 Pangasius macronema | reverse complement strand
GTTTACCAACAATTTGGATACCAACCAAAGTTCCATAAATTCTAAAATGGTTTCATTTTCCTTCATCCTCTCTTTGTAGTTTGTCGCTATGAAGGGTTGTGAATCGACGCACTCAAATGAAGCAAGAGAGAATATAAAATAATATAAAATAATCACTTCTTTTATAACGAACCTCAAGAAAGAACCTAGTTTTGTGTAAACTTACTGTAATGACCTCTTCTATTGTGAAGACCACTGCATCTGTGTGGCTTCGCCATGTGTACAGGTTGAAACTACACCCAGAGTGTATCCAAAAAGAAATCCTCCATTAAAACCTTTCACTCTCCGCCAGTCCATCATCTTGCTATAAAACGTCTGATAAATTACTGCCTCCTGTCATATCCGAACCGCAGACTCTGCCCCAGTGAGGGCGATTTATTACTTTTCCTTCTCTTCCTCTTTCTTTCCCTCCATCCCTCTTTCTTCCACTGCTCCGAACATCTCTGGTTTGCTCGGTTACTTTTCCAGACCACGTAGTGGTGTGAGTCCAGAATCCTCCAGAAGACCCTGCAAAAGGCTCAGATGTGGCTTTGATTTCTTTGCTGCCTCTCTAAATGTTCTGTGACATTGAGTGCTTCAGCAATAGAATCCCCTCGGTCTGGTGATTTTGGTCTTGGTGACTTTGTCCACATCTTCCCTTAGAGAATGCCGTAGAGCTCTGCCTATTCAGAAGATCGATAGGTTTGTGCTAATATCTAAGAAAATAAATAAGTGAATAAGAGGCACTCATTTAAAACACACCGTTTCACTATTTTACACACACAAGAATACTTACAAATTGAGAGTGTGTCTATAGACCTAGGAAGGACAACATTTATATAAAGCTGTCCAGGTATTGCAGGTAATTATCCCAGTTAATCAGCTTGGACAATTACAACCATAGACTTCTTACAACCATGACAGGACTATGAAAACAACATTTATGCCTATCACTATGCCTTAGTGAGCAACTTTTATTGCTTGTTTCTATGTGTGAGGTGGTTTATAAGGGAAAAGTGCATATTGTTTCTAGCAGTGAAGTTAAAAAAGCAAGGGAAAGTAGCACGGATATTTTTTTTTCATTCATTTTCAGTAACTACTTTACTACTTTACTAGTCCTGGTCAGGTTCCAGTGGATCCAGAGCCTATCCCAGGAACTTTAGCCATGGTACCCTAGTCCATGACAGGGCAGTATGCACACACACACACACTGGGGTATTTTAGGATAGCCAAGCCACTTCCTGGCATGTTTTGGGGAGTTGGGAAGAAACACACATGGACATGCACAGAAACTCATAGACAGTAACCTGATTTCAGCATCAATGTGGGGATGCTGGAGTTGTGAGACAACAATACTACCTGCTGTACCATTGTGCTAGCCCTAAGTAACAAGCAGTCTTATGGAAACTAGAAAGAAAGTGAGCAACTGAATAGCTGCATGTTTTTTATAGCTTTTGTTAATCCTGAATGCCTTCTGCTGCCCCATTTAGGTTCTTAATGAGTAGAAAATGTATTACTTTTTTTTCTGTGCTTTACCTAGTTGTGGCCCCTTGAGGACTTTATTCACTTTCAAGCAATTATGTAGTCCTAATACTGGTGCTGTTATTATAATTAAGGATTCCTTCCTTTTAAAGCAGCAACCAAACAAATCTCATTTTCAAGGATCAAAGTAAACAATAATTAAACAAGAGTAAACTGCTGAACAGGCAGAAAAATCCAATAACAGAATTTTTCATTCTGATTAATGGAATCTAGTGTATACTGGGCCAAAACTTTAAGGAAAGCAAATAAGACCAGGTCCAACTGAAGGTGTGGAAGGCCAGATATATGTCCAGAGAGTCAGGAGTGCTTGATGCTGATGAAAAGATTTTTCAGCTGTCAGGGAAAGTGGTGGGGAGACAGAGACACAGCAGGGTGAAAAGTGCAGCATACTGCTACACCATATATTTCAAGGGTCTGAACCAATGAATCAGTGTGTTCAGTCTCTGTGTAAAGAGACTCAAGGGTGGATTGGTGGTAGGATAGTACATCTTTTTCTTTAATTAACCATCTTTTTGTAGATGAACATAGATGTCTACTGAAGTGTGTCTCATTGAAATGATCAGAAATATGGCTTTTCATAGCTAACATACTTCCCAGGATATGTTCCACCATGACCCTGACCAGGATAAGGCAGCTGCTGAAGATGAACGATAATAATCGTTCATCAATAGAAATTAGCCTATTCTCTAATTTGACAGATGAACAAACTGTCCCAATAAGATATACATACTGATAAAAAATAGGCTTATTAGCTGAAAAATGCAGTTTTGCATAAGCCATGCATAGATGAGGATCCATAGATAAATCCCTGTATTTCCCTGTATGGAATGCCATTTTATTTCTAGATTCCTATTCCTAGGAATCTCCCCTCCTGTTAAGGTCAAGGTGACAGTCTCCACCCTGGATTTTCTCCATTTTTTGAGAGGTCTGAAGGGTTCCATGTGGATTCAAATGCCTCGGCTCTATTCCACCTGTCATCACTCCTGCACGCTCAAGCATCTCTCAAACATGCGTCCCTCTTTGTGAGTGCAGAATAAATTAAACAGATCTACAGTAGACTGAGATATCCAGTTTCCACCACACAATCCAAGAGACCTGAGACACCGGAGCCCGGGCCCAATTTAAAACAGCAGATTTAGAAATGAAAGTCTTTTTTGTGTGTTTTTCCTGACATTTTTCCCCTACCACTGCTATTCGCCTCTCATTTTTCTCCTCTCAAACCATGCCATCTGCAAGAGATCATAACTTTGCTGAAAGAGGATGGGTTTTGGGCAGTTGGAGCTGGGATGAAGCCTTTAGAAGTTATCCACTTTGTCCACCTGCAAAACAACCCAACTCTGATGGGATCCAGTGAGCCTCCATTGGAGTGTAATATTTTTATTCAACCACACCAGCTTCATAGGCGATGAGGCGAAACTCAGAAAATGAAAAGCCTAGATCCTGTGTTGTACATTTATTATTTCAAACTCTACATTATTCTGGCAACAAATAATTAGCTGTAGGGTGAGGATGTGATTCAAAAATCTACATCATTATGAACCCTACATTAAAGGCCCATCATTATGTTCCCTTCTTTGTGTTTCATACAACCCTGTTTTTCTGTCCTTTACTATTTATCAGATCAGAAAGAAAATATATGACATTTGAGGGTCTTCCAGGCATGTGGTTCAGAGGGAGAGTAGTCAGGAGCAGTGGCCAGAACAGAGGGGCCCCAGTGGTATAAAAAGAGATGCAGAAATGATGTAGCATGTGGGGTGTGGGTAAATAGAGGCCTTTAGCATTTTATTCTTTGTAGGTACATGGATTTTGTATCTCACACTTTTGTCCAGGAGGGACCATAGTTTAAGAATGTAGCACTCCCATAAGGTAAGTCAGGGGGAGGATAAGAGTCAGCAGGGAAGTATGATTTGCTGTGTCAACATACAAATGTCATTATAATGACTACCTTTAATACATCTTTTACTGTTGTCATCCTCATACTAATGGCTAATTATTCTGATCCAGCATGTACATGAATACATATGGATATGTACATGTGAATATGCAGATAACTAAATAGCTCTGATTTACAGGAACTTACATTGTACATGGCATTAGCTTTGTGTCAGTGTGGACAAACACAAAATACAGAGCTTTAATTTGACCATTAATCCTCTCTGAGCTGTTTCAATTACTGAAACACTTAAGTTACAGCTGTTCATTAGCACGGCCCATATGTTTGGACATTATCCTTCACATATCCCTATAACAAGCTACAAGAACAAATAGCAGCCTCATTAGTACTTGGAGTCATGCTAGATTCATTTCACCATTCTTCCTTTTTATTCACCTTCTCCTATTAGGATCAGTAAAAGAAAAAAATCTGATAAAACCTTATGCCAATATGTTCTTTCAGTGGAGTTGCATTACTGCATTGTTGGAGTTGTGTGTATGATGGTCTGGAATGGTGTGGGAGGGGTCGGGCAGAATCCCATCCTCACACCTGGCTGTCCAACCGCAGATCAGACTGGTGGAATGTGAGCGATAAGCAGGCGTGGTCCAGCCGCGAGCTCCTGTGGAGTTGGAATGCTGACCCTGACATGAACCATGATCTGGGATTGATTAGACAGATCCTTTAAATCTCACTGGCTAACAATGTGCTCAGGGCATGTTTTGCAGTAAAAAACACTCTTCTGAGGCATTCCCTGTAGAGTTCAAAACAACAGCCAGGAGGCCAGCAGAGGAGAAAAGAGAGACAAAGACATTTGCAGGGTGAAAGAAATCAATGAAGTGAGGCATCTTTGAAGGGGATAGGGGGGAATTACAAAAGCTGTTGCAGATCCATAGCCTTGTGGGACATTTGGTTTTCTTTTGTCAAACACAGATGAGAACAAATGCAAAACGGATCAGATTGAGTCATGCCTGCATCAAAGTAGGATTAATTAGGAAACCCATTGGGATAAGCAATTTCAATAAGCCTTTAATATAGTGTGTTATTAATTTACAGTTGTTCCCCCCCAAACATTTATTCCTCACCCATGTTACAAAACATATTAATATTATTTATTACTTTTTGATGCATGTTACTCTGGAGAGACAGAAGGGACACAGACATTATGAAATGGGGATGGTAGACTGCATTGCCTAACAAGAGACAGAAAGAGCTCCTCTCACTGCAATCTTCTTATAGGTTACAAACCAAGTCACTTTCCCTGATCGCATCAAGTACCAGCAGAACACATTCAGACAAAATATGATCACATACATATTTGTAGTTACAAACTTAGCTTTATAATTACAGTTGCTTCATAGGCTCACACAAAGGCTTGTGGGATGTGACCTCTAGCTCATACCACCACCACCCAAACCCATCCCACCCCATGATGGGGATTAGAGTTGTTCTCTTCTGTCCCGTAGACAGTGTGGAATTGAATTTCTCTTTTTCATCTATCCACAAATTACTTCAAGATGACCCCTTATTGGCTTAAGAACCTAATTAGACTTGCGGCCTCATTTACCAGAATCACTTGTGCAAGTCTCTTTTTTCAAAGGAAGGTGGGGGTGGGGGTGGGGAGGGGACGGAGAAAATAGGACTTGATGTATTGAATTTGCCTTTTCATCATAACCAGAATAACATCTCCTACCAGCTGAAAAGTCATTTGAGGGGTTGTTCAATCAGCCGCTACGACTTGAGAAGAAACCAAGCCGATGTAAGAATGGAGATGAGCTAGCGATGGGGGAAAGAATACTACATAGTTCTCCATGGCTGGCACATGTGCACCCAATGAAGCATTAAACCTTAACTTTCCAGATCCCTGCAGGAGCAGGAGGAGAAGAGACAGAGAGGAATAGGCACCAGCAAAGGAAACGTTCATCCCTTGAAGTCACAAGACTGGTTTACATTTAAGTTGTGGTACTTTCTCTAATGTCTGCTCCTCTTTTGCCATCTGTCCATATCCTTTCATGTCCCCTTCTGTAAAAGATCTGCTGTAGCATTATTCCACCACCATGCAGCTCTGTGTATTAATGTCATCCCACTGCTGTTTGTGGACAAAAAAAAAAGGTTATCAGCTGACCTTTGATATTGCACCACAGGTGACTGATTAGACTGATTGGTGTTCCTTCTGTATTTAAAATAGTTTTTTAAAAAAAAGCATTCCATAGTATTATTTATGAGTGTGTAATCCAGGAAACCTGACCACCAGACTTTCTGAAAAAGCTAAGGATTTCTGAAAATCAGCATAAACTCAGGAGGTTTCAATATACATCCTTTGTTGACTTTTCCATCAGTTTTCATTGAAATTACCAAGTGACTTGTTTTGATCCCTTGGTTTGTTGGCTTACTCTCTCTTAGAAGGTCTGTTCTCTGACCATTTGTGCTCTTTGGATTTGGCCTGTTCCCTCTCAGTGGGGCTGCGCTATGATCAGATTTGCTGTGGAGCTTCATGGAGTGCTTTCTGAGAACAACCAGGCACTCAGACCCGTCATCCACCTCAAGTCAACCATATCACTGTATCCGATTCTTCTTAGTCCCTGCAATCTGTCACTATGGGGCCCTTCTAAGCCCCTTCTCAACCAGGCCTCACTTGAATTCTGCTGAAAAAATAAAAATAAAGAAGAAATTTAAAAAAAAGACCTAATAAAAAATAATATCTTGTGTTTTACCTAAGTGCTTAGTCGCTTAGCATACACTATGTTATGATGTAACATAAAATATTATCTCTATACGTGGTGCAGCATTCTGGGGCCTCTGGTTTTCACTCACCTCTCAAAGTAGTAGTATGACTAGTCCCACAGGACAAAATGTAAATGTGTCGGAGCTGTGTGGAATCATCACTGTTGCTTCTAGGCATATTAATATGTTCTGTATCCAGAGCCACACAATTTAAACATGCTGTTTTCTATTAATATTGAGTAGCATTCATTTTGAAAGCCATGTGTTCTTGGAAATTCTTCAAACAAACATCATTTTACAATATCATGCACTGCTAATCTAGCTATATATGCTAGGTTTGTACAAATACATTTGTACAGATACATTCCTTCAGTAATCAAGCCTATCCTGGGAACAGTGGGCACAAGGCAGGAATACACCGTGAATGGGAAAGCAGTGCATGACATATGAGTGCACACACATGAAATCACACATGCACGCATGCACACATCATAACTACCTGCTGTGCCACTGCACATATACAATTTTTAGGGATTTTTTTTCTTACATTTTTACACACCTCAATGCTGTGGATGACATATTTTGAGAGGAATGAGAGTGCTCCCTGTAATGCAGTGACCCATCCAGTCACCTGACCTTAACCTAAGGGTTTAGGAGCAGTTGGATCAAAAGGTTCAAGAGAGGTATCCAGCCAGATCCATAAACACTTTTGAAGTCCTGGGAAGTCCACTGAAAAGGACCTGGTAAAACTGACTGTTTATGTGAAGTAAGTGTGTACAGAAGTTTCAGCTGCTAAGAGGGATTTATATGAATACAGTTAACATTTTTAGCTAATGCTATTGATAGTAGTGCCAGTTTTTTGGTTCAACATCTACATGCATATCCTCTCAGATGTTAAAACCATTTAAAAGTGGACTAATTAAATATATTTAGCTAGGAAATAACTTCTTGCTTTTGGAATTTACCCAACGATTTCTGTAGACCTAATAACATCTAACAGCATTTTAATTATTACATTTTATCCTCCACATCTTTGTTCATACCTCCACTGCAACAGCTGCTGACTGTATTCGGCCACACGATTACTTTGCTTTGGAAAAGTATCTGCCTAACAAATGAACGTACATGAATAAATAAGCTGTTTGAGAATATTGAGCAAGAAGGCCAGAAAAAGAGGCTTATAGAGAGGCTCTTTGATGTGTGATTTCAAGCGTGTGTATGAATAAAAAGTGTGTGTGTCTGCTTGTTTACTTACAAGTCCCTACTCAAAGGCCATTCTTGCATGTCTTTCACCATATCTACACTCTGTTAGAGATCAAAGAGGAATATAGTTGTTGGACTCGTCCATTTGCAGTGTAATCACGTTGGTAGGACCTAGCGATGAGTTTGGCTCATTGGGACGATGGATTCGCTCAGCAACTGGGGTGAAATATAGAGCAATGGTGAGTGATACAGAGGGCCAGTGCAGGTGTGAGGGTCACACACATACAGGAGAGAACAGGAGATGCATTTGTGTGGAAAGAGCCAGGTCAATCTGTACTAATTAGCCACCTGTCTGAAGAGAGAAAGAACATGAGAGAAGAGTGGCAGAGAAAACAAGTAGGGCAAAAGCAGAAGTGATGAGCTTGTGACCTTGCTACTTATCAGACTGTGATGTCAAATGAAGGCAGTAGGAATTTCAATGAGTTTCAGTGTGGCCATATTGGGCAAATTGCTAAACCATGAGGTGCACAGTGTGAGTAGCATTTGATTTACCTAATCTGGATTGCAAGCAAAGCACTTTAAACTCACCACAGGCAAGTGCAAATAATTTAAGCTTCTTTTTGAAACTTTTCTTTTTGCAGTGAGAGTTTTTATGGACATTGTTTTATGAGGCCTGTCTCCTACCTAGGGGATCAGCTCTTTAACATTCTGTAGTGACCTCACATACCTCACACACTTTTCTCTTAACTTCAAATTCTCTTGCTTACTTATGACTATTGCTGAAAGCTCACATTTGGTATTTTGTTTTGAACATTAGCATGTCTTGATGTTCTACCCTATTGTCTGGGCTGTCACTGACCTTCTTTTTGGCCTAGCACATGTACGATATTTGGGACACGCTAGGAAAACCGATCCGATTTTTGTCAAAATTGAGTTTTGCTGTTGATAATATACTTTCATACTTCAACTTTTAGAAACCATAAATATATTTCACCAGAGACATGTGGAAATGTTTTACTTTTAATTCTGCCTAGGCTTTCCGCAAATATCATGTTGGGTAAGGAGCCAGTTTAACAAACGAGCTAGCAAAAAGTGATCAGTCTGCCTAAAAATGTCAAATCTGGCTAAGTGTCCTCTTCACATTCAGTTAATGTTAATCAAGTCAGTTTGTAATCAGATACCACCTGTCAAAACGTCCATATAAAATGTACTGTACGAAAGGAACTTCAGGCTACATTCAGGCTTCAGACTATTACTGTTATGAATAGATGAAAGACTACTGATAAACACTAATTTGATTTTTAAAAAATTACAGCTTTTGTAATAGTGTATATAAAATTGCGATGTGTCAATAGTTTAGAAATGCTTGATGCGCTAAGTGAAAAAGCAGCTTCACTGCAGACACAAATTAATTAATTAATGGATGTTTTTAGTTTGAAAACCAGCAGTTGTGCAGGCTGTTTTGGCTCGGGCTACTGTGAGGCATCACTTAGTAATCTGCCACTTTCATTCAGTGCAAATGTCACAGTTCATTGAGTGGAAACACGGTGCATAAAGTGCAGATTTAGAGACAGCCTATATGTTATGATGTGCTAATATTATGACTGACTTACCAACTGATGCACAGATCCACCCATCTGAACCAGTCCTGTGGTTTGGGCTAACGTAGCAGGCACAGTGACCAGAGCATGGTACAGTACAGTGTGGGAAACTGACTACACTACTTTACCAGCGCTTACCCAGTTGGTAGAAAATAATGCTGAGCTGACACTGAATAAGACCCAGTCGAGAAATAAGGGGAGGATAGAAGGAAACCCAAAGCCACACCCAATACGTGTGTTAGCATTGTCCAGCTAACCTAGTAGGTTTAGGAAGCATGTATGGTATCACGCAAGCTGCCTGTGTAGAGGATAGGGTACCCGTAGCTACAACTGTAGTTGCAAGCTGTTACGCAGATAGCTCTATATAGTCCACATGTGATTTGAAACATGAAGAACAAAGGGAAAAATGTCCGTATGCAATGGTACTTATTGTAAAAAGTCAAACTCTTTTGGAATGGGTTGGGACCCTGCAGTAAGATCTTTTATTCTCAAAGCTGCTTCAAAAAAAAAAAAAAAAAAAAAACAGTGCAGCTTTGTTAGTGACACACTGTAACAAAAAGGTGCCTGATACAATAATGTGACATACAAGAAAGTGAAACATTAGATACACCATATAATAATTTCACAATTATAAACTGTGTGCAGTGTGTATACTGTTGGACCTGTGGAGAGGAGGTATATATTCTGAGGTCAGTGGAAATGTGTTTTCCGTCTTTACTTTGGCCTGGCCCATTGGCGTGATGCTGATGGGTTCTTGACAGATGACAAAAAAGGATTCTCACCACATATTCAGTATTCCACCCCCATCTCCCCTCCCTTTCTCCATTTCTCTCTTTCTGTGCTTGATTGGCACAAAAATGTGGATTAAATTGTCTCTGGCCTAAGGGGTTCAGCAAGTGCCAATTGTCAGAGTTTGCAAGCACATGACATTCCTGTGCTTACAATCCCTGACTATATAACTCCAGTGCATGATCATTTATGAAAACTAAATAAATATTTAAATAAGAAACCAAACTTGCCTCATTGCAACAATAGACCTTGTCCAAATTGAAGTGAACGGGAAGCACACAGTGGATTTATTTTTCTAATCAATCTCTTACATTGTAGCTACATTTTAAAAATGGCTAAAACAATAACCTAACAGGACATAAAGAGTGCGAGCAGATTGCCTTCAGGCTTCTTCGAATATTTAGGCAAATATTCCAAAATATTTTTGGCTTGTATCTGTCATGGTTGTGAATGCAGTATTTGTTAATGTGTTTGGTTAGTGGCATTGAAGTAAATGATGTATGCTTCCTTATGGTCACACTGGACTCCTGCTGATAGATGTGGTGTTGGTTTGGTGGCAATGTAGTTCAAGTTTGGCCTCTCATACTGTCTGTGGCCTGCCTCTGGACATTTCGATATTTTTGTTCTTGTCTCAAGCAGAGGATTGCCCAAAACCTAAAACAAGTTTTAAAAGAAACTTTTTTTTTAAGTTAAAAAAATAAATTATTTTTTTGTCCAAAGCTCTTATTGTAACCTCAGCTGAAGCCTGTACATTTGGTCCTGCTTTAGACCTGTTTCTGGTCTATTGCACTGCAGAAATGTGTCTGTGCAATGAACTTTCATTGGTCTTGTTGTATCCTAACCACATAACTTCTGGGTTTGGGAAAATTTGGAGATTTAAAATGAAACATGAGACTCCAGATTAGTTAAGTTATGATTCATATTAATATCATATGTGCAGGAATACCTTACATTTCAGATAAGATTGTTTTCAGTGTTGGTGAGCCCTGGTCTGAGCCACCCCATTCATTCATTCATTCATTCATTCATTCATACATCCTTGAGGTGTCTCCTGGACAGTGAAGAGGATGTAGGGGAGGAGAAGGTCCCAGTTCCTCCCCTACTCGTCTACCACTCTCCGGAGCATCCAATTAATATTACATATTCAGTGTTAATCAGGCGCTCAGTAGAGTTGCTCTTTTTCTTTGGTTAAATGTCAAAAGACATTCTAGTGGTCAGTAAGTGCTTTATACTGGTCAGAGATGATCCAGAGCCTATTCCAGGAGCACAGGAATACACTCTGTCACACCTAAGGGCAATGAATTAAGGAAAGGATGGTGTGGCTCAGATGAAGGATCAGAAAACATTGGAAATAATCTTATCTGAATTGCAAGGTAATCCTTTTGTCTGTACATACACTCTTGGTGTGAATCGTAGCTTATCTGATCTGCAGGTCTCATAAGAAAATCTTTCACAATGCGGATACAGGAAGAACATGCAAAACTTTTCACAGACAGTAAGCTAAGCTCAGGACTGGATGCTCCTCATTGCGCCACCTTGCTGCCTGCTAATTATAAATCATGAGACTCCAAGTAACATCTCACCTGTATATATTGTATGTTATAGATTATAGTGCATATACATGTAAAACTAATGCAAGAGTGAACCAAAGGTTGTTGTGAATAAGAGATCAGTGAAAGTATAAAAGAGGTTACATATCATTTTTTCCCCACCCTATCAGCACTTCATTAACAGTGGTGTGTGTGTGTGTGTGTGTGTGTGTGTGTGTGTGTGTGTGTGTGTGTGTGTGTGTGTGTTGGGTGGTGTATATAATGTGAATGTGTATGTGTATGTATGCTTGTTCTATTCTAATTGTTTTAATTCTGCTCCCATGGGAAGACTTGTGTGGGTCAGTGATAGGTTAAAAGATTATGTCCTCTATGGCACTTCATTAGCAGATTTCTATGTGTGTGTGTGTGTGTGTGTGTGTGTGTGTGCATATCAGGGTCAGTGATAGGCCATGTATTTACCAGCAGACCATTACAGTGACTCAAAAGCAAATCACATGAGACCCACACGTTGTCTTTTTCATCATATTTCCTTTAATTAAATAAGACATAATGCATGCAGATGTGTGTATTGCACATTACTGATACAGCAACAGAAAGAAGCTCACAGCTGTTTTTCTTCTTTAGGTTTGTTTTATGAAATGTCATTATTCGTCTACAGTCAGTTCAATTATATTAATGGGCTGTGCTGTTGAACTTGTGCTGAACGTTTTAACTGTGCTGCCACCAACCTTGCTGCGCCAGTAAATCTGACAGAAAATTTGTTTGTCCTTTGACCTGTGGGCGTCCCTCGTGAGCCTTGTACAGACGGGTTCTGCAAAAACTATCACAGGGGAGGTGGTCTGTGTGTGCATGTGCGTCTCTACTGGGGCATGTAGAAAAGTCGAGGTGTGTGTTATGGGGGTGAGGACTAATGAGTGGCTCAGGCTGTTCGACTATGGCTGTAAATCCACCCCCCACATATTTTCTCTCCCCCCTGTGCTCTCTCTATCTCTCTCTCTCACTCACACACACACACACACACACACACACACACACACACACACACACACACTGCCACCATCCCCTGGCAGAGTTTCACAGGGCTCTCTACACTGAAATAATGACCCACGCTCTCACAGTAAATACGTTCCAGCTCTGTTGTGGTATGTTTTTGCACTTTTCACCCTGTTCTCGTTAGACAAAAAAGAGCAAGCAGCAGAGAGGAGAATGAGGGGAAGAGGGGGAGTAGCAGATTTAGAGGGGTGAAGAAGGTGAATTTATTAAACCCCAGAAGTGTGGTTTTGGTGTGGAGTAATGACCAAGCTTTAATGACAGTGCTGGGGTCTGCGGGGTTGCAGAGGGGCCCTCTGTCAGTCTGTTTGATTGTGTAAGCATGGTAATTGGCCCAGTTAAAGCGACTGACCTGTGATCAGTGCCTGTGTGTCAGGCTAGAGGGCATGGTTATATTGCCGTAGGAAGTGAGTTTATGGGTTGTGCCAGCGGTTAGCGTCTTTTCATACACCGGGCTGATGGGGCCTGATGCTGTGGGAAGACTCGTGATATGCTGAGTACAGAATGTAGCACTGGCTGTAGCAGGCTAGGGTACTTTGACCTCATGACCCCAGTGTAAAAGATTCCCACAGTGATTAGGAAAACCATAGAGTTTACTGTAATGGGAAGCTATGTGTTTACCCTATTAGAAGCAGAAGAATTTCCTTTCCTTCTCTCACCCTTCACCTGTGGCAAGGTTAGGATTGCATTTTGTATTTATGTGGTCCTCTCATTGCTGTCCTCTATTCCTGTCACTTTTTAATAAAAGAAAATAATTGTTGTTGTTTTTATAGTACCTCATTATACAGAGATGATTGGTGGCATACAAATAGGTTCCAAGAAATATGAAAGCTAATGCATGTATGCTGCATGATTCGGAAGGTACAGTATAATATATGATCATATTATATAGATATAATTGTACAATTTTAGAAACGTAGAATACACAGCTGGATACAAGTGGGTATGCTGCTTAGGCTGTGTGAGGAAGACCTAATGAGTAGGCTAGCCCACATGTTGGCTTCCTGCCATAATATGACTCTTACTGTAATATACCCCCACATCTTTTTTTTTTTTTTTTACACACAACCATTTCACTTTCACTCCATCCTGTGTAACTGTTTGAAGTTTATTGCCTATTATTAAAATAATTGCTGAATATGGCAACCTGTAACACAGTGTGTGAGAGGTGTAAAACTTAGGAAACGTTTGACTGGGACATTCACTCTATTATTATGCAAACACCTCTGCAGAGAACATATAGGGAATTTAAATCAAATATACATCATTTGTTTTCAATAAGGCTTTTTAGGTGTGATTTATTAATGCAATATTTTGTGACAGATCTCAGACACTATGGATGATGCCACTGACAGTAAAGCTCGATCATACCTACCTTGTGGACAGTAATGCAGTAATCTCCAAACAAATGCAAGAAGAACAGTAAATATTAATCTGCTTTGCTCTTAATATAATCCACTCTTTTATATGTTTATTAGCAGCAATAAAAGCCATGCAACAATTTCATGTAATGGACACTGCACTGATTTGCTCTGANGAAGAAAAACAACAAATGGACTTCTTTTCAGTATCAGGTAGTGGTGTTTGATGGGTATTACGGGAATTTCAGAGACACACCCTAGTGAACCATCATTGCACTTCCAGGAGCCTGTGTGCAATGTGAATAGTAAAACTTTGCCTTTCAATCGCCCTTAACCTCAAATTTGTCAAACGTGTATCATTTTTGACAGACAATAACACCATTTCTCAGCTCATTTGAGAATGGATGTGCTTGGTTAGTCAGGGGCTATGGTATCCAACAAACACACACACATATACAGTCATAGTGAATATGTGTGTCCCAGCAGCAAAAACTGGACCGGAGACTGACCACAAGCTGCATAAAACCACTGAACCACTGACCGGGTCAAGCATCCACCCTCTGGTCCTGATGGATCTAACAGTTTAACATCAGCCAGGTCTGCTCTGCTAAGTGACTCTCACTGACATTGCAGTATGGGCCACAGTGTTGCACTTTGTAGGATCTTGCCTTTCCATTGCTTTTGAGTTTTTCTTTGGCATCTTATATCTTTGAATAAGGCTACTGATTTAATTTGGCATAAGTACCTGAGAAGAGGATACAAAGTCCAAACTGTAATCCCCTGTACATTTATTTCTCTCTCTCTCTCTCTCTGTCTCTCTCTCAGCTTAGTTTTCCTGACAAGGTTATGTAATTCTATCACTGAGCATTTCATTGAGACAGAAACACAAATTACTCCTTCTACATTGCCATAATATCCACAGTCTCCAGTCTTTGTCCTTGCTGTGGCAATCGTAGAAAGAAGAATGTGAGTCACTGAGCAATGTGCCCAACCACAGTTTGGGCAGGCAGATCTAGCTGCTTGTTTGGGGCTATGTGTCTTCTCATAAGGGAAGTTGAGTGTGGTATTATGTTGTTTTGTGCTTCCTGTGACTCAGGGCTGTTATCCTAGTGTGGTCCACTTTCTCCCTGCTGTAAGCTAACTTCATGTCACAAACAACGTCTTCCCCAAACCAATGGCAAGAGATAGTGGGCAGAATGACTAACACACGATTAGGTGTGTTCTTTTTAGCATTTATGTGAGGCATGAAGTAAAAAAAAAATATGTCAGACTAATATGGATGTCTGGATTTCAATTTAATCTCATTCTCAAAAATTAAATTAGAAGGAAACAAATATCTAATAACATACAAAATGTTGACTGACAAGGTTCGTCTTGCCAGGGGTGACCAGTTCATATAAAGGAGTTACCCAAACACTCTATGATGGGATGTTTATGGTAAGATTAGCGTCCATCCCTCTCTTCCCCCCTTTTCCTGCTTTAACTTTTAGTGCACCCCAAACCTTACCAATAATCCATCCACAACACGGGGTACTGTATTCCACAAGTCATATATCTTCCTGCCTCTTTAGCCACCGTCCTGGCAAAAAACAGCAATGCCTCACTTCCCTGACTGTACATCTGAGTGAATTTTGCCCTATGTTTAACTACAGCATAAGCCCCCCTCAATTTCTGATGGAGATTCTACACCCACATGCTCAAATTCAATTGTTCTACCATTCTGTAGTCCAAATAACATCTACCAGGAATGGAATACCCAACAATCCTCGTCCAGTTGGGGGACAGAAGTGGTGTAAACATTCAGCCTGCAGATGTATGTACGGGTTGTGGACAACAACATCTGAGTACACCAAAATGACAAAATGACCCCTTAAGCAATGCTGCATCTGTCATTGAAAAGTGGTGGGCTCATTACAAAGCCTAAATGCCATCATTTGGAACTTGAATCAACCTAGAGGCATGATAAATATAGTTTAATGTTAGTCACTACGGTGGATAGCCACCTGCCAATCCACTGGTTAAATTAAGGACACTGAACCAGATCATGTCAAAAAAAAACACTATAAGCATTAATAAAGCACTGATAAATAATGAGCAAATAAGTATATGTCATTGTATTTATTTGAAAGTGCCAATATCTTTACACTATTGCTCAGTCAATTCCGTATGAGAGCAGGTTTACATCAAAACCTAAGGACTCACTTCCATACAGGGCTACATCAATCACACTCACTTTAACAATACCTAACAATTCCTACTTCACTGTTAAAGTATACTTCTGTTTTTCCATCAAAATCTCTTCTTATTCCACAATCCCCATATTCTGACACCCAGAGGCTGACCAGAACATAAATAAACACTTCCAGCCCTAGCTAGAGAAATACTAAACCTTGCTTCTGCCCCACAAGGAAGGTTTACTATCCTCCCCATTAAATCAGAGTCACTGAGTAAGAGAGATGAAGGAAAGGAAAAGAGAGATGAGGTGAAGAAGTCAGAACACATCAGTGGTCCTGAGAGACTCACATTTCGACTCATGTTGCAAATAGGGACGTTATAGCCTCCTTAAGAATAGACGTAAGAGCTACCCTAGAGTGACAAACGTTGTTGACTTTCCACGAAAGGGTAAAGCTTAAAAAACTTATTTTCTTGAAAAACAATCTAATAGTTACAGGTAATAGTTGCCATTCCACCTACTGGCATGTATTGGGGAGGTGGGAGGAAACCAGCACAGACATGGGAGAACATGTGAAACTCTACACAGACAGTAACCTGAGCTCAGGGTGGAAGTAGGGATCCTGGACCTGAGAGGAGGCAACACTACATCCTGCACCACTGTGCCATTTTTATTGGATATCATGCCTTTTTCTTTTTAAACAGCATATCTTGTTATAGGGGCTATATAGAGGCTTGGTTCTTCTCTTTCCACTATGATGTGCTGCACATGTTTCTACATAACCACTTCATCAGGAGCACTCATGCATTACATGATATACGGTCTAAATTGTTTGTTTGATATAAAGAGCCCCCGAAAAGTCTGAAGCAGCCCAGTGTGTACATAGGATATGATACTGATACTATCACAAAACATCATTAATTCAAAAGACAGTGACAAAGATAGATTTTGTCCTTTTTTTATATACATAAAACCAGATGGAAAAATGCCCCCATGNAAGAAACTTATTCATAACTAACATAAGTAACTCATAATTCATCATCCATCACATTTGTAGATTTAATATTGAAACCCAAACATGCTCACAGCACACAGACGAGCTCCTTAATGAACAAATAAGAACACACACCTGGAGGGTTAACCCAAATAGGATAGTCATCATAATGAAGGAAAGCACAACTATGTCTTCTACAAGTACATATTTGGAATCCATTTAACAGAATAAACATTTAGTAATATTTATTCTGTGGAATTTAACTGTTCAATTTATGACTCCCCTGATTTATTGCTGAGGCAGTATACAGGTTGAGTAACAAGTGGATGTTGTTATGAAAATTTTATTAATTTTCACTTAATGCAGTAAGCAGCTGTTTCCCTGAATCCCTCCATGGAAGCACTCTCTCTGTGATGTCTCCTATTTCCTCTTTGCTATACCACATACTGTATTTCTTGAATCACAGTTGCCAACTACCATGGACAGTGGAGACCCCGGTGATGGACATTGCCTTTAAATTTAAACTCCATGGGGCGCTAAAGCCTTCTGGATGTGTGCTTTGGATTTCAGGCTGTGTTTGACTTCAAAACCTATACTATCTTTTTTCTGTAGGACAGAAGCCTGGCAGGCATGGCTGCTGCTTCAGAGTAAACTGAGAGAAAATATTGAGCCTGGAATTTGACCAGTGCAAAGAGGCCTGAAAGAGCAGAGCACCAGTAGCGAAGTTATACAGTATATCCAAGATGGCAGTATTCAGGGAACTTGTATCAGAGAGCACAATGTTTGTGATTAGCTCTTGAGTAACACCCTTCTTCACTTCATGGCGTTATTGAAAATGTTGTTAATGTTTTTTTCCGAACAGAGGAAGACAAAATCAAATTAGGATTTTCTCTCATAGACACAAATTTAAAAAGGAACCAATTCATACTTTCTTTAAAGACTTTCTTTCTTTGGTTTTCTCATTCAGGCACCTTAAAGTTGATGATTTGTAATATTTCCCTTCATATATCTTCATCATCCTTGCTGCCTTTAGACCACCACTTCACTAATCTCCCTGTGGAGGAAAAGAGCTGGCTGTTAACTCTTGCAGCCTTATTCGCTGTTCATTGAACTCCACAAGGCTTTGCAAGAGCTGTTGCACGCTAGCCGCAAACGTGATAATTTACAGCAAGTGTTAGTGAGACCTTCTGAGGGGTTTGGCAGTGGAGAGGCTCCCTTCTCTCCTTCCTTTACTCTTTAAGAGGTTACACATTACTTTGCTCATGAAAAACGTGGTGATCTGTGACCCATTCTTGATCTTTGACTCTTTCTTTGCTAAGTTCACCTGTTTATGAGTTCCTCTGCCCCCAGGTTCACCTCAGATCTGATATCGACAGGCTTGAGCCACACAGAAAATGAGTGTGTTTAAAAAATGAGAACAATACATATTTCATGAAAATGTGACCCATGTGTGTATCTAACAGTGCAAATCTGTTCTTCTGTTTCATACTTTCTATGGGGGTTGCTAGCTGATATGTGTATTTATATGTATGTGTATTTGTGTGTAACCTCAAATCCCATCAAAAATATATATGAGTTTCTTAGCTCTCAGAATGAGGTTAATCCAGTCCAGTGGCCTGGCTATGAATGTCACAATCGTGTAGAGGGTTTAAGGAGATATTGGCTGTTCCAGGTGGGAATCTCCTTTCCTCCACTGATACCGCTTACGTCGCCTCAGTTGCTTCTTTTTCCACTGAAGGGTTACTGAAGGGTTGCGCATGAGTGATAACCCTTCCCCTAACGTACATTCTCAGTGTCACACCTCATTATTGACCTGCAGAAATACTTCCTGATATGTGCTGGCCCCCAGCATGCAGTCCTTCTGTAAGGCCTGGATTCTAATCTACTGGCCCCATGGATCCCAAGCATTGGAAACAGAGGGAAACAACACTTTATACCATAATGAAATACAAACAGTGCAGGGCCGCAGAGAGGAGCAGCGCTGCAGGAGCTGAACTCTTAACCCACACGCCCTATGGCTCAGCCTGTCACCCTCAATGACAGCTCTAGTTGCTTTAGATTCCATAAAAGCTACAGGGCCTCACAGCTGAGCGGCACCACCACGATAGGTTCTGAAAGCTATATTGGTGCTAATACTAGCAAAATGTTTGTAGAGGTTGTGATTCACACATGTAAGCAATACATTTTGCTCTGGCTTGTTCTGGATTGGGTGCATATCTGCACTTTTGCCACTTTAGAGAAATTCCTGGTAGACATACATTTGTAGTCATATGTCATAGCAGCAACAAAAGAAATTGTTGAATTGGTCAAGAAATTTAAATTATTCAGTTTGTATGACTATCCTCAGTCTCTTTGGAAGGAAGTAAATTGTTTTCCAATCACAGATATTCTACTTATATTAGTTTCACTTGTAAATATGCTGATATGTTTGCTGTTGGTTATTGAGTATGGCTAAAATCACATATACAAGCTACTATGGTTTGAATTCATGGGTATCTATGCATTCATGTTCCTAGAGGCTTAGGTAAGATGAGCATATATGAGAACAGATACATATTGCAATACATTTTGCTATAGCTTGTTAGCCAAGAACTAAAAAAAAAAAAACATAATAATGCTGCAACTTAATAGTTTATTAGCTATATCTAGCACAGACAGCAAGTTTAGTCCATTTAACACAAAGACTTTTTTTTTTGCTTTTTTTTAATTCATGCACCTTTAAGGACTTGTGCAGAAGGTTCATTTTTTAACTTCAAGGACAGGGTTTGTGCAGGGTTTAGAGCAAATATTTGAGACAGGGCCAGCGTCGGCTTTCAACTTCTGCTAGACTTTAACACCCGTAACCATAGTAACATCATCCAAGAAATACTTAAATGCTTTCTTTACTGTCCATGATTTATTCTAAATAGAGTAAATCTTTCATAGGCTATCTGGGTTTAATCTGGACCAGCTATTCTCTTTATTCTGATACCTGCATTTCACAAACTCCCACAGAGGGAAGAAACTTATTGTGTTAGCTATATAATCCTGCATTAAATGTCTACAAGGCTTTAAAATAGTGATGTGTATGCAATAACATATAAATCTTCACTGCCGAATTTGAGGGTTGGTTTTATATAAACTGTATTGTTAACAAATTAAGTTAATAAAGTTAGGAAAACACTGCCATGATTTATAACCATGAATAGTTATTAAGTGTAGTGATCATATTTACAGCTTAAGCATGCACTTGCACAAATGATGAAAGATTTTAAAATATGTTTCTTTGGAATGTACTTTGTGTGTGTTGATCTAAAATCATGTAAAAGAAGTGAATTATAACAGCCATATCATAATTGATGAAATACTTGAATGTGGCACAGTGGTGGAGCAGATATCATTGCCTCCCCACAGCTCCAGCACTGAACAAAAAATCCCATCTTAGCAAGTGAAAATATCTTGAATATATTAAAAAACATATTGTATTCCCTATTGTAAAGTTAGAATAAACCAAAAGTCCAAATATGACATTACTAAATCTATTTCTAGACATATGTACTAATTTCAAGTTGTAATTACTATTAGCATTTAACTTAGAAATAAAAGTTTAAAATTAGCTAAATTATCTGTCAATAGAACAAGACTATTTCAAGCCTGAAATTAGTAGAACATGCCTAGAAATATAATAATCTTATTAACCCTATTTGGTTTATTGTAATAT
>CM074948.1:13318528-13342331 GCA_037577455.1 Pangasius macronema | reverse complement strand
GGGTTGGTTTTATATAAACTGTATTGTTAACAAATTAAGTTAATAAAGTTAGGAAAACACTGCCATGATTTATAACCGTGAATAGTTATTAAGTGTAGTGATCATATTTACAGCTTAAGCATGCACTTGCACAAATGATGAAAGACTTTAAAATATGTTTCTTTGGAATGTACTTTGTGTGTGTTGATCTAAAATCATGAAAGAATGAATATGAATATATATAAAAAAAATATTGTATTTCCTATTGTAAGATTAGAATGTCCAAATATGACATTACTAAATCTATTTCTAGACATATGTACTAATTTCAAGTTGTAATTACTATTAGCATATAACTTTGCTTCTTTCTAGAAATAAAAGCTTAAAATTAGCTAAATTATCTGTCAAAAGAACAAGAATATTTCAAGCCTGAAATTAGTAGAACATGCCTAGAAATATAATAATCTTATTAACCCTATTTGGTTTATTGTAATATTATTAATTTGATTAATGATATTCAAGATAATTTCACTTACTATTATATCATTTTTGCACTGAGGGTCCCCAGTTTGATCCTGATCTAAGGTTACTGTCTCCCAAAAACATGCATGTAGGCAGAGTGGTTAAATCGATGTGAACGAGTGGGTGAGTGTGTGTGTGCATGGTGCCCTGTGATGGACTGGTGTCCCATCCAGCATATGTTCCCACCTATCTCCCAGTGTTGCTAGGATAGTCTCTGGATCCCCACTGACCCTGACCAGGGCAAAGCACTTCTTGAAGATGAATGAATGAATGAATGAAATACTTGCGTTATAATATTCACACTAAAAAGGAAGGATCAGTGCTCTTTCTTTGCTGTGTGGATTACTGCATGTCAGACGGCTGAATGCAGACATATGGCTCAACAGTAAACGGGTTGTTGGACTTCAGAAAGTTCTGCTTTGAGGTAATGTGGTTAACCAAAATAACTGATCTCTGGGCCCTGGCACTCCAGAAAGACAGAGAAAAACTCGACCATAAGTAAAAGGCTGGCATTTGTAAAAGTACTACTTTGAAGTGTTTTAAATGCGAGACCTCTAAAATGTAGGCCTTCAAACTCCAGTGACCTGGAATCATATACCTTTGCCTTTGGCAGTGCCAAAATATATAACATAAAACATTTATACCCATTTGAGTCATAGGCATCTATACATCTTTCTAATGTCTCTTTTTCCTCTTTTTCTTTCTTTCTTTCTTTCTTTCTTTCTTTCTTTCTTTCTTTCTTTCTTAAATCTTTCTTAAATCAGTGAGTGAGAAGTAAGAGAAGGATAAAAGAGGTAGAAAAGAAGGTGTTTAAGTACATGTGCACCATGGCTCTCTTTGCATGTTTCCAAAGAGCCGTCAACAATGATCAGCATCCTCCAGGCTAGTTTCCAGAAGTTTCCCTGGACCCAGCAGCACCCCGCAGGGAGCCTGTCTACAGAGAGTAAGAGAGAACCTGTGTGTGTGTGTGTGAGTGAGTCAAAGAGAGAGAGAGAGAGAGAGAGAGAGGAGGAAAGACCAGAGGGGATACAGAGATGCATACTATTTAACAAACCCCAATATATCAAATTTACAATCGTGAAAAGGGAGCCTTCACCAGTAGACACAATGTAACTTAAAGAGTGTATTTGAGATAATTAGCTGATTTGGAATGGCGTGCTTTCATGCGTCTACATTCAATGATTCCCGCTGTTGTGAAACACAGAATACTGAACTATAACATTCCATAGCTAGCTGATAGAAACCAGGGGATGACTGGAGTCTGGGGGGAAGCGTATGTCCTCCATGTCTGAGATTTTGACTGCTGCTGGCCAATCCCCACCTGGTCAGTCCTCAGTATTTGGGTGTCTCTGTAGAACATGTGTTTTCCACTGATGGCCAAGAGGTTGAAATGTGAACCTACTTGTTCTTGTTTTTTTCTTTCCTCCTTCTCTCTCTTTTCCTCTCTCTCTGTCTCACTCCATTCCTTCTTCTTTCTGTCTCTACCCTCTACATCTGTAATTATACAGTAAAATAAACAGTAACCAAAGCCGCCACATCACTCAACAACAGTACAAGTGACAAAGACATTCCCTCCTCGGCTTTGAGGGTCAGAATGAAATGTTCAAATTCCCTAACAGCAGTCACTCCCTTCTGGAAAGGATCATCTTAAAAATATATATGCCTTTATACATCTATTTCATTTCTGTTAGTTTTTTTTTTTATGAATGATTCCTACCAAATGCCCAAAGTTACCCAAAATATCATGCTTACCCAGACATGACCTATGATGTCATACATATCTTCTTTAATGGTTGACAAACAGCAGGGTATTAACCAGGAAACCACTCTATAACACCACAAGGTCCAAGTCAGAGTTGTTGTTGTTTTCATGCTTTTCCTGGTTTACAAAGCAAACTCCACAACATACATCACTGCTCAGTTTTGTCCACTTACTTTGTCTAAGGCCTCAATGTTCCTCAGCTTACAATATGTTGGCTAATTCCATATTTCTAACCAGTGCTATTTGAAGAAACAGTTGATGTTTTTAGGCCATGCATTCCCGCTGTTTACACAGCCTGTCCTGAATGAAAACGCACCAAAAAAAGAATAATTTTGCTGTTTTTGTGTCCTAACATAGCAGCACCCATAATGTCTAGACTGGAAGAGGAAGAAAAAAAAAAAGCATATGCCTAACATCATATTATGGCATCACCAAAGTTTTGTTTGCCCCTATTTGAGTGGTTATGTGGGTTTGTTGTATTATTGGCTCCTTATTATATCAGTGGCTGTCTCTCTGAAGAATTTATGTAAGTCGCTGTTCTTACTCCAGAAGCGGTTACATGCTCTTGGCCTCGCCAACTACAGCACATGTTTGACGTAAAGAACAGAACCCATTCTGATGATGTCTGCTGCAGAAGATCTTTCAAACATCTCATATTGTATCAGTATCCTCTCTGTCTCTTTATTTTTCTTGACTTCTCTACAGACATATCCATACTGAGTGTCATTACACTTAGACATGGATGACCTGACAGTGACTCATCACTTAAAGGAAAAATCCACCCTGAAACACATTAAATATGTTTGTATTGAAATATTAGTGGTGTGTTTAGCAATTCTGGTGTTGATTTGTGGGTTGATGCTGTATTTCCATTATTCCTCAGAGAAGTTAGTGGTTGTGTGCCACTCTGACATCACAGCGGGACCTTGCTAGAGAAAAAAATTGAACGACCTTAAAAATGATGGATAAAAGTCAGGTTTTGCTCTTAGCTCCTAAAACAAAAGCGCTTCTTCTCTAACTCATCATTTCCCAATGACTTTCAATGTCTAATTAATGAGAAATTCAATGTAGATGTAGTGGGGCAGCAAACGTTGGTCTCAAGGTTCCAGTATGCAGTCAAGTTATACGGTACAGAGACTCAACTCGGCTAGTGAGTGATTAATGAGATCTACATGCACGGTGGTGTTAATCTTGGTATTGGCATAACAGTTGACGTTTTGGAACCTGATCTGTTTGAGCAGAGTGTACAGATGAGGAGGTGTGAGAGGTGAACAGACTAAAGGACTGCTGATGCACTGGTCTCTTTATGTAGAGATAGAAGCAAGGGCTAATTTCCATTGGCGCAGTATCTGGTAGTCAGGCAGCTTAATGACACTGAGCCTCATATATCTCGTTGGATCGAAATGGATTCAATCGTCAGTATGAGCATTTACGCAAGAAATTTGATATTCGTGAAATCCAGAAAATCTTTTGTATCCTTCTCATGCTCCTGGGTGTGTGTCAATTTACACATAAGAAGACTAATTCATGTAAACTGTAACTTGGCTGACTTCAAATCATACACTTAGCACTGATTACTGCACTTTTATATATGGAATGTACTTTTATTACGTTTACAGCACTTAGCATACGATCTTATAGAAGAGCTTTGGAGTCTCTGTCAAAAACATGCCCTCATGCTAGTTCACTACCAATGAGCATTCTGTGGAAAAAAGTCATTTTAGTATATTATTGGCATTAATTAAAGAATACAGTATAAAAATTAAAGAAAGTGAGCCAACTCAGATAAATTAAGACAAATAAAACCAATCATTCACAATCATGAACAAAGAAATGCCGTGGTATAAACAGAGGATGTGCTGTGAACAAATATCTCAGCTGATGAAAGATCGATCACTCGCTTATAATTATTAATATTATATATTACTAAATATTTTTATTAGCATAGTAGTGAGTCAAAGTATTCCATTTCTGTTTTCAGGCTTTACCCTGATTGATTATTTCATGCTCCCAGTTTTGTGGGCATCACTACATGCAATTGAGCTGTGCTTTGTATGTGCTTGGTAATTTACGAGTGATTGGCATTCATTAACATTCACACAAATACGAAGAAAATCAGCATTTCCGAAACTTTTGTAAATCTGGCGGATATTTTTAGTTTGGTTTGGCTTACGTAAACATTTACACACAACTTTAATAAAAGTTTGCTAGAAGAGCAGTTGTGTGTAATGTAGGTAATATAGACCATGTCGATTAAAGACGTTTAAACTAAACAAGTCAACTCATTACAAAAGAAATCTTAGACAGGATTGAAGATCACAAAGGTTAATATGCAAGTCATTGAGAGTGTCATTTCTCCTTTATGGGGACATGGAAATTTTGTTTGACCTCTAGTGTTTCATTAAAGAAAATGGACAGAAGGTGCTCTTCACATCAGTGGAATCCTGTAGAATCAGAAATGAAGAATTGCTTGCATGTGTGCAGGATTGAACACATAGAATATACTAACATGACTAAGAATTCTCTCAGTTTAATGTCTCATCATTGCTTCTTCCTCCCATCTCTCTCCTGTTGTCTTCTTTTGTTGGTGAACGAGCCCAGACATCAGCCGTATCACCCCATATTTCTTGTTCTGTCAGTATCTCTCTCCGTCCTCTTTTCCTCAAACTTTTCAACACTGGAAACCAGATCCAAATACATATAGGCAAGGTTTTGTATCAAAAAGCAAATCTTTGCAACACACACACACACAATTGTCAGGATTATTTCAAAAGTAGTTGCATATTTTCAACGTTTTGTTGACCGATGGGGTGGTGTGTGATGGGTGAAATGTTTCACCATGGCTGAAAGCTCTCGCTGGCCCCCATACAGTGAGTAGATGAGGTGTGTTGACCACATGTGAAAATGACCTGCTAAATTAAAACAGATACACAAGAAAAAAATATAAGCAAGGAGATGCAACACAGAGCAAGGTTGTAGGGTAAAAAGGAGCAGTCAGTGGTGATGGAGATAACATTCACTTTGTATTGTTGAAAATATACATAATGCACCACACACCAAATAAGAAATAGCTGTGAAAAAAAAAAATCAATGTATGTCCCACAGGACACAATATATATCAGACACTAAGAAGAGTCCATGTTCTCAATGGCCTCAAGTCTAAAGTAAATAAGTAAATAAATATATAATAGGGAAACCACAGTTAAATAATCCTACTGTCTCCTTTTCCCAGTAGCCAAATTCAATTTAACCCACATTCTTTTGATGGATTGGCTGAAGCTACTCTTTCCAGTGCAAAAGCCATGGAAAATCTTTTCAACATCATAGGAGGAATACTACATCATGAAAAAGCAAGACTGCTGTTATTCTACAGGGAGAAGAAAATGTGTGGAGAAATATAATATTATAGGCCTGACCTTTGCCAAACCTTTCTAGTATCTTTGAGGTGGAAGGTTAAAGTAGATACTTAAAGTAGAAAGGCTGAACAGAACTCTAGTAGACCCCAAGAGCACAGGGACTTCCGAAGTCTGGCTTGCCTGACATGGAGACACTTTTCCAGGAGGAAAGCCTTTGCCAGGCTGCTGGCTCCGGTGCTCTGGGCAGCCGCCACAGTGGTTTGTGGTGTAGTGCCATGGCAGTGAAAGTGCCGTGAGGGCTCCCACTCTTGCATACTTTATGGTCAGACTGAAACATTACAGCCCAGAGAACCCTGCCCAGCATTGCCAGACGGCCGAGATGAGATCACTACTGAAAACATGCTAGCACTAACACCCGCTAAGTGCCCTGTTTGCGAACCTTTATGAACGAGTGACAGCATGGAACACAGCAAGCGATTGTGTGCTGGAGTGAGATGTTGAGCACTGATGTTCAATAAAAGGGGATCTAACTTGTCAATGTGATTATTTATGTTATGAATTTGCCTTTACCACAGTAAAACATGAGGTCAGGTGACTATGATCTGTCGTCAGCCTTTTAGATTATCACCATCCCTCAGTACCTTCTTTCTCACGGAACGCTTCTTCATGCTGTCTGGCATATGAATGTTGGAGCATTTTTTCTGTGAATTTAACTGTGATCTGCAAATGATTTGCCAACTGGAGTTAGAGCCACATTAACTCTTCTCGAGTTTTACTGTAGAAATGCATGATGATTCATTATGCCAAGTTTTTCCCCTTTTAAACAGAAAGCCCAATGTGTCTATAAACAGTACAAATACATTGTATATTTTAGTTGGTGTGATCTAGTAGACATTATGTAGCTGTAAAGATTCAGATATTAGTCTGCTTGTTGTAGTGATTGTTGATTAGGGTTTATTGTGGCATCTAAAGTTTATAAGGCCTCTCAAAAGTTGGGTCTTGGCAGCAATGTTGTGTGCCAAAGTCTAATCTCTTGTGGTTGGATCATATAATCAGTCAGATCACCATCTGGTTCTTGGTTAACCTCAGAGTTGAATATGCAGTGCTTGAAATTGCAATACTGTAAACAGTTGCCCTCAAATGCATGGAGTCCGAACTTGACACTTTGGTGACATTCAGCCGCTGGTCCTGAGCCATGCATGCACACACATACACAAACACACACTCACAAACACAGAGAGAGAGAGAGAGAGAGAGAGAGAGAGAGAGAGGGAGAAAGGGGAGACAGGAGGATCATACCTTGCTACTGTTGTATTCTGTGTGTGTGTGTGTTTGTGTGTGTATGTCTCTGTGTGTTTTCCTTGGATGATGACCAGTGTTCAGTCTCTAGTCTCCACCCACTGCGATGTAAAACAGAAGGCTTAGATGGGCTATAGTTGGATACAGCTGTTGCACAACAGCTCCACTGGTCAGCATATAAAAGGGCATGTGTGTTTGTGTAAGTGTGAATTTCAGAGCGTCTGTGCATTACTGCGCAGTAATTATGCAGCGCTCCTTAATCAACCCAGTGCAGTGGAGTGAGTGTCCAAAAGCAGACAGAGCAACAGACACACCATCAAAGTCTTCTCATATGTCATATTTTCACTTAGCACATCTCCCTACAACCTCTCTCTCTCTCTCTCTCTCTCTCTCTCTCTCTTGCTCTCTCTCTGACCTCACTCTCTGTTGATCTTAGCATACTGTGCCTGACTAACTGCACATACACTAGAGTTGATGGCTGTGTTTAAATCATTCAAATCATGTCTTTTTACTCTTCTACTCACCTGTTTCGTACTGCTCTCTATCACTTTTTTCTGTCTGCCATAAGCATACGTAATGCCAGAGTTCATTCTACCAACAAAAACGAGTTGTATTAGATGAGAAAATTCCTTTCTGCTTTTTTAGCAAATAAAATGTTCACACGTAACACAGCCTGTATGACAGGGCAACTTTTAGTGTGTGTCTGTTGTCTGATGTTGCCTTGATAAACAAAAGCAGTGTTTTTTCCCCACATGCTGCCTTTTGGCCAGATTTGAATAAAAATCATGTGCTGACATGATGTACCTTGACTTGACGGGTGACGGAGGGAAATTATTTAAACCCTGAATTTGGAGCTCCTGTGCTATTCAAGGTTGTTGACTCTTTACCCTTAGTCTGGAAAGAAATCGACAGGCTTGAAAGAGGCCTTGGTAATTGTAATTATACTTAATTTGTTTATCTCAGCTTTAATCAACGAGGCTGTCCCCTGAGATATATTTAAAGGAAAAGCCTGACAGAAAGTAGCATGTCTAACAAATGTGACTGAACATGAGATATAGTAATTGATGCATTTACCCTAAAACAATTTAAACTAGCTAGTACACAACAGGTTGTTTTTCAGAGTAGAGTAGCCTGAATAATCTGATGAATACTAGTTTATACTAGATTTTTTTATGGAGACTGTAAGTTGCTCTGGATGAAGGTGTTGTTAAATGCTGTAAATGTAAATGTGTACTAGCAGCATGCTTACATTTAATGAATGTGTACATTTTAATGACTAATTAAACTTTATATCATATTTCAATTAGGCTTCTAATAAAATGCTAGGTCTCGATATAACTGAAGAGGAATCGCAAGTGACCCGTACATACAGTCTCACTGGCTCACTGTCGCCTGTAACCAATACAACAACGTAGCAAAACAGCATGGGAGCTGTCATAAACTGCAGTCAACGTGCAACAGAAAGTAACGCCTTTGAAATCAGTGCCCAAGTGTAACATTAGAGTGGGCCTGGAAATGAGATTTGGCCATTACATTTTCACAAAAACGCACACACAGTGGACTTCAAACTGGAGAACTCGGGGTGAAGCATGAGACAGACAAACCACACACACACTGCACAGACACTGCTAAATTACTAGCACTAATGCAGGCTCTGTGTGGGGGGGGGGTTAACTGTGTGTGTGTGTGTGTGTGTGTGTGTGTGTGTGTGTGTGTGTGTGTGTTTCTTTCTTGGTGGGGGGTGGGGGGTTCATGGAAAGCCACTTTTTTGGTGTCTGTCCAGGGGAAAAATGCAAAAAGGAGCAATTTGCTGTCAACTTTTTTTTGTCTCTCGCAAAAGAGGAATAATCCTAATGTGCCAGCAGGCAGGAGGAGGGGGAGACTGAGGGAGACTAAGGGAACATGAGAGAACGAGGGAGAGAAACACATAAAACAAGAAAATGAGAAGTTGATCCAGAGGTGGCTAAAAGGGAAAGAGAGACAGAAAGAGCGAGAGAGAGAGAGAGAGAGAGAGAGAGAGAGAGAGAGAGAGAGAGAAAGAGCGAGAGAGAGAGAAAGAGAGAGAGCTCTGACTGTAAGCCATGTTCTCTTTATCAGCAATTTTCATTTCGTTTATATTCTATGTATTTTGTTTGCACTCTATATCAGCTGCCATTTGAAACTTCAAATCCCCTCATGTACTGTAAACTGTACACTTACACACACGCATTCACACACGCACACACACACACACACACACACACACACACACCGAAATTCTCACAGAGCTGTGTTGTGGTCATAAACGATGGCATGTATTCTATAAAAAGCTGAATCATGCTTTAAACACCTCAACAGATTGACACACCTATGTTCAGATTCAGTATTTTCATCAGCATTCTTCACTTTTAATCTGCACAGGAAAAAAACAAAACCAGAAATAACTGGAACGTCCCTTTGGCTGACTCACCAAAATTGTCACCAGATCAACCAAACAGATAAACTTTGCCTCTACATAGGTGGACAAAATCAATCAACACTGATTCATTAATTTAAGGACCATTTTCACCACATAACTGAGTATAAGCATGTGTGAATGTGTCCCCACCAGGATAGCAATATCTCACAGTTTGGGGACAACTGGCTGATATATGATATATATATAAAATCTGTGTGTGTGCTTTTGTCCTGTCTTGAAGCTTGTGGTCTGAATAATAAGCAGCAGTCAGAGCCACACTACAATACCTCTCTTTCATTTGGTACTGTTGCTTCCTGAAAAAATGATCTTAATAAATATATGAAAACACACACACACACACACACACACACACACACACACACACGCTCACTCCACATATTTCATTAGGAAACAAATTTCTTAATGTGTGCAATTCATTGTAGACGCTGCAGTTCAAGAGTAAATATAGCAAAAATGTAAATTTTTCATATGATGGTTGCAATGATACAATACTTTACAGATGTTTGGTCTTTGTCTTCCTCCAATCCTCCAATACCAAGTCCACACACTGCAATTTCATGCACATGTACATGTCTGCCAAAACCTAAAACAATAAGCTGACATTTAAATCCTAGGCTTTCAATATCAGTATTTAAAGGTTAACATTTGATGATTTTTGAAGTGCATGACTCTAAAACTAATTCAAAAGCACATGATACTATGCATCACAAATTAAGACTTTCTCTGGACTTTCTTGGAAACAGTATCGAGTGTATTTGCAATTATTGAAAAAGTTTCAGCAGTAATGGTAAGCCACTGAGGCCTGACTGCATAATGCTGTACATTTTCTCATCCAGTGTGTGAGGGATCTGTGCACACACCAAGTCCACAAGTCGTGTCTGGCAGTATACAACCCCTTAAAAGAGCTGCCGCTATTATATGTGCAACTCTGTGGACTTTGTTTTGAAAAGTGCTGGGGAAAGAATAACAAAAACCCCGGAGTAATTATAAAGCAGGCCAATTTTAGAGTTTTTCTGTTTAAAACATGTTTCGTGGAAAAAGGGTTCCATTTTAACCAGTGTTCAAATCCACACCAACTTATTAAACTCTCCAGCTATTACAGAATGCAAATCGCTATTGCTAATATCAGGGGCGACAGAGTGGCGCAGTGGGGAGTGTTGCTGCCTCACGGCTCCAGATCCCTGGTTTGATCCTCTACTCAGGTTGTGGAATTGTGCGTGTTCTCCATGTTTCTGTGTGTGGTTTACTCTGTTTACTCATGAGTGTGTATGGTACACTGTGATGGACTGGTGTCCAATCCAGGGTGCATTTCCACTTCACACCCAATGTTCTCAGGATATGTTTTGGCTCCACTGTGATTCTGACCAGGATGAAGCTGTTATTAAAATGAATGAATGAATAAATAAATTGTTTCTATTATGGAAGCCTAAGAGTGCAATTCAACAGGCTGGTTATATTGGCCATGATAATGACAGCTGACACTGACATATTGTAGTTTTTTGTGGGTATCACCATATCACTGTGACACAAACATGAAACATGAAATGTGTAAGGAATTCCCAGTCTCTCAGTGCGTGGTGCTGACGTGACGCACGCTGAGCTTGTGTTTTGTTTGCTCTCTTCATGTGCTTTTGTTTTACAATCAGTCTTGTCTCCATCCACTGTCTTGTCATTGGTTTATCTCTCAGTTGTGTCTTAATCATGTTCAGGTGTTTTGTGTTCCAATCTTGAATGGTTTCTTGTTATATACACTCTCTTGCGCCTCTATGTCTATTTCTAGATCACTATCTTGCCTACTGTCTGTTGGTTTATAGATGTCTGAGAAACTGACACACTGACCCTGAGAAGAGCTCTCAGTCTGCTTCCCACTGAACCCTAATGCAGTGAGCTTCAACCTTAGTTCAACCCAGCTGCCGAAAGTGAACCAAGCATGCTAAGTATTATGGGCATTTTGTTTTGACATCCAGCTAAAGAGTGCCAGAGGACAAAGCTGAAGTGCTGCAGAAGTCCTATGTATTATGAATATATGGCTGGCAAACACAAAAATGAATGCTGGATAAAGTTTGCGAGTTTAAACTGGATTTGTGTTCTCAGTGCTTGTTATTTCTAGGCATACTTGCAAAAGATTTGTTTATATTCTTTATTGCCATGTTTCTAACCAATGACTGAAGGACTTTTACATGTTTTCAGCTCCATATGTCCCTCAGCCAATGTTTTTTGTTCCCTGGTTAGAAATTTGTGCAGCAAGAAACCGAAATGGTGCCAAATAGATGGAATAAGAATCTGCTCACTAATATAAATATAATCCAAATTAAAATGTGATATAAATGCAGAGCTAAAGTAAAAATGGAATGGTCACTGCATGGCAATTTGTCTTCTAAATTAAATTGGAAATTCCATGAAAATTTCAATCGAAAACGGTATTGCCGCTTCTTTGCTTTTTGAATCTCAGTACGGTATGCATTTGAGATTATGGCTTGTGAGATGTTCCATCAAGGTCTACTATGACTTCCACCTTCATCCGAGATGTCTATTTGCCCTTGTCTGGTTGACTTCAGCGCTGTGCTTTTTCTTTTACTCAAGTGAATAAAATCCAGACAATCTCACCACTCATCAAATCCATGGGCTACCGTCTCTCTCACACACACACACACACACACACACACACACACACACACACACACACACACACACACACACACAGAGAGAGAGAGAGAGAAGGCATTCACTTCAAACACTCCATATGCCTGCTTTATCAGTTTCTGTAAAATCTTTAATAACCAAATTAAAAGTTTAATGGATTGTTGAAACATACATCAAGATCAAGTACTGCTCACAGGTTAAGAAAGGTAAAACCAGATGCTGTGCTGCTGTGTAGCTCATCTTAAATTTACCCATTGCCACTTACATTACACTTTTATATAGTAGCTCCTGTATAAACAGTATGTGGATGTAAATAAACATGTATGTGTACATATGCATATGTGTGAGCACTTCCATTAGTCACCAGGACAGAAAGAGCAGATATTGAGCTTTAATGGATTATCCTGCCTCCTCTGGTTGGCCTCTGTATACTCAAACTAAGCATGATGACACACACAGGCGCATACAGACACACACACGCGCGCACACACACACAGACTGCCTGAAAAAGGTCAACAAATGGATGTTATAGAGTCTCCTTCTTGTAAACGATTAAACAGTTTGGCTTTAAATTCTCCCTGACCCTTTCCTCTGTGAAAATCTTCCAATATTTAAAGCCAGTGAAAATAATTTCTGTTACCCATTCTTAAAAAGTGCAGTTTTTATTCTCTATATCTAATTTCCTCCTCCCCAACTCAGGCCTCAACATAAAATCATAACTTATACTCAAATTGTGCTATTCTGAGCCCTTTTTCTGTCGTAAGCAAATGGAATTGGGGGATTGTAGAACAAAGAGGACATTCAGGCTGTGCCATGGTGTGTATAGCTGATGGGGATGTTACAGTCACTAACGCTGGAAAAAAAAAAAAAAAGTTTTAATACAGGCTAGTGTGGCTTAGAGGGAACTGGGCATGTTCAGAGCTCTGATAAAGAGATGGAAAGGGACTCCACACACAGCTCACACACTCTGATCTGATTCCTCAATTCATTTCTGCACTTTTTGTAGCTTTTGTTGTTATAATTTGTGTCGTGGCCTAATTTTTTAGCTATGGTCTATGGCTTTCACTCTTGTCACTGTAATTCTATGGCACCAGTGCTTACGGCTGTGCGATACAATGTGTTTCTATTCTATTTGGTTTCTAGTCATTAGCAAAGTGTTACTTTGGCCTTCGGGCGGAGCACAAATGAGGCCTCCAAAACCAGGGGCCTTGTTCCTGGACTGTCTGAACACTCAGACATTCCTGATGGCTACAGAGGTGGGTAGAAGTGTGTGTCTCATTCTCTCAACACTGTATACCCCCTGGAGACCATCAAACTATGCCAGCTTTGGAGACTGGGTGCCCTCCGGGCATGAGGTCCAATTAAGCTCAACACAGACGCCTTTTTTGGGGAGAAGAAACACCCCGCTGCGCACAAAGTGCGGCCCCCACAGCGCACGGTATTTATTTGCCTGCATACACATGCACATGTGTACAGACACACACATACTCACATTCTTGCCTAAATACAGTCTTGTACCTTAGGCCAGACTCTACAGTCGTTCTCACACCTGGAACCAATGTGTGAACAAATGAAGGAAGGCACGTAAGGAACGGCGGGCAGGGAGGATTAATGACTGAGTTTATCCCTCCCTACCTGCTTTGTTTCACACACACACACACACACTTGTGCACTCACATGCAAAATTGTTAAATGTGTTGTGTAGTTTTGATGTCCCTCATTATTTTCCCATGCTTCTACCTTCCTCTGAAGAACTATTGGATGAAGATCGGTGTACTGGACACTTTATAAATGTTTGAAGTCAGACGATGGCATCACTTCAGTGGGATGTAGTTGATGAGGAAAAATGTTATCGAGATTTCTTGCGTCTTTTGCCTCATTAAACAAATTAAATAAGTAGCTCTGGAGAATATAGTATTTGCGCCTGTGAATTTGTGTGCATTGGAAACTAGATATTGTGGTTTATGGGTCCTTTCTTTAATAGGTAAAAATAAAAATGCCTGTGTGGTAGGAATACTAACAATTTATTTCAGGTGAGGTGACTACAAAACACACAACACTATTAAACATCAACTACTTAGTTTTTAATAAATTCAACTTGTAAACAGATATGCCAGAAAGCTTAGGCCAGAGGGGTTTACACTGGTCACACTTTACCACCTTAGAGTGTGTGTGTGTATGTGTGTGCTGTGAGAGAGAGAGAGAGAGAGAGAGAGAGAGAGAGAGAGAATGCTATATTGTATTCTGTACTTTAATCCAGTACCCTGGTTCATTTTGGTCACTTTCATAATGAAATATTTATATACAAAGCCACATAGTTGGAGAAACCTTTAATCTGCTTTTATTAGGTTTTGCCAGATACAAGACTTTCCCCAAATCCATGCAACCAGTCACACACATTCATGCAGCTCTCTTAAAGAGTGCATCACACTCCTTGAATACTTCTTTCTTTCACATGGAGCTAGGTGTACTGTACTGTATTGTACATTTGACTACATGAGCACAATTAGAAAATATGCCAATAAATATCTAAATATTTAAATTAAAATAAAAAGTTATTTTAACGCATTCATGTTAATCACTATTTTGTGGAGTGTTCATGCAGTTTAAATTTTAATTTCCTCCTCCCAATATTCTAAGCAGTCAGTCATCTTCAGTAGGCGCTTTATCTTGGTAGACTTGGGGTAGATTCGGAGCCTATACTCAGAACACACACACACACACACACACACACACACACACACACACACACACACACACACACACACATTCACCTAGGTGCAATTTAGAGTCACTAACCCACCTACCGGCATGGGAAGAACATATGAAACTCAGCACAGACAGCAACCTGAAATAAACGGCTAGTAAAATGGCTCATGAAAAGCCACTGTGGACAAAGTTGGATTCATCATTACATTTTTACCAACTATGCACAGAAACAACACAGAAACATGATGTTTCCACAGTACACCTTTGTTCCATTTCTCCTCCACTAGATGGCGATGATGGCCCCTTCCATTTTTCTCTGTTCCAGCCCAAGAACGTATATAAGAGCCTCTTTATTTTACAGAGAAGTATATACATTTTTTAAAGCTATTTTTTAATTATTAATAGAGATTTTTTGTAAAATTACAGTAATTAATGTTTTTGCCTCCGCTTTCAAGTTTAAAACAGATATATTATCTGGCATTTATTAGACATGGAAAAGTTTTTAAAACAGTAAGAAATATGGAGAAATGTTTATTAGAAGTGAGGTACTAAGTGATCAAATGTTTGCCTTCAATATTTCAGACCTAATGCTTATATTCTATGGAATGAAAATGAACTGTATCAAAAATTAACCTCTTGCAAAGATACACAATAATTTATATTGATAAATATACATCATAAATATATTCTTGCTAGAAATTTTTTTTTGTCAAAACAAATTTCATTTATTCACCATTATTCAATCTTCTGTGAGCGGTCCAGCTCAGATCATGAGAAACAGCTTCCAGCTATCATGAGATAACCCTCAGGATTAACCATAATTACTGCCAATTATAGGCAACTGAGGGGAGAGGCAGAGCAAGCACAGTGGGAGCAGATGGAGTGTGGAGGAGGAGAAGAGGGCAAGAACTGATGGCTGGACTGAGAATAGGTAAAAAAAAGAGAGAGAAAGGGGTTGGGTGGAGGTTGCCCTGTCTCCTGTATCGCATCCCTTCTTTTGCTGGGTTTAAGTGGCTGCATTATACTGGGAGCCCCTTTCTGCCTTGTTCTCCACCGTTGCCCTTTTAAGAGTAACCAGAGACAGCCAGAGGACAGCGGGCACAGAGAGACAAGCACCCCGCCCTGGAGAGAGAAAGAAGAAAAGAGAGAGCAGAGAGAGCGTGAAAGAGACCAATGGCAAATGGGGCTGCTTCAGAAAGTAGCGTAGTTAGCAGATAAAAACTGTCTCCTGCCTGTAAAAAGATCCTTCCTCTTCTTCTCCTCTCCTCTTTTCTTTCCTCCCTCGCTTTTTTGCAAGTTTATCTTTGTGTCCTTAATTGGGAGTGGAGACAGAGACTTTTTCAAGACCATGGAGACCCCAGACGCCTCTGTACTGTCTATTCATCTCTTTTCTCTCTCTCTCTCTCTCTCTCTCTCTCTCTCTCTCTCTCTCTCTCTCCCTCTGACCCTGCTTTTGTTCTCCCTTCCTTTCTTTTCTCTCTCTTACCCACTTATTCCCTCCCAGCATCCTCTCTGCTCTGTGTCTGTCCTGTGCTTTAACATGTTTGTCTCACCGTATTCCCTCAGCACCACTTCATTCCTACTCCTTCATCTTACTGGCATAATGTCTACTTTTGCTTCCAAGAACAGAGATGACATACTTTGTTGCATGCATTCTCACTCATACACTCACCCGGGAGGGTGGGGTAGGGGTCGGAGTGGGGGGCAACAGATACTCTATCTCATCCATGGGAAACTCAAGTGTGACACCTCAAGTTCACCTAGAGGTTGCCGCAATCAAAAAAACAACAGCACAAAGAAAGAGAAACTTAGACTGATGGATCTAGAAATGAGGTTGTGAACAGACTTTTCCGCTTTAAACAGGCACAGGTTCCCTGCTGTGCTGTGAAGGTGTGTTTCTTGTTAATATCCTGAGAGTGCAGGTTTTCTTTTTCCTATCCTATTTTGTGGTGAGGTGAAGAAGAGGGTACTGAATGTCACAAATTCGATTCAGCACATTGCTGGATGGAATAAAGAGCAGCTTTCCACATGTTATTAGAGAGGAGGCATCTGTAAGTCACTTATTCAGTCACTCACTTGACATACACCGATCAGTCATAACATTATAACTACTGACTGATGAAGGGAAGAACATTGATTATCTTGTTACAGTGGCACCTGTCAAGGGGTGGGATATATTTGGCAGCAAGTGAACAGTCAGTTTTTGAAGTTGATGTGTTGGAAGCAGGAAAAATGGGCAAGCGTAAGAATTTGAGTGACTTTGTCAAGGGCCAAATTGTGATGGCTAGCCAATCGAGTCAGAGCGTCTCCAAAACAGCAGGTCTTGTGGGGTGTTCCCGGTATGCAGTGGTTAGTATCTACCAAAAGTGGTCCAAGGAAGAACAACCGGTGAACCAGTGACAGGGTCATGGGTGCTCAAGGCTCACTGATGCACGTCGGGAGTGAATGCTGGTCCATCTGGTCTGATCCCACAGAAGAGCTGTAGCACAAATTGCTGAAAATGTTAATGCTGGCGAACATCAGAACTGTACCAGTGGAGCAATGGAAGAAAGTGGCCTGATGAATCACATTTTCTTTTACATCATGTGCGTCCCTTACCTGGGGAAGAGATGGCACCAGGATGCACTATGGGAAGAAGGCAACCTGGCAGAGGCAGTGTGATGTTCTGGGCAATGTTCTGCTGGGAAACCTTGGGTTCTGGCATTCAGGTGGATGTTAATTTGACACTTATCGCCTACCTAAACATTGTTGCAAACCAAGTACACTCCTTCATGGCAACGGTATTCCCTAATGGCAGTGATCTCTTTCAGTAGGATATGCACCCTGCCCCACTGCTAAAATTTTTCAGGAATGGTTTGAGAAATATGACAAAAAGTTCAAGGTCTTGACTTGGCCTCCAAATTCCCCAGATCTCAATTCAATCTGTGGGATGTGCTGGACAAACAATTCTAATCCACCTTGCAACTTACAGGACTTAAAGGATCTGTTGCTAAGGTCTTGGTGCCAGATACCACAGCATACCTTCAGAGGTCACAGTATTAAGCAGATAGGTATATATATAAAAAACAGCATCATTATATTGGTGCTGTTGTGTGTGTGTGTGTATGTGTGTGTAAAAGAGTGAGACAGGGTGCTTGTGTACTTGGGACGCCCATCTGCTAGATCCATCAGCACAGAGAGCTGATGAGCGTCAGACCAAGTACAGAGGCGTCGCGGGAACAGAATGAAAAACAAACGGAATGTTTCTGGCTCTGCATGCTCCTGGATAGCTCTGCCACTTGCTCTCTGAGACAGGCATAAAAGGTTCAATCTGTTCAAGAGCAGCAGCACCACAGCAAGTACATTAAACAGCCCTTTTATGATTATTATTGTATTGAATAATAGACAGGTGGCCTGGTCTCAAATACACTAACACAGGGGGGATAAATAAAGTTACACGGGTAGGAAAAGACCAAAACTAGCCCAAATTAGTTTTGTTGAAAAGCCTTGCACCCATCTGAGATTCAAGAGGTGTTCAGATCACCATAGCTACCAGAGAAAAATAGCAGGACATTAGAATGAAGCATGAGAATGTGTTACTTTTGTTCCGACAAATCTCATTTGCTGGATATTCGTTTCCATTTCCAGCTGGCTTCTCAGTTGTCTAATCATTGGACTGCTTGTGAGTAAGACCTACTAGACAACCCTAGCACAAGAGGTGTGAAGGCAGAATGTGTCGCCATATGGGTGGGAAAGAATAGGGTAGGCTTTAATACTGCTGCTAGATTACTTCTATTTAGCTTATGTATGTTAGCATGATACAGTGGTAGTAGGGAGAAAAACTTTTTTTAAACACTCTGTATAAGGCACACTAACTGGTACAGCAATGATGTACACATAAGGGATTTTTTTATTCATGTAATTTTTTTCTTACTAGTAACTGTCTGCGATACAGAGGGTGCTATTTACAATGGATAGCTACCTGGTACTGACCACTTTATTTCTTGCCCCATTAAACCTTGTTTAAAATTGAAAAGGCAATAAAACATTTGAATAAAATCCTGCAAAACTGAAGTCCCCCGTGACTCTTCCTCGTCAAGTTTAGCAATTATAACTTGTCTACATTTTCAGTGTCCCCCACCACCTAGTGACTGACTGTCCTAAGCAACAAACATGCATTTGCATTTCTACAATGTTCACTCTGTCAATGCGCCAGTGAGTGATGGTGTTTTAAAAACTAAAATAAAGAGAATTGCTTTAAAAACATAAAACTAACTGATTGCCCTGTATGTATACCCACAAATCCACATGTGACTGTTTTATAGCTCAGTGGATCTCAACATTTATGGCAATATCTGCGATGAAAAACTAATATACAGTTATTGTGTAGTTTGTTCTCGAGAAGAACATTATCATTCTTGTTATGAGCCTAATAGAAAAATTGATTCTACATTTGTTTAGAATTTGCTTCATTCAAACCCATAACAATCCCAGGGTTCATATAACTACAGCCTCCTTCTAAAAAAACTGCTTTTGAGTAACTTCAGAACATTCTTGAAGGCTAACAATTTGAACAATTGAACAGCTTGGCAATGTTAAATGACTTCTCGAAGCAGCCAACAAGAAGTTTGCCTACTGAGCTTAACCAGAAACACTTACAAAAGATATTGTGCATTTAATTTCCCGCTTTCAGTCCCTTTAATTATTCAATCATTTAGTAAGAAGTACGTATTTAATATTTGAATTATTGTCAGAGGGGTGCGCTTAGTCAGAATGTGTTTGAGGTTACAAGGTTCACCACTGCCATTTTAATGGCTTTTTCTCTATAGGCGAGACATTCCAGTGTGGGACAGCTTTCTTTGCTTTTAGACAAACTTGTGCTAATGACTGAGATGTATGACTGCATGATCACTGCCAAGCACTGCAAAACAGCGAGAAACACAAGCACCCCACATGCATAGCTACAACATGAAAACCCATAACTGCCTCCTGATGTGTGGTTTACAGATAATTAAATATTACCTCTAAGTATCTTACTGTTTTTAGTTGCAATGTAATGGAAGATACTGCTATGGCTGGTTCAATAGAATGTAGGGCAAAGTCATTTCCATTTGGCATACTGAAAAGCAGGCTTTTGGCTCTTTATCACTGTGTAGGTGAGGTAATGTCTGCCCTTTCTGTTAACTTTGCACCCAAATTCACCTGCCCTCAATCCACACACCCCCACTCCACTCCTGCCTGTGGGCCTCATCTGTCAACCCTGCCATCCCCCAAACCAACTCACCTGACCCTCAACCATTTCCAGATTCTTCTCCTCCCATCCCTCTCCTCCAACCTCAGAGACTCAGCTCACAGATGGCTACACTTTGGAGGTGGTCCTCCAAAATAACACCCTTTTACAGACAAAAAAGAGAGATGGACAGAGGAATGCCAAACTCTCCATTTCTCCTTTTTTTCCTTCCCAGGGTAGGGCCACAAGATGCACCATGTGAATAGGACAACTGTCTGATAAGATTACCTGAAGGAAATCTGTTACCCCCACTGGTGCCTGCAGTGAGCAAGATTTCAGGATGGAAACTTGTGAGACAGCATCACTTAGGAGTGAAAGCATGGAGAAAACAGGGGGAAAATAAATGAATGGAGCACCTTATGTGATACTATAAAGCACAAACCCTGGGGAAACCCGAGATGAGGGTCAGATGGCAATCAGTGGCATTTTTTTCAGTACTATGGACTGTCCTCTTCTCCATTTGGCACCTGCTTCTTAACAGAAGATTGCTCACAGCTTTGAGTCTCTTAGCATGACCCCTGGACCACGTGGGGATTGAGCAAGCCCATCCAATAATGATAGTGTTCTTCCTGATTCTTCCTTGTCCATGTATGAAACGGATTCGGAACAATGCCTAAGCACCTGCGGGAATCCTCATATTTCTTTTCTTGTCTTTGGTAGAGCTCTTTTGAACAACTCCCCAGGCCACATTGTGCTTGTTGTTATGTCGCAACAAGTTCAGAACAAATGGTCTGTGTCTTTTATCCACTGTGGGGAATGTTCAACAATGTGTTTTTGCACTTACTTATTTCTCCCTCTTTTATGTTTACTCTGAAATAACCAGTGCTTTTTGGGAACTGCCTGTTTTCCCACCTGAGCTCTGTAGTAACGTTCAGACTTCAGGGCCTAAATAACAATCCATCAGACATCCAAATGCATGCCAACTCCTACAGGGGGGCTAATGTTCCAAGGCAACCAAATATGGACCTGGTTTTGTCCAATAGTCCATTATTGAACTATTCTGATTGTGCACGTAATTTGACATGTATAAGCAGGTTGAGAACAAAATCAGGCTTTGGCACTGACAAAATATGCTTTGTAAAGTAAGAGAGTATTAACCTCAAATTCCCATCAGTCCATCATTTACTTATCAAGTATCAAATTAGACTGGTCACACTGCCAATGTTTTCATTGGATCCAAGAAGTATGTAAGAGAAAAAGAAAATTCAACATCTCTTTCATGCTTGATTAGAAAGGAAATACTGTTTAACAAGTGCAATAAGAGTGTAATAGAGTATTGAGCAAATCCTCTGTACTTGATATTTCTTTATATTACAGCATGCAGCTGCAGCTGCTTTCATTGTTGATTTGGTGATTTCTTTTCTCTCCTTTTCCTGTCCCACATCTCAGTTTTGCTTAAAATCCCATTTAATGTAGATGCGAGTGTACATGTGCATGAGAGAGAGAGAGAGAGAGAGAGAGAGAGAGAGTATCTAAGAAATTTGCTGTGAAGGGAGCAGTCAAAGGCTAATAGGATTGTGTCTGAACTCTGCAGGGTGACAACACCCTCCTGACCAGACTCACTTCCTGTTCCCTCTTTTCCCCTGCTCAACCAATCAGCTATCAGACTGCTTTAGCCAGCTAAAGAATGCCAGAATGAAAAGGTGCCCAATTTTGTGAGGTAGATGGAAAAATGGACAAACAATGATAGTGATACAAAGGCAGATAGTATAACGAAATGCAGGACTCGTTAAGGTTGTTTACCATGAATTGTTGAATGATAATTGTTTGAAAGAGATAAGATAAGGGAAAGTGAAAAGGTATGCCCTAACAAGTCAACTTTCATACATGCACAGCAAGAGTTTAGCACAGACTTACGGAGACAAGTGAAGGCTCCATGGTGAGGCTCCAAGGCTTCTGGTGCAGCTGATCACAGAACCCTGCAACAATCAGAGCATAGTAAGACAAAAATGCATATGAGGGCAAATTGAAATTTGTTCTAATGATAACAAATTCATCATTGGTGGGCTATATAAAAATATTTCTGTAATATCTCTGTGTCATCAAATAGTTGAATTCCTGTTTTTGACTGTTCCAGTTTTGTACTTACATATGATCCAGGCTTTAAGATGGCAAAACATGTGTCATTTCTGAACACTATGAGTAAAACAAGATGCCTTAAGAGAACCTCCCATCCACATTTATGCACTGTAGCCATGGTGCAGTGTTAGCTGAATGAGACTATCAGGCTATTAGGATAATCCAATATTGGAAACCTGTCACAGACATGGCTACAGAACACCCAGGCTCTATGTGGAGTTGAGATAATAGGGCTTGGCCTTACAATCCTTAACATTCATCTGAGTTGATATCTTGGGTGGGAAGGTGGAGGAGTAAATGCTTCATTGGGGTCATCAGATGGGCACCAGCAACATCCTAGTAATCACCTACAACACCATAGCAGTCACCTTGCAATCACTGGAATACCATAGCATCCACCATACAATACCTTAGCAACACCCTAGAAACCACATGGAATACCACAGNAATACCACAGCAACAACCTAGCAACTAGCTGGAACACCATTACAACTATATAGCAACACCTTAGCAGTCATCTAGCAACAGCCTAGTAACACATTTGAGACAAACCAACTTCGCAGAAACACACTAGCAGTCACATAACAACACTCTAGCAACTAGCTTGTATACCATAGTGACCGCTCAGCAACATCTTGGCAACTACCTAACAACATTATAGCAACTGGGGGGAAGTAATAGAACACAGTCTTACAATCCCTTATCAGCATTCACTTGAGTTGATATCTTAAGTGTGAAGGTGGAGGACTAACTGCTTTACTGGGGTCACTGAATGGGCACCCTCCTCTGCTTTTTCCCTAGTTCTGACTAGTTTCTGTCCTTCTGTTCCATCCACAGCCAGCTGCTGCAATGTTCAGCAGCTTCTGACAGCAATCTAGTGGCTTGTCAAAGACCCTGTCAGGCTCCCACTCCTTTCAGCAGCCTGATGGTTGAAGTTGCTACAAAGCCTCTGCATTGGAGGCACGTGAGTTTTCCAGCTATGTTGTAATGCCCCAGCTGCCAGGTTAGAGTATTTCAGCCATTCGCTTCAGCAAGTGCTTCCTCCAAAAGCACCATTAGTTCCACAATGAAGAGGACTTTCTGTGAGGCTGATCACAGGATCAAATCAGGCCAGATTGGTTGTAATAATGTCTGATGGAAAGGGGTGTTTCTGGTCAAGGTCAATCTGCAATATGAAAAATATTACTAAAACAGCCGTCTTCCACCTTCCTCCCACGTATCTAGCCAGTCTTCTAACACGTCACAATCCACCACGCTCCTTAAGATCTCAAAACTCCGGACATCTGGTAGTTCCCAGAATATCAAAGGCAAAATGGGGTAGAGCGTTTTCGTATTTAGCTCCTAAACTTTGGAATAGCCTTCCTGACAGTGTTCTGGGCTCAGACACAGTCTCCTAGTTCAAATGTAGATTAAAGACATACTGTATATCTTTAGCCAAAAATACACTTAATATATACCATAACCTTGTACTTCAGTACATCTGATTAATTGCACTTTATGATTTAGTGTTTGCTAATATTATGAACAGCAGCTATACTAATTCCTTTCCACTTGTTTCCCTTCTTCTACCCATCCTGAGGCACATAGAGATTGTCCCAGATCCAGTAGGCAGAGGCCAACCCTACGAGGATCCTGAGGCATCCAGAAATGGACCAGCTCCAGCTGGTTTCTGCCTCGTGAGGATTTGGGTATTTAAAGCAATGCTGCCAACCCTATGTGGACTTTGA
>CM074948.1:13280479-13309945 GCA_037577455.1 Pangasius macronema | reverse complement strand
GACCCACTTGAATGTCATTGAAATAACACACAAATATCATGCATAAATTGTACAGGGATGAAGGCTCACTCCTCTCTCTGGATCCAGTCAGTTTAACTGCATCATTGTGCATATTTCTTCTGCTTAAATTTAGTGCAAAACCTTAATAAAGATAAAATGCTGTTGTGTAAGTGGTCCAGCCTTATCAGTCCATAGGTGTGGTGTGAAAACTTTATCATTTGTACCCGTGGTTTTACTACATTTTTATTTTAGATGCTAACTAGTGTAAATCTTGAACATCCCTGCAGATGACCTGTTTTCTGTCTGTCCTTTTTATTCTGCTCATTTACCATTGAGTGTCACGTGGCATTTATTTAGTGTGTATCTTACAGTTCCTACTCAGTGGGGCAACAGAACCGTTCATGGATGGAGTTACATGGAGATACAGTTAGGTCTAGAAGTATTTGGACAATGACAGAGTTTTTGTGATTTTGCCTTTATACACTACCACAATGGATTTGAAATAAAACAGAAGTATAGACTTTAAGCTTTATTTTAAGAGGTTCCACAAAAATATGGCATTTACCATTTAGAAATCACCATTTTAAGCAAAGAACTCCCATTTTCAGGGGCTCAAAGGTATTTAGACAATTGACTGACAAGAAGTTAACTGACTAGGTGCAGTCCATTCCTTCATTACTTCAAGACAAATGCTACAAAACTGATAGGACGCTGCTTCACAGTGCAGGTGGATAATGACCCTAAACATACTGGGAAAGCATCTCAACTTTTTGAAGGCAAAGAAATGGAATATTCTTCAATGGCCAAGTCAGTCGCCTGATCTCAACCCAATAGAGCTGCTTNGAAGGCAGAAAGACCCACAAACGAGCAGCGACTGAAGGTGGCTGCAGTGAAGGCCTGGCAAAGCATCTCCAGGGAGGAAGCTCAGAATTTGAGTTTTGAGAACATGGCCTCCAGACTTCAGGCAGTAATTGACTGCAAAGAATTTTCATCCAAGTATTAAAATAATGGTTATATTTACTATTATGTCACTTTGTTCAAATATTTTTGAGCCCTGAAAATGGAGGTCCTTTGTTGAAAATGGCTGTAATTCCTAAATGGTAAATGCCATATTTTTGTGGAACCTCTTTTTTTTTTTTGTTTTATTTCATTAACTTCGATCTTAAACAAAGAACATGATTTATCTTCCAAGTCTCTAAATTTTGTGTGTTTAAAAGATATGCATCCATTTCTAGAAAACCATTGAAATGCAATGTTTCCTGTCCATGTTTTGCAGTTCCTAACCCTTTAGTCACATACTCTCATGCAATTGTATAGTAAACCCACATTTGCACTTAATACTTTCAAATTATTCAGTAAATTTGAGACTGTCATTATGTTTGGGAAATGCATGAGTAAATGACCTCACTAGTTGTTTGACGTGATGCACAGAAAAATATCTGTACACAAGAAAGAGTCAGAAAATTCAGTGGTGCTAGGAAACAAACATCATCTGTCTCACACATTTCTAGCCTTCTCAGAAACTGTGCTTAAACAGACCTGAGCCAGAAATGGCCCATATGTTGTTGATGAGCACGAAGTGTTACCAGAGAAAAGGGAACTTCATCATGACCAGAAATGTTTTATGTCTGGAAAATGTGATAGAGATTAAAATGATTACCACTTGCATGAGGAAATTAAGTAGCCTTAGTATCATAGCATCTGAGCAGCAGAGGTCAGCAGTAACAATTTTGTTTTTATGTTAGTATTTAAAGCAGATTTGTTACTCTAGTATCTACATATCCTTAGAAATCATAAAGTGACATCAAGACACGTGTCAAGTGAACCTGAAAATGGTTTTTGATGTTACCTTGTGATACTTTGTGATTCCCCCTTTAGACAAATCAAGTGCATATTGATGTGAACATTAAGCCCTTCCTGCACTGCATGTGTACTCACTGGAAAAAAGGGCCAATTACTAGTTTATTAAGAGTAATTGTGTGTCCGGTGAACCTCGGAGGCTTCGGAAGGCAACACGCAGCGATAAGTGAGACTGTCAGATTGTATTATTGATAAACACACAAGGGCTCTGTGGAAATTCCTCAACAACCAGAGCTGTTCAAAGAATCTTACCAGCTTGCCTTAAGAGGATTCCTGCAGATTTCAATGTCCAGCAGGCCCACACCACACTGAGATGACATGACAGTTTAATATTGAGGATGATAATTTAAATAATAATAATTTCTTGTAGAAATTACAAATAGTTAAGGACAGACAGGCAGAGATCAATGTTTTTTTGACATGTCTATGTCTTAGGCGAGTGACTGAGTAATTGCAACATTATTGGGTGCACATATTGTCTAATGGAGCTGATGGGAAGATGTCGATTAATGAACTTGAACTCCAGTGACCCATCACCTTCACAGAGGAGGCTGGAAAAACAGATAGGGTCAGGGATGTGCCGGTTGTGACCCTGCTGTTTGCACTCACAGCAGTGAAGAGCAGAGCATGGGTCACTGTGTCATAGGTCAGGGTTTGACCGAAAGGGAAGAATAACACACACATGCACACTGTTGTGCTCTCACATTAACACTAAGGGATATTAACACTCTCTCTCACTCTCTCTCACACACACACACACACACACACACACACAGACAGATACTGCCACTTCATATTTGAAAGAGAGTGAGTGAGTGAAAGAAAAAAGGAGCAAGGACTCTTTTCGAGCCTCCATCTGGATACCAGATGGTGTTTGAGTCATGCCTGGGTTACTAGGGGCTAGGAGCAGTCTGTTAAGGAGGGAGAGAGAAGAAGTGTACACATTACACACAGATTCTCTATCTCTGTTTTCCTCTATCCTGTTCTCTCATTCTCATATGTTCACACACAGATTCACAGACTGCTAGCACACACACTAGAAAAAAAAGAATGCTATGATCTCAGGGGAGAGAGTCCCTGTGGAGATTTAGATTGCTTGCAGTCAGTGCTGACCTGGGGCTAAACCCGACACCTGACTCACTCAGTTGCTGCTGCAGAGTTCAGCCTAAGGGTGACACTTACCATGACTCTACAGCAGGGACAGATCGAGAGCGCACGCAAGAGAGAGAGTGAGAGAGTAAGTAAGTAAGTAAAATAAGGGAAGACATACCAGTCACAAGGAAAATGTTCAAGAGGATGTATTGAAAAGTATGTACTGTATAGCTTGACTTAGGTGAAAATGTATTGCATATGTGTGTATGCTATATTGTATTTGCCTGTGACTTTGATTTCAGGACCCAAATAGGTGTGCTGTTATAACCAGTGTCAGGTCATGAGAGAGGATGCAACACAAGCAGTTAAGAATTAAGGTTGTAGCTGAAAGGTCCAGCATATCTGTTGCCAGGTAGCCTTAGTTAGTGTTTGCACACATTCCTTGGCTTTGTCAGAAAATTGCACTAGTCCAACCATTAACCATCAAATTTATTAAAAATGCTACCTTACTGTAACTCAGCATACAGCAGGCCTTAAAAAAAGAACATTATTCATTCATTTATTCATTCATTTATTCATTCATCTTTAGTAATTGCTTTATGCCAGTCGGGGTCACAGTAGATCTCCATCCTGGGAATGCTGGGAGTAAGGCAAGAACACACCCTGGATGGGACACCAGTTATCTCCTTAGGGCAGCATGCACACACACACACACACACACACACACACACACACACACACACACACACAAAATCTAGACAACATTAATGCTCTTGACGTTTTGTGTTTATGTCTATTTTATTTTGTCTTTAAGGTATTATTCTCTATAAGCATTGTTTAGCCTAAAAGAACAACCCTGTATCAGTGCACACACACACTCAGGCTGTAACAGTTCACGGCTTTAAAGATGAAAGATGGCTTTAAGGATGAAACACCACATAAGGTGCCTTGGAAGTGGCTCTCCAAAGTGTAATGTATGATGTGTCAAAGACTTGGAAGAGATTTGAAACTTCTCTTACAACAGATAAGAGTGTTGAGTTGATGGAGCATCAGAGCAGTGGTCCATCTTCCCATCAGTGATTGCTCAACCCACTTATAAAAGAACCCTATAAATCTAACAGCTTTGATAATACTAAAACTGAACAGTATAGATTGCTAAAAGCATCACATGTGACACAGGCACAAAACATATACAAAGGTAACATTGTGGACTTTAAAGTAATTGATTTGTCTGCTGGTTGTCTGTTGTTCTTAGCAACCTGATTACCTTTAGTACAAGAGTGAAGTTATCTGTGTAGATTATGTTTTCAAACATACAAACTAGGCTATTTGTTAGCCAATTATAACCCATGGGTAAAAAATCAACTTAAAATAAGTGTCGTTCATCATTTTTATCCATATAAAATTCGATCCTCAGTTTAAGATGCTGTCTCCTCCGAGCTTCTCCATGAGAAGAAAACCCCTTTCTGTGCATTTTCTGGGACAGAGTGTCATAGTTATGCATTTAATATTCTCCATTGTGTTGTTGCAATGGCCAAAACCGTGGTTAAAAATACTGTCAGAGAGTACTCCTGGACTTACCGCTATTCGCTTGAGCCAATATCACACAAGAAAAAATGAGCTTAAGTTTAAGGTCAGGACTGTGTGTAATTGAGACACACAATTTGCAGAGTGCACTGCTCAGTTCACAACAACTGCACAGCTGTGTGTGTAGTGCATGAGTCTTACCTCTGAAGTCTAAGTACAGTGTGCCCTCATGTCTGGATTTCAGTCATGAGTCTGTGTCCTAAAATCAGTAACTGCAAAAAGGATTTGTGATGCAATGAATATAGTCCTAACTTAGCACATTATATAAGGGATAAAATGAAACATAATGAAAGCACCCTGAAATCTGAAAAAAAAAAAGTAGAATATTTCAGTAAAAAATCAGTGTCCAGACTTGTGCTTTTATGGCATAGTTTTATAAACATTGCGTGTCTGGAACACACGCTTCTTGCTAAATAAAATTGTTTGATATACCAATGTGCTCATTGTTATTTTACTATGCTATTTGTATTTTATTTACCTTTTTATTTTTCACCCAGGTGCTTGTAAACTCGCCTGCTGACAGCATACTCAGTGCATAAACCTGGGAGAGGTTTTTAAAACCAGTGAGTTGTCTAAGGGTTCCAAATTGGCTGTGATTAAGCAAAGATTAATTTCAGATGGCTTACTGTCTTTAGCATGTGCACGCACACACACTTAGCTTCTCTGATCATCTATTGTGAGAAGCTACATGCTCATGCTTATTATGCATACTGTATATACAATGCACTGATCCCACAGTACTGAAATCTTCAGCAGACCCACCAAACTAGTTAGCACTAACAATTAATTACTTGTAAAATGTTGTTTTGATGTTATTATTGCTTGCTTGATTCACCTGACTGTTTGCAGCACCTGAGGCAAGTCACATTTGCCTGAGGAGGAAGAGAAGTCAGAGCAGTTTAACTCAGCCAGCATGTGTTTTCTTAAAAGAGAAGGTGTTTGCATGATATGATGCATCAAAATTCCTGGAGTTCAGATGCAGCTCTTTGATTTATAGTGTGGCTTTGGTTCTCAGTGGGTTTGAGTAATGAGCCTTGACAGATTAACTTATGTGGACAGTTTGTATTCCATTACAAAGAAAGAGAGGAAAATTATAGCTGAAAAGGAAAGTAATAGTAAGGATAAGGCAAAGCAATACTGTGTTATCTTTAGCCAGCATCTGGGAAGTTCTATTGACTTTCCATATGATAGGACCTCACATTAGGGAGCAGAATGCCACAGTAATCATTTAAACAGGGTAGAATTTCCATACAGTCTGTTGAATCTTGGTGCCTGTTTCCTAACAGTTAGAAGAGAGGGTGACATGGCATAGTTATCTGTGATGCATCTACTGTACATATTTTTTATACATTTGTGGTGAGGGAGTTAAACATTTACAGCTTCTGCGGTTGATGTATGGATTGCTGCATTTGGATTTAAAATATTGGTCTGATCTGTATCATGGCATATCTATCTAACGCACTTCACTTTATTAGGAACACCTGTACACCTGCTCATTCATGCAGTTATCCAACCAGCCAATCAAGTGGCAGAACAATACATAGATTTCTATGGCTATAAGTTTCTTATTGATGAGAGAGATCAGGGAGAATGGCCAGAATGGTTCAAGCCAGACAGAAAGGCTACGGAAACTTAAAGAACCACTCTTTGCAACCGTGTTGAGCAGAAAAGCAACAGCTGTCAGATTCTTCAGATTCTGGTTCTTGGCTGACAGGAGTGGAACCCAGTGTGGTCTTCTTCTGTTGTAGCAGAAGCCATCTGAGTGTTTTGCATTCTGAGATGCTTTTTTGCTCATCATGATTACAAAGAGTGGTTATTTAAGTTACCTTCCTGTCAGCTTGAACAAGTCTGGCCATTCTCCTCTCTTTACCAAGGCATTTTTGCCAACAGAACTGCTCATTTTTTTTTTAATTTTTAGAGTCTTTGTACATGAAAATCCCAGCAGTTTGGCAGTTTCTGACATACTCAAACCAACCAGTCTGACACCAAAAATATTTTTCCCCATTCTGATATTGGATGTGAGTGTCATCTAGAATTATCGTTTTATTTCTAATTTATTTTACAAGCTTTTTATACTTGGTTATGTATCCTTTGCAGTTAACTTCCTACTTTCCAGGTCATTGTCTTTTTGCAGGGCGAATAGCCTTCCACTTAGTAATTTGGCTATATCTGAGCTTGTAAGATGCCTCTTTACAATAATATGCTCCTGTGTATCACTTGTTGCTGCCAACAGCAGTCATATCAATAAATACAAAAATATCAGTTGAAGGCAGGCCATGGGCATGTTTCATAAATAAAGTATGCTTTGGATCAAGAGCCTTTTTTTCTCTATGCATTGATTCCATCATTAATTGCAGCTTAGTATTCATCTCATTCCGTGTGTGTTTACTTCTTAACATATACATGCATCATAAACTAATTTAAAAACTACAAATAAAGCATGCCACCTGTTTAATTATATTTTGATATTTGTAATATCACATATTGATTTGCTATTCCTATCTTTCAGTTACTCAGAGATAACAGAGATACATAAGATAACAGAAATGAATTGAATATCTGAAGCATTAAATGAGAAAACACCTGGACGTTGAGGAGAGATATCCTGATTAAAATTTATTAATATATGGTTCATAATTTATGGCCATTCCTTTACTTCTACTTTGCAACCCACATACTGTCAGTGCATTCCAAGATTTTTCTTTGGACTCTGGTCACATTTACACTACTGAACAGTTAATAGAGGAGGAGGGAAGTAAGATCGTGAGAGGTCATGAGATGGTGAAATCTACACAGGTCATTTAAGGGTAAGCTATACATGATGAGCCTTAACATACCAAATGACCATATTGTTTTCACACATTGTTCTTTTGCAGTTCACTAAAGTTAATTTGATCTAGACTACACATTACTAATAGCAAGACTATTTTAACACATTGTATCACATATCAGGTCAAGAGTTAGTTGGATAAAGATAGAAGATGGTATATCTTTGTATCGTTTTCTCTTCGTTAAAAATATTGGTGTGAATTTGTAAGTGTTTATTGTAGGCAACTAGGAATGCTGTACAAACTGCATGAACAACTGGAGTTTTAAAATTACATTTATTTTAAGAAAAGGAGAGAATGGCTGCAGTGCTATTTGTGGATAATTGACAGTAGGGGCAGCGATGGTGCATTTCTGAGGCTCATAAAATGTAATATATTGTGTTCTGCTCCGTAGCGCGAGGTTATTCAAACAAACCACATGAATGTGCAGTTACATACCGGTAATCCTTCAATGTTTTACTGGCAGCCTTTACAGAGTTCTTCAAGGTCATCGGCTCCTCCAGTGCAAATGAAAATAAGTGGTTGAGTTACAGGCAGTGAGGAGGGCAGGCCGCTGGGGTCCTGGGACAGGCAGTGGGGAGGGAAAGGCAAGGGGGAACAGACAGAGGTGAAAACAGTGACTGAGGTAAGGAAAGGGTGCAGGACCATGGAAGGTGGAGGGTCAGAAAACAGGACATGTGGAGTTACGGGGGTATTAAATCATGGAGAGTCAGTAGAATCAGAGATGGTATGAGGAGACACTGACCACTGCTTAACATGGATATGGCAGTCTGTATATCTCCCTGTCAGTAAAAAGAACCAGTTGCCTTGTGGATAAGGAAGTTGCAGAAAATGTCTGGCCTATCAGATTATTTGTGTTGATTAGTTAGTTTTAAAATGGGGTATATTTTTTCCCATTTTCTCCTGATTTGGTCATTTGCCAATTCCCACCCACTAGCATGTGAAGCCTGCTACAGTGTCGCTCTGAATGATAGTAGTTACATTAATGACATACTTTAAAGCAAAATGTAGGACCACATGTGCTCTCTTGAACTCCCAGCCACGGATGGCTGTGGCATCGTCAGGATTCATACTCACAATCTCCCAGTGATAGAGCTCCCAGGAGTACAGCCAATCTGTTTTTGTGTTATTGGAGCCACATTGTTTAAGCCATTTTCATCTGTATTGAATCAATATTTGAAAGGTTATATTATCATTTCAGTTAATTTTCATTCAATTAGATAGGAGCCTGATATTGTCTGACTGAAAATAACTGCCCAGGAGCACTGATGAGTGGACAGACTATAGAAGACAGACTTTAGGACAAAAGAAAATTATGCCAATACATAATGTGTAGCCATTAACATTACAGATGGATACTTTTCTTATTATTTATTTCTTATGCATCATTCTTCCATGATCTTTGTCAATATATGTAGATAAACTTGGCAGTAAATTTATTCAGCAATTTGTAAGTCCAACAGAAGGCTAGGTCTCCAGAGGAGGTGAAAGAATAATGCCTGTGGATTTTTGTTCTGATAGAATTACTTCCATAGACTGGAGGACAGATTTGAATGCAGCATAGGATTCAGATCCCCCAGCCACCAGGGTCTCCAGTATTCCAGAAGACATCACTGTGTGTTTGCCACCACCTGTCAAAACCCTCAATTATACCATTATAATCATTCAAATGCACCATTAAACAAACAGTCTACTGGTGGTGGATATCTGGAGGCCAGGAAAAACTATAAGAATTTAACTAAACAGCCCCCTGCCTCGCTCCCTCTTTATCTTTGCCTTTTACATTTGTCTCGTCTTCCATCTTCCAAAGTATTTCAAAAATGTGACAGTCTGCTGGTATTTATATCTCCTTTAGCCTTGTTTTCTTTCCTCTCACTCTATGGTCCTGAAATAGTATTATGATTGGCGGTGTACTGCAGGTCCCTGTGCAGTGCAGTAACCGGCACATTGTGTGGTGCTGGGAAGTGAACGTGATATTCAGCAGCAATCCTTTTTTCACGTGGTTCTCCTCTTGCCCTGTAAACATGAGACATGCAACAGAGAAACAGATGCATTTCAGCAAAGTGTCCTTCAGGCAACCAACACTGGAAAATAGTGTTTTCCATCACACCATTGTGTTTGAAATGGATCTTTTCTAAACATTAAAACAAAACAAGTATGAAAGAACTGCCTTGTCTCCCATGCTAAATTTTCCAGGAAATTGAAGTAAAATGAAGATTTCTACATTAAGGCTCAAACATTCTCCTACAAGAACTTTGTCCTGTGTTATTAAAAAGTAATGGACATGGCAATAAACCTTTCCACAACAGTAGAAAATCTATCTGTACACTATCTGTTTAGTACTGCAAATATTAGTATTTGGCTGTATTTTGATTTAAACTTGAAGTGGGCTTGGCATACTCCAGAATCTTGTCCAGGGTGGTAACTGACACCTGTATACAACTTCGCCTAACCATTCTAAAACCCTACAAGGGCCCACCCAGTCATTGTCCAACTTTGGGCAGTGCCCTCTCATCCTCTGGGGGCTGTACACCCAGACTAGCTCACCAGGCTCCCCAGACTAGCTTGCCAGGTCTTTGTGGTGCAGGTCATAGTTCCTTTTTTGTTTCACCCCAGCATTCAGCTGCTGTGCCCACGTGAAGGCATGGGCTGTTTGCTGATGGTCCTGAAGTCTCCTGGTATACTCTCAGCCTGAGAGAACTGCTGGCAAGTCAGGTAGGAGGCCAAAGGCCACTGCAGGTGGAGTGCTGATCTCTCTCCCCGACATCAGGAGGTGCAGGACGAGGATTCCTCCAGTGCAGAGCAACAAGCCTTGAGCACCAGGGGCAAATAGGATTCCCAGTCATGCTGCAGCACAGCCAAGAGTTCTCTACAGGTGATGCAGTAGCAGTGTTCATGTTTATTCAGTGTTCTGCTGAAATAAGCCACCACCCCTTCTCCTTTAGGGCCCACTTAAGACAATACGCCAGCCACCCCAATGTTACTTGCATCAGTGTTCAGGATAAATGGCAAGCCGGGGTCAACTGGGAACAACACAGGGGCCTTGACAGGACCTTTTGCAGCGTGTCAAAGGCTATCTGTGTTCCTATCCATACAAGTACCTTATCCTTCTGCAACAGACTGAAATGAGGTGCAGCCACACATGAGAAACCCCTCACAAATGAGAAACCCCTCACAAATCTTGTATAATATCTTGTTTCAGCCCTAGAAAGCTTTTAAGCTCCTGTTGGTCAGCAGGTGTGATCCAGTCCCTAACTACCTGCATTTTATCATCCATTGTACTGATGACCTCACCCCCTAACTTATGTCCAGAAAGGATACCTTTCTCTGAAGAAACTGGCACTTCTCCAGGTGGAGTTTTATGTGGAGTTTTGCACTCCTGTTGGGGAATATCTGACAGCACCTTGTCCATCAGCCTCTTGAATGTAGCTGGGACGTTAGAGGCCAAAGGGAAGAACCCTAAACTGCCATTGTCCATGGTTGTTGAAGAAGGCAGTCTTTGTTTTACCTGAGAGGGAGTGGGGGACCTGCTAGTATCTGGACCAGAGGTCGAGCAAGGTGAACCAGGTCAATCCTGTGACCTGGTCTAAAGCTTTGTCTATTCAAGGTAAGTGGTAAGGGTCTTTCTTTGTCACCTCGTTGAGCCTCCTGTAGTCCACACAAAACCAGAGCTCCACAATACCCACCTGCTGCATCTCCCAGAGCGCCGTGTTAGGCACATTCTGGCATGCCAAGGGAAGGTGGCATGGGCGCATCTTAATGAGTGGCTATTACCATTGTCTGTAATGCTGCCCCAGATAGGTGAGTCCAATGTCACCCTCCCCCCCACATTTCTGAAGTGTAACAATAATTGCCATAGCTCCCCACTCTGTTGGGGATCAAGGTTACCACAATTTTGTTGTCCTTGTGTGTCTCACTATAATCTCCTCTCCCATTTGGGGAAGCTGGGTCAGCATGAGGGCAAGGGTCTGGCCTTCTGAGGTATATGTTGTGTGCTCCGGGGGTGTTAGAGGCATAGGGTTTGGCGGAGTGACTGGAGCCGGTGGAAGGGTGTTTAGATTCCTTGGGGTCCAAGATAACGGTGTTTCACTACATTGTGATAAGAATTTCTATATCACCATGCTATGTGGGACATGTGTGTACTTGCACAGTTTTTGAGGGTAGCGCTCATGAATCAGAGGGTGTGCTGGAAACCATCGGAGATGCAGGTCTCATGTTGACCACTTTGCCTCCTGGGTAGCTCAGTATTGTGAGCACTGTTGTGGGCTCTAGGACACTCTGTCTTGGAATCACATCAGGCCAAACTAAAGTCACAGTAGAGCCGTGTAAACCAAAGCTACATAGGACACACTTTCCATGGTACCTGGAACATCGCAGAAAGCCCAGACAGAAGTCCAACCCATCACCACAACTGTCCCTATGTCAGTTCCCTCCTGAACTGTTTTTGTGGGCATTTGAAGATTTGTGACCTCGGCAACCCATCTATGCACACCTCTGGCCATTTCCCTGATTCCTGGGTATTTTTGGACACAGTCGCATGATATGTTCCAACTCCTCGCAACCCAAGCACACCCAGTGTTCAGGGCTGGGAGATGGCATGTTAGAGATGCCATGTTTAGAGATGCCATGCACACCAACTCACTCAGTTCAGTCACCCACAACGGTTTTAATGACTCCTCTGCCACAGCCCTGGTTATGGTTATGGCACCTCCCTGTGTGGTCCCTGAGATGCATGCCTACACTGTTTCCCTCTCAGATGCCCTCTGCAGTGCTTTTGTAGGGACAAGGGTGTGTCAGCTGTACCCCCACCCCCCCAGAACTCTCCCTAACTTTTTGTATCCTCCTCCTCCAAATCCCTGTAGGTCGCTATACTATTTTGGTTTTGACCAGCCCATTATATTTTCCAGTGAATTTAGTTTCAGGTTCTATTTCCCAAAACATATGCATAAATAAAATAGTAGTAAATCAGATATAGTAAACCCCAGCTACCCTGACCAGGCAGTTACTGAGTGTGAATGAATGAATGGTTCAAATATATCATTTATTTTAATGAATGTGTTCTTTATTTTTCCCATGAGCTTTGTATCTGACTGCTCGCTTGCAGTAAGTAAAGTAAAAACCTCCCACTCACTCAGGGTTGGTTAGTCCCTTGTCCTCCTCCATTCATTCTTCTCTAATAGAGATGGATGCTTTGTTTTATTGCTTGTTTATTCCATTCAAAATCATTGAAGGTGCCTGAACAAGCCCACAAATAAGACCCTGCTGACCTTTGGTAGCTCTTAGTTTCTGGGAAATAAGGCTTGAAGGATCACACACCTCAGGCTACCCTTGTCTCTTTACAGCCACTGAAACATCCACTGTCAATAAAAATAACCTTTCCATCACATAGCAAATGCACGCACCAACTTAGAGCAGCCATTTTCAGCTAATTAAACTATTATCCCATGCAAGCCTTCCAGAAGAACACGGCTGGACGATTCACAGTGTCTCAGGGAAGGGAGGGTGTTAGGAGGTTTTCTTGGTTAACCACACAAGCCCCCAGACAAACTACATGTGAAAACATCGCTGAACGCTGACAAAGGCTGAGGCTGTTGGGACAGCAGCAATGAGCATAAACTAATGATGAGGCAAGAAACAATTTCTAGGAATGCTCTCATATGTTATTTAATAAGCCATATAGGTTCCCAACACAGGTTCTGGAGTACCCCCTGTCCTGCACATTTTAATTTGCTCCCTGCTGTAACACACCTTTATAAATTAATCAACTGATTAACAGTACTGCCAGAAGTGGGTGTGTTAGAGCAGGGAAAACCCTAAAATGTGAAGGAAAAGAGGGTACTCCAGGATCTGGCCTGGGAATCTGTGCAACAAACTAATGATGGAGTAGATGAAAATAAGGGGGGGGGGGTGTATACCAGCTAGTCTTTCTTTCTTTCTTTCTTTCTTTCTTTCTTTCTTTCTTTCGTTATTTATTTATTTATTTATTTATTTATTTATTTATTTAATAATTGTCATTACAGCTCCACTATATTTGTCTGAGCATTCAGTGAGCACTTCTTGGGAGCACTTCTTTGGCGCATTGATGTATGGTGGTCACGCAACTACTAGCACAATGGCAAGCTGCCCATGGTCTACTCTGAGCAAGAATATTATATAGCGCATATATTTAGATAGGCCTGAGCTGCAAAGATGCACCAGACTCTGAAAACCTTATGACTTGTGGATGATTACTTCCATAGATTCATCTCCTGCCAACACAGACAGAGTGGCTATTCTGCACAACTAGGGGGACAGCATAATAACATGGTGTAGAGAGAGAAGAGGAGGGAGGGGAGAAAAAAAGAATCAGTACAAGATCATTTTTAAGAACAAAATTGTCCCTGTGGAACCGTGTGCGTCAAAGGTTTGGTTTCCCATCTATCCCACCCTCTAGGTCTCTCTGAAATTCCACCACAGTAGCCCCTTACTAAATAGACACACACAAAAAGATGCTGTCAGTATATTTATGGGCCTTGGAAACTGTTATTCTCATTTACAACTGTAGGATGATCCAGGAGGTAGGTTATATATAAAAAGTTCTCACACACTTGTGCTTCATTGATTTGAGAGGATAGAATGGTGAGAGTACAGCCAAAGCAACCTCAGGAACAATTGACTGATCTATCACTCACTTGGTGAGGAGGAAAGTCCAAGAAAAGCAAGGCTAACTCTCTTGGCAAGCTTAGAAGTAAAAAAAAAAAAAAAAAAAAAAAGAAGAAGAAGAAGAAGAAGAAGGAAGAGATGTAGAGAGATAGAAGCAAGCAATAAAAGAGGGCTTGGTGGCTTGTTAATAGAGAAGCAATGAGGTATAAAATAACTTATTTATTAGTGGGGAGTAGGAGGAGGTTAGCGGATGTGAGTGAATACAAGACCACCAATTTTCATTTTGCTGTAAAAAAAATTATAATAAATCCAGTGTAATGGAGTATAATTAAGGAGTGCCATTTAGGATCATCTGAGACATATGCTTATGTCAAGTGGCATTATTACAATAAATTTTTACCAGTAGCATTCCTGATCCCTTTAACCCTTATTGCTTCTTAACTCAGTGTGTCGAAAATATTGATAATTACTGTGCACTCCAGATTTCTGCTTGAGAACCTTAATAGTTATCCCAACTGCCATTCCATGCATTCTTGTGAACAAAATTAATATCTAGTGTTAGTTTTCCTGTAAGCTGTTTGGATGGTTCAAACGCACAACACTTTTTTAGGCAATAACAATTGCTAAGTGCCTTTTCTGCTGCTGGTAATGGTTGGTTTCCATGTGGATAACAAGACTATTGCCATTTTCTCTTATTCTATAGTGAAGCCAAACCAAATGGGCAATATGTCCATATGTCTTATACCTAAAGCCTCTGTTTCAGCTTTATTACTGACCTTTTTTTTGAAAATTTCTTTCATTAAACATCTAGTCAGTCTGCTGCAACAATAAAATCTCTTTCAGATTTGAGCTTCAGAAAGTATTAGTACTAAAATTCAAACAAGAAAATAACATAGATCAAGGTTCAGTGATGCAGTTGTATCCCTAATGTATGGAAAGTGTATTTGATTTGTAAATTTGTAGGATTGTTTGGGTGAACTTGCAATAAATCATCATAAGCCAATCAATAACACAGGCTACAGTGGAGGAAAATGTACTTAGAAATAGCACTCCACCACATTATGCAATCCTGTGCTTTTGCCTTGAAAATTCATTTCAAGAGTTCTCTAAAGTGCTTCCAACCACTTGGAAAGACATATTCATCACTAAAGCTACAATAGCTAAATTTACCATAAAATAAACTGTCGCTCCAAACAGTGACTCTTGTCATTAGGAAGGAATTTGGGGCTTTTAGCTTTATGGAGACAACATATTATAATAAAATCAAAGCAGAACAAAGAACGACCAATCAAAGATAATAACAAAACTATAATCTAAAATAAATGAAGCATATTTTTTGTGGGGACAAAGTCAACATGAGGTTTTTAATTTCACAGTTTTGATTCAGCCTGTGTTAGAGCTTGCTACATAGCAGTTTAAGGCTATTTAAAGTTCTCTCCAACTGAAGTGTTAAGTACAGAGTTTTCTCAGTGCATGACATCTAATTATGTAGAAATGGAGTGAGATGATTTCTTCTGACAGAACTGTTTCTATTATGTTAAGATTACTTTTCCTAAGGCAGGCTGTTGTGACTAAATCCATGCATCTTTTTACTGCTACAGCTCCTTATAAATGAACCCACCTCACATTTTGCATTCCTTGCACTAAAATTGTGCAATTTTCTTTTCCCGCTACTTGCTCTCACATTTGCCCCTTTTTTTATTAGTTCTCCCTTGGTTTGGCCTGGGGATATGGAGCAAGGGTCATTCACTGTGAGACTCGTGTTTACTTTGGAATCCTCAGGAGTTGAGCACTGAATATTCAGATCTGTCTTTTGGGGGAATGAATGAAAATACTGAAATAAAGACTAAAACAACAGTTTCTTTTCTCATTCTCTCAGTGGCACAATGAAATACATTATTCTTTTCATTCTCAAGCCTTCCCCCTTGCTTGATCCCATGCTTCTTAGCTTGTAGCATTTAGCACAATTGTGTCTCCTGCCATCTCTGAGCCCATTGTTATGATTGAGATATTTTTCTCCCGGTGAACCCAGAGCGGCGTGTGATTTTTGGATGCCATACTGCCGAGAGGAACATAAAATAAATCTCAGGTCGAGTTTATTTTGTCTGCCGCCTACAGGAAAGGAAAACAAAATGCCTAATAAAAGACTTCCTTCTAGAGCAGACTTGCAGCTTATGACATATGATTTTGAGAGGAAGAGACGATAGTTTGGAGTTGGAGTTTTACCTGGTTTATTCTATATGTATTTTAATTTGCGTCTTTACAATTATTGCATTGAAAATATAACGTGTGTGGAGATCTCTGTGCCCTGTGTCTTTGCCAGAACCTTCCAGCAATTGAGAATTTAAAAGACTACATGGAGTGCACTTTGTGTGTGGTCTTGAGTCACAAGAAAAGAGGTTTGGCAAGCTGGAAGAAACACAGTAATATATGATCAGATTTGAGGTGGATGTCTGTCTCATTTCCAAATGCAGTAATCTCTGAAGGTTTCCTTAGAGGCACCACATGAGTTTACATTTTATGAGGCGAGAATCTATCATATGTTTAATCATGAGATGTTAACCATTATTTGTGCCCTTTACATCTGACACATTCATCATGGGGTTCCAACAAATGGCAAAGGTTGGCTCAAAAGTGGTGTGAATTTTATAGTCTATTTCAACAATAGCCGACCCGTGAATCTTGGGTCAAGCTCACATAACATGCATCATTGATAAATACACGCATGTTAGTGGTCCTTGGTTTTTCAATGAATAGGAACTCATTCATTCATGAACAGAACTTTTTAACAAACTGATAGCTTGTTGTCTATAGCTACAGCCAGTAAAGCTACAATCTGAACAAATTTTATGTCAAAATTATTTACATGGATCAGTCACATCTGCAGCTTTTATATCTTTTAGTAAAAATTTAAATATCTAAAGTAATAACAATAAAATCATTTTAATGAATGATCGTTATTTATGTCTAAACTCTCTTTCAAAAATACACAAACGGCTCATTTCCATGATGATGATTTTGGTAAATAGTAATCATATATACTTGTGTTATATATAGTATACTTGTGTTATTGGTCACATGTACCCTGGCATCATGGATATAGCAATGATAACTTTGGTATCATTTCTTAAAGAAGTAAGCAAAAGCGATGAACAAACAATAAAGTAAAAAACAGTATGTTTCATTTCAGTTTATGAAACTTATTGGCCATATGTGCTTTTTGAATTCCTAATTTGCCGCAGACTAGCAGAGCAAATCGAGAGATAAGGAGGAGACTGTAAATTGCTTTGGGAAGTAATTAGGCAAGCTAAGAAAGTATTTTTTCATTGATATCTGCATTTGTGACCTAGTGTTTTAGTGTTTTGAGTTTCACCAAGAATAAATAAAATGCTGTTGTCATTTTAAGACACACTAGTATGATATTTGCTGTGATTTTGGCATTGACACTATTGTTACTATGCTTAGCCATAAAGACCAGAGCATCCCAGTAAGCATGATGAATTAGATAGGATTCAGTACATAGTCTTCAGATGAACTTCCCCAGCAACCTTTCTTTCTTGGACTGTACAGAAGACGTGCAATAGGTTGCTGTTCTTTTTCATAGCCCTAACCATTGCCTGTGTAGTGCATTACCCTATAGTTACCTTTTACCTCCTTCCTTAACTCTTCTGTCCACACAGTGGAAACTTTCTGGATCCTTTAATTCTAATTTTCCTCTGTTTTCACTCAGTGAAGGAAAAGAGGTACTGGATAAACATGAAAGCAGAGGACAAAATTTAAAATAAACATCTAAATGAACCATTTTAATCACCTCAGGTTTAGGAAAGAATTTATAAGGGCATTAAGAGTTTGCAGAGTTTTTTTATGAGCTTCATCATGATATGGTGTTTGTATGTGTATGCATTTTCAAGCATTAGGATTATGTGTTATAAAGTTATGTGGGCTCTAATATGCTTTACTGGTGTAGAACTAATAATTAATCTTACTATGTTTTCTCCTACACACTATAATCTGGCCATCTAATGGCTTGGATTTAAACAAAGCCTGAGGTTTTTGTGCCAGGAAACCAGAAGTGCCCTTTCCTAATGGGAGGTGAGATCCAATATCACTAAAATGTGTTGCCTTATTCTCATCACAGTCGTTGGCTTTTCCTTCAGTTGTTTAAAGGATACATAAACATATTAGGCCTGGAACTGATGGATTAGGGATAAAAAACATATGTAGGTTCAAGTTACTGTTCATCTAGTTATTTAGAAGTTGATGGTGATGATCAGGAACATTTCAAGTCACAGTAGTTTGATTTTTTTTCCCCAGCCTCTCATTCTGGAGTCATCACTTATGCCCCATTCACAATAACATAATCCATGTAACCACCACACATTTGTCATAACACTGCTCGTATTTGCGCTGCCACTGTAAACAAAATGTTCAGAGGCCTAGTAGATTTCACTAAAATTTTTATATATAGATTAATAAATAAGAATACATATTTAATGAATATTTAATTGTTTTTTTATTTATTGCTATAGCTTATACCACAGCACTGCTGAATTCTCAGATCTGATTGGTTGATTAATTTCCTTTAATAACGCATCTCTGACTGTAAATCTTTGCTGTAATTTAAATCTCAGGTTATTAGAAATGCACTTGTTCTATTTTTTTTATCAAGAATATAGTAACAGCTGATTCACAAGGACTTGCATGGACACTCCACATAGTCTTAATGTAAAAATAAAATAATTTACAACATGCTATTAAACAAAGAAAAATGTCTAATCATTGATTTGCCAAAGTTTTCTGGAGTTGTTTTTTAAGGGTTTCCATTGTCCATGCTTTGTGAAAGATTTCCCATTATGGGAGAGTCATCAAGACAGAGGATTTTGTGTTTTATGGCTTAGTAACTTCAAGAGAGAGTGAAAAAAGAGAGGGCAACAGAGTTATAGCTGCTGTAAGTTCAATTAAGTACAAATAAAATTGATTTGCAGATGAATGACCAAGCCAGGGGCAATGGTGGCAAGGTAAAACAACCTGAGACAACATGAGAAAGAAACCTTGAGAGATACTCAAAAGGAGACTCATCCTCGTCTGGGTGACATTGGATAGTGCGATTATAAATAATCCCTTCCATAACTGTATACTATACAGTATAATCCAAAAGTGCAACTGTGAGTGAGTCTAATTATGAGTAACAGAGTCATTTCTGAATTCATTACAGTTTTAACTTAAAGTCTATTGTGTTGAAGGTATCAACTGTTCAATGATGGAAACTTGAGTGCAAAACTGGTCTTAGCAATTGCAGTCCTAAGGCTATCCAATGAAGAACATCCATAGCCATCTTTATGGTTTCTATGTAGTACCATCCATAGTAATCACATGGCGATCTTTAGGCTGTCCATGTGGGACCATCCAAAGCAGCAGTGAGTGATTTTCAGGTGATGAGAACTCCAAACAGAAGTAGGGAGTCCAAACTGAAGTAAAAATGATAACAGGAACTAACATGTCTGATGGATGTTCCACAACATCAAATGTATCTATAAACAAATAAAATACTTTGTATCGTTCATTAATAAATTTCAAATTGCTGTGGTATAAGATGAATAAAACACTTCAGGATATGTGTTAAATAACTGACTTCACATCTGGCCACATCACACCACTCCATTGTGCATTGTTTCTTACATATTGGATTGGGGACGGCATGGTGTTACAATGGGTGGCATTGCCACTTCACAACTCCAGGGTACCCGGTTTGATTCTGAGCTTGGGTTTCTGTCTGTGTGGAGTTCTGACAGTGTCTATATGGGTTTCCTCTGGGTTCCCTGGTTTCCTCCTATCTCCCAAAAACATGCAAGTAGGTGGACTGGCTTCTATAAATTGCCTCTAAGTGTGAGTGTGTGTATGAATGGTGCCTTGGCATCCCATCCATAGTGCATTCCTGCTTAATGTCCAGTGTTCCCAGGATAAGCACCAGATCTACCATGAACCTAGTCAGGATAATTTTATTAATAAATATGAATGAATAGATACATTGGAGTGCTACTCTACTGTTTCTTGTAAATTTTACCTTGTAAATCTTTTTCACCTATTCTTTCAGATTCTGCAACAGTGAGAAGAACCAGGTAATGTATTTTGACGGAGTCCTCTGTGACTGATTTACTTTCTGAGTAGGGCCGTCCTGTCCTAGGATGGGAGATATAAACATGCATCTTGCCAAACCATCTCCCATCACTCCAAAATAGAGCTCTGATCTCAAATTCCTTTGTGTTGCAGGCAAAAATTTTATGCATTCCTTTGTTTAAAAAGAAGCAAATTTTGTCTCTCTTTCACTCTCTGTCTTTCACTGTTATTCTCTCTGCTTATATTGTACATCTATTTCTCCTGGCCAGATTCATTTTACTGCTGTTTGTTTTTTCTGACAGTAGTTGCTACTAATAAGTCATCAGGTGTGCAGATCTGTCTAAAAAATAAGGGGGAATTTGGCTGAAAGGCTCAGAGTAAAGGTTTCCAGGATCCGCAGTGACTTTGTCACACTTTTCAGCACTTCTACAGACACCCAGAGGTCAGAGAGTCTGGGCCTTACCACACACTTAGTTCTCTAATAGACTAAGCAGGGACCAGGAGCTTCACTCCAGGAGGAAAATCCACATCACATTACAAATTTGTCTAATTATTGTGCAGTAGAAACTGCAGGCAGTGTGGATATTTTAAATCAGGTTAAGTCCAGGAGTAGCTTTATAATTCTTACTCTTGAAAGACTATTTAAAAAAAAAACTGTTATGTAGCATTGTATGCCATGTCAGAATCCCTCCCCAAAAGCAGATGGTTGTTTCCTAGATACAGAAATATTACAATGTTGAATCCTAAATTGTTGCTTCATCTCAAGCTCTAGGGATAAAGTTCAATTGGGCTTCATTTGAATAAGTAGTGCAATTTCATAAATCACTACAGAACATGTGAATGCGGGTAATCATGACAGAACAGTTGTATCAGTATTCTCACTGAGGCGGTACAAGAGCTAGACGTATTTATAGTAGTATAAGTACTGTTTCATTATTGTTTTATGTGTATCTGATTCAGAAGCCAACAAAGGAAATTGAGCTGGAAGATTTCCAACGTAATGTCTTCTGCAGACCAGCAGTGCTTCTGGCCATGTGTTTAGTATTAAGAAGACGTTTGTCTCGATATAAATATGTTCTCTCCTTGTGTCCCTTTATTTCTACTAGTATACAGACAAAACAGGCCACATGAGACAGAAATCCAGTGAAAAAAAATGACCCAACCTGATGTCATCATCACCACTACTTTCATTTTCCATCCCTGCCCACCTATATGTTCTTTAAAAAACACTGTAAAATAATCCAGAGGAAAATTCATTAGTGGAGTTGGAGGGAAGAAAGAGGTAAAGAATGGAGACAAGGCACACTGAGAATTTGTTTAATATATTGAGACTCTTTAAGCCAGAAAGCTGGAAACCATTCTTTATTTCACTGCACAGAGTGATTATAACATATGATATTACCGTGATACATTTCTACTGTGATTGCAGCCAGGTCTTGAGAGATCCTATGCTTTATGTTCTGGCAGCACCACTGTGCTTATTACTGTGACCAAGTATCCGAGTAGGGCCCTGTGATATCCAACCAGCTGGTCTTCTCAAAGTTTCAGATTGGACAGCCTAAACCTGTTTCACAAAAATCTACATAAAATGGCCTTTTCAACCCAAAACAGCTCATTCAGCCAGAGTCTACTGTGCTTTATTGTCTAATTTCATAACTGCTGTCATACAGTGTGAATTTCATAAAGCACAGAAAACTTTACTAATAACTTGAGATGCTCAGGATGCCTTGCTTCCTTGTGTACATTTGTGATCTTTTACACAGGTGTCTAATACCACCATTTTGGACAGATGGAATCTTCTAGAAAACCACATTTATTTATTCAGAGTTTTTCTTAAGCTTTAAGACACAAGATGTAACAAGAAAGAGGTTCAGGAATATTCAGTTATAGATTATAAGAAAAGACAAATGGCAAAATGGAGGGAAGACAAAGTTTGCATTGCTGTAAATGGAGAGATGAGGAATGTCTGGAAACACAGGCCTTTTAAATTGTCAGCACATAAAGATTGGGTGGATCTGCTGATCACGCAAACTACACTTAGAGTCATAATGAAAGTTGTGAAGTAGTTATGGTCAACTGAGGGCAAAGTGAATCAGGTAATGAGAACTGTTTCAAGAATTTTATGAGTTCTAACTCACATGGTATGGTTATTCACGGTGGAATGTCCCTATGCCAAATGGTCATGTACTCTCTGTCAATTTTACAATTCTTGTTTGTGAGAAAACTGAATTTATTATTTATTTATAGTTAAAAAGGAATTTCTTTTCTGGCAAAGTGAATCTCTAATCTGAAATTGATACAACCTTTTCCCCCCTTAAGGACTACTATAGAAGTACACCCATTAAAAGGTACCATATTTTAATGTTGTCCATGCATACAGACAAAAATAGCCCTTGCTGTGTTGTATATCACGTTTCATCCATTTTTGTTTAGGGCAGACAAAAGGATCGGGTCAGTGGCAGCAGTGTTACAGTTGCTGTACAAGCCTGAGGTGCTGTGGCAGAAGCTCGGTATTCAGACAAAGCTCATGTTTTACTAGTTAATCTATTTCCCAATCCTCACCTATGGTCAGAAGCTGTTGGTAGTGACTGAAAGAATAAGGTTGCACGTACAGGCAGAGGAAATGAGGTTCCCAGGGTTAATGGGCTTACGCTCCATGATAGGGTGAGGAGCTTGGCAGTCTAGGAGAGTTTTGGAGAAGAGCTGCTGTTCCTCTCAGTTGAAACAAGCCAGCCCTGTGGGGCAGACCCAGGCCCCACTAGAGAAGTTCTGTACTACATTTGGCTTTGGAAGGTCTGAGAATCGCCCTTGAGGCCCTGGAATCTGTTTCTGGGGATAGAGAAGTCTGGACTGAGCTTCTCAGCCTGTTGTTACTGCGACCTCTACCAAGCAAAGCAGAAGGAAAATGTATATATGAATTGTGGTCAAAATGATGGAGACTTGATTGACTCAAAGGGGTATCCTTAGCAATCAGACATGCTGAAAATACTTTTAGAAAAATCATTTTCAAAGGTGTTATCTTAGGGAATCTGAATAGTAAGGGTTTTTAGCCTCCAAAAAAGTTTCTAAAAAGCTATCTTAAAGAGAAACTCTCTGTTGTCGGATTCTGCATAGAGCATATAAGAGTTCCACATTTGACTTTGTTTCTAAGAGTGTACAGCTGTACATCTGGGAAGCGTTTTAGTGAGTGCCGCTCAAGCCTCCGTGCTGTAATTGGCTTATAATCCATACACAGTTATATAACATGCACAGCCCTTAATGGTTATGTTTATTATTTATGATTGTTCTGAGAAGGGAGTCCCATTGTTGAAATGTATTGTGTAACTTGTGCAGATGGAGGGGGTCTGTGGTTGTGCATTTATTACTTCAGCATTGATTTTTTTTAGCAATGATTACAGAGGTATTCCATGCACAGTGACCTGCTTCTCAACTCAAAACCAAGCCCAACTGTGTGTGTGTGTGTGTGTGTGTGTGTGTGTGTGTGTGTGTGTGTGTGTGTGTGTGGTTCCTGTTCAGTGTTCTAAATATCTAATAATAGCAGATGCCTTGTCCTACTGACTTGGCAAACAGCATATAGTCCCTTTTCTATTTTCTCTTTCCTGTCCAAGTTGGTCCATGCTTTTCTCCTGAGGTTAGACCAGCCAAGCTCTGTGTATCAGCTTATAACATCTTGAAAGCTTGGTGATAGAGACTAACTTGGTTAACTTGTTGCTGCTGCTGAAGACTGTGTGACCTGTCTCTCATAGTTATTTTGTTCTTCAGCAGATTATAATGAAAAAGCATTGATGAAAAAAGGGGGGAAATCATGGGGAAAAAAGCAACAGTGAAAAAGGAGGCAAATCAAGGAAAGCAAAATGCATTGTGCATGACTAGGAGTTTATTTTTAAATGAAACAATGAGGGTACCCCCTAATGATATGCCAAATTGCCTGGAAGAGTATTGTGTGCGTTATGCATGCTTATCAATTGCCTAGCTATTAGTGACATTTCAAACACATATTTAGATATTTGTATATTATTTTAGAAACACCTCATGGAATTGGCTGGTATGTCCTTCACATGCTCACTCACTCACTCACTCACTCACTCACTCACAATCGCATGTTTAGCAGGCTGAAGATTTTCCACAAGGGGGCACTATTGGCACTCGAGAGAGCTGCACAGGGATGGCTATCCACTGTAATGGAGACAAAGTAAGGACAAACAAAATTGCAATAAAGCAAAAACAGGGATCATAGTAAAATGAATGGTATCACAGTGGTAACTGTAGTAGTGAGATAACAAACATAATGCAGTCAGTAAGTCTCAAGGCAGTGCCTGTGCTATGCTTCCATGCTAATCAAGCTGGCCATTTCCACTTTTTAAAGCATCTTTTTGCCTGAGTTGTGTGCCATCACACACCCTGTAACTAGAAACGATATACAGTTAAATACAAATTTTGTATATTATATTGTTCAGCGTATGCTCATAATCTAAACAGCACATGGCTCATCTCATAATGCACCAGTGTGCAGTATCACTTCAATTAAAATTCAATCATTTTTAAAGGTGCTACTGTACAAATAAATCTCACTCTTAATACTCTTTCCATATTCGTATGTCTTATTGAATAATATGTAAAAAAATAAAAAAGTATCAGATGAGACATACTACACCTGTGTGTAATGAGACAGTGTTAGGGTGATGTGGGGCAGAGGTGGGGACAATATTTTAGCATGCTGTGATGGGGCGTGGTGTTCGGGCAAGCAGAGACATTCAGGGCTGCTTTGCATTAATGACACTGTGTCCTTGTTCTAAATGGATACATCTGTTAACACTTTTGTCAGTTAAAGAGTTAACCATTGATTTTTAACATACATGTAACTACATTTACACAAATGAAAATTCTACTTTAATTCACTATAAAATCAGCTTTCTAGCTAAGTAAAAACGATAGGGCCACAGATCAGCAGCGGCAGCCTCTACCAGTGGCTTTCGAATCCTTACAGCCTACTATTAGCCTATTTCTTCAATATCTGTTGCCAGACCACAGAATGGACCAGCCTAGCCCTCAGAAACTCAAGTTCTTTTTTACTGTAAACTGTTTTTAGGATGCCACAGATCATTAAAAAAATATTTGTGTCCAACTTGGGTTTGAACCTTTGTTCTTTTAGTCTTTATACTGTCAAAAGATCTTTATGCATCAGTGTGCACATGAGCCCTTGTGTGATTCTTGTCATAGCCTCAGATGCTTCTTAAGGCACAAATTAGGCTGGCTAAGTCTTGCTGATTCACTAGCAATTTTTAATGTGAAAATTCATTCATTATTTTTCTTTTTCTTTTTCCAAATAAACATTTGGTGTCACCTTATAGCTCCACTATACTGAGCTCAGCTTAAAGTCTGTGTGGAGTTAAGCATGTTCTCCTTTTGCGTGGGATTCACCTCCAGGTTCTCCAGTTTCCTCCAGTTGTCCAAAAACATGAAGGTGGGTTGAGTGGATATGCTAAATTGCCCCAGGTGTAAGAGTGTGTGAATGTGTGCACAGTGCCCAGCAATTGACTGGCATCCCATCCAGGGTTAATTCTCCTGCCTTGCACCCGGTGTTACCAGGGTGGGCTCCGGATCCGCTGTGACCCTGACAAGGATAAACTGGTTACTGCAGATGAATAAATTAATGAAAAAAAAAAACTTTAATGAATCAAATAAACACTTAGTGGTTCAGTTATTTTTAACCATTTAAGCTACCAGAACTTCCAGGACCCAGATAGGTAGGCTGTATTCTTGTAACAACATACCATGCATTCTATTTTCAATAGCTACTAATAATTCATAGTTGGTACAAAATAATGTCCTTTACAGTAAATAGCGGAATAATAAGTTGGTGGTTTAAAACATGTATAACACACACACACACACACACACACACACACACACACACACACACACACACACACACACACACACACACATGTGGAGATAATTTTGTCTCCAATGGTAATGTTTTAATGCCTGTTTATACCCTGGCAATTGCATAACAACTCCCCGACATTTGCATGAATTTATGGACATTCCTGACTAGGAACATTGATTTTACATCCAAGAAAGTGTCGTAATTTCTTCAAGTATCTTAATTACCATGGAGCCTTTCAGCAGTAGTGCATGAGTAGCATGTACAATCACCCAACCTCTTTTAAACCGCCTTTGTACTTATACACACAAGTACACATATTCCTCCATCCCCTTGTGATGGGTTGGTGATAAATTGTGGGTTTCTATGAATAGCAGGTCGACAGTTTTACCACAAACCCAAGCATTCAGCAGCAGAATTTTAGAGTCCCCTAGTGAAAGCCCAAAGACAAACACTTCTACTTTTTTCTCCATCATACTTTCCAGAGTGCAGATGTTGCACAAGTGTCACATTACGAGGCCATTACTTCTGTTTTGGTGGATGTTGCTAACTTTTGTGCACAGGATGGAGGATGATAGGATATCATAAGAGGTCTCAAGAAGTTCACAGCCTGCAGTGGAATAATTCTCTCTCACTGTCAATGGCAATCTTGTAGTTGTTCAGTTAACCCAGAGGGAGTATATAGATTAGAGTCTCTAAACAATAACTTAATGCATATCATGGACAATAGAGCCAAATGATTGTTATATATGTATAATATATATAGGTGTTTTCCCTTTTTATTGAATAAGTACAGTAAAGCCTTTATCAATTAGAATAAATCAAGTTGTAGTAATACTTGAATAACCCAATGAACAATGTGTGCTTGGGTCTCTGTCTATGTGGATACATGTGTTAATTTACTTCCTAGCACAGCTGACCCAGGGCATAATGTTTTATTTGCCTTTAGTGCTGTGTTTATTTATGCTGCGTGCGTTTCAGTACAGGCTAACCTTTGGCCGTCCTCTTGCTGAACATTACAGGTGAAAAATGCTGTCATCTTGGATGATGATTCCAGCTCTGTCTTTCTTAGCATCTTCTGCCAAGCCAATAGATTTTCATAGTGTCTCAGGGTGTTCTCAGGCAAGCTCCAGACTTCCCCAGCCTTTTGGCCTACTTTTTTTTTTCCATATGAGTGCTTTATTTATTCTCATCTCTAGCTTTATCAGTTGTGCACCTATATGTACTAAATAGCAAGAAAAGAAATGTGTTTCTTAAAATAGTACCTTCAAATTCCCCTTTTTAGGGTGGAGCTTTCAGATTTTGTTTTTTTTTTACTCTTATTCTGTTGGGATAAATTTAGGGTTTAATTCTGTGTAAAGGAGTGCTGCTTATCTCTGCACTTTTCAGCTCACAGTGGCTCGCCATGGCTGTCTTTAGTTTGGTCTCCGATAAGAGACAGTCTGTCACTCCCTGCCGACGGAGGTACAAACTAGTGACCGAACCTAGTCGGTTGTCTACAAACTGGAGCACACAACCAATCAAGCACAGAATTCAGCAGACTAGTTCATAATTTTGCCTTATACCATTATTTCCTTTCCATCTATTGTTCCATACCTCTTCCTTACACTTCCAAACACTGCTTGTAGTGGGGTCCCTGGAGATCTAGGTGAGGCCAAAGTACTCTCACCACTGTGGCCCAGGTTCAATTCCCAGCCAGGGAACGTGCACCAGTGTGCCCTCAAGGCCGGCCCCAAGCCTAGATAAAATTGGGGAGGGTTGTGTCAGGAAGGGCATCTGGCGTAAAAACTGTGCCAAATCAAATACGTGGACCAATGATCAGCTATGGCAACCCCTAACATGAGCAGCTGAATGAGGAACAACAGCTTATATTGTCTGTGGTCTTTTCAATGTGCTCATGCTAACAAGCACATTTGTGACAGAATGGAAGGAAAATATGATAAAAGCAAAGTTAATTATTTATTGGACCAAAGACCATACACCAAATGTGAGCTGGCTTAATGTTTTCAGCATTATTAAATCATTCAAAATGTTCTGCTTTTGTGTCCATTTCACATATACACAACTGTGAATATGAAACTAAAAACAGTTGAGGGTTGGGTTTTTGAGGGTTGTGACGTGGCATGAACTTCCATTACAGCATGACTACGTAAGGATATTACACCATTCTTTTTATCAGTAATCAGATAAACACTGTAAGGGTTCAGCAAAATGTTGGAATGTTATCTAGAATTTTCATACACCAAGGAAAATTAGTCATTTCCTGTCTAGTAAATCCACATGGGCATGGAGAGAATACTTTTGAATTTTAATGTTTTTACAGGCTTCTTGAATTAAGCAAATGTAATGAGTGTGAAAAGCCCTGTAGTGATTTTGACAACATCCTCTCTTAGTAGGAAGGATGACTTCCCACCATATCAATAAGAGTGACACTAACCAATCATGGATGTCTGTAGGCTCATGTACAGTATAATATATATAATATGACATTGCATTAGCAAAAGCTTAGAAAGATGGTGATGGAGCTTCACATGTCTCAAAGGAAGCATGTGTTAGTTCTTGCCATCCCCGAATGGTGGTTGTCATGTGATAGTGGAGAACAAGCTGGGAGTGGGAATTGACCAAGTTATGGGTGGAAAATAGGAGGAAAAATATGTTGTTGTTTTTTGTATTACACAGTTCCATGTAAAAAGGCAAGGCTGTTTCTGATTACTTAGTCATCCTAAATTTATTTTTTTTTAATTTACTGAGCTGACTGGAAACATTTGCCTATAGATGTGCATGTTTACCTATGTTAGTGATGAACAGAAATACTTTTTAAAGTATTTTTTAAGTATATTTTTATTTTTAAGTATATATTGATGGCTTTGACTAATGCTAATTGCTTAATGTGACAATGTGACAATGCTAACTGTGGCTTGGATACAGATAGCCAACTCCTGTCTCCCCATGACACGTGCTAGTTTACTATCTATCATGACCTATAGATAGACATGTCATCGTCGTTCGCTGTAGTCATTTACTCGTTACAGTCAGTCGACACGATCTAACAGGATTTACCAATCATATGTCAGCAGTTCCCAGATATTGATAAACAGTCTCCACTCAGTCTGAGGTTGATCTATTCATGTTTGTATTATCCCAGTCTGGCCTCCTGACTTCTTGTAATAGTTTCATATGTCATAGAAAATAGTGTAAGGTAACTAAGTAAGTGTGGGTGGGGGAATGGGGTGGCATGGAATTAGGATAGCAGGAAGATGTTATCAACTGTGATCATTAATCACACCTCTGAGAGGTCTATCACTTCCATATTCATGTTTATTTGACATACACTATATTACCAAAAGCATTCGGTCACCTGCCTTGACTCACATAAGAACTTAAGTGCCATTCCATTCCTAACCCATAGGGTTCAATATGATGTTGGTCCACCTTTTGCAGCTATTACAGCTT
>CM074948.1:13263280-13279003 GCA_037577455.1 Pangasius macronema | reverse complement strand
ATAGACTTCAAAGCACTATTGTAAGTCACTCTGGATAAGGGCGTCTGCCAAATGCCATAAATGTAAATGTAAATGTACTGGAAGGTGAATTTTGGGGGGGGGTAAACTAAAGGAGACAAAATGTGTGGTATGCTATGACGTCTTATGTAAGATTAACCTATCTGGGAAAGCTGTAAGCAGTGCAAATTAATCTTCCTCAAGCTGACAAAGCACGGTTGAAATGTTTAGTTCCTTCAAAATTGCAATTCAGGCAAGTTTTTTTTTTGACACTTACTGGCAAAAAATCTTGACATGGAAGCTGCAATTCCAACTCATGCCACAATAAAACTATGTCACAGAATAGTGAAGACAAGTCATTCAGTGATCGAAAACACATTTTACATTTACTGGGCCTTATTTATCAATCTGTTAATACAGTCGTGTGTGAATGAGTGCACAAGCCAAGCTGAACTAGAATTTTCTACCGGCTTTACAAGACTTTCTTTGTACTCGTGTGAGTGTTGATCACCTGTAAAGTGAAAAGTGTACAGAGGACTAGGAACATGAAATTATTACTAAATGATGAAAGAAAAGGCAGAAGTGTGTTAAGATACTTTGACTCACTTCTATGCCAATAAAAATATTTAGCAGTGTAATAGCACCTGAAAATGCTAGAGACAAATTACAGAAAAGGTGAAGTAGTTGTGGATTAAACAAGATGAAAAGAAAATGGAGTGACATGAAAATGAAGGAGATCACAGTATCTAGGTGATCATTGACAGCAAGCAAGTCACACATCAAAATTGTTATTTTAAATTGTGTTAATTGTCTCAGCCCAAATGCTGGATCTAAACATCCTTTCCTTCATAAGCATGGCATGCACCAAATCTTCGATCAGCTTCGGAATTTGTTTACAGTTTAAGTCTATGTGCAGACAGACCAGCCCATCCTCCACTTATATAGCACAGTGGCATTTCTTTTGTCATAATTGAATGACTAATTTTATTTATTCTAATATATGGGTTTGTGTCATGTTGCTTTCTTTATTTTTCATATTCTTTAATTAATGCCGATAATAAAAACTCACCAATTTTTCTCGATTTTCCTAGTCGCTGATCTAATGAACTAGCATGAGGGTGTGTTTATGATAGAGAGTACATCAAGTATGGAGACTACTACATAAAGGCATATGCTAAATGATGTAAATATATATATATATATATATGATTTGAAGTCAATCAAGTAAAGGTTTACATTAGTTGGTCATCTTACACATACATTTACACACTCTGGAGCACGAGTAGTATACAAACAACTTTCTAATGGCATTTACCAAAATTTCTTGTGTGCTCCTATGAACGAATTATAAATAAATCTGTTCATATCCAGCTTGACGAATGAGACCCAGTGTCTCAGTAGTCAATTCAATTCAATTTTATTTTATTTATATAGAGCTTTTAACAATGGACGTTGTCAAAAGCAGCTTTACAGAAATAAATAAATAAGATATAATTTTAAAATTTATAAATGTAGCCCTAATAAGCAAGCCAGAGGTGACGGTAGCAAGAAGAAGCTCCCTGAGACGATAGAGGAAGAAACCATGAGAGGAACCAGACTCAAAAGGGAACACATCCTCATCTGGGTGACACCAGATAATATGATTATATATAATTTCCCTTCTATAACTGCAAATCTGTAACCAGTGCAAATGTGTAACCAGGAACTTATGAGCTTATAAGCAACTTATGAATATGAGCATCAGACATATTTAGGATTTCATTATAGTTTTAATGAAGTCTATTTTGTTGAGGGTATCTACTGTTCAATGAGTGCAAAACTGTTTATAGCAGTTGCAGTCCTAAGGCTGTCCAAGGAATACAGCCATATTTATGATTTCTATGAATCATATGAATTCTATGATTTATGATTTCAGGTCATGAGAACGTAGGGCATCAGGATGTATCAGGGCATCAGGGTGTATCAGGAAGGTCCAGAGAAAAAAAGGGGTCAAGGTCACTGGTATCTCAGGAGTAGCATGTGTAGCTCAACAGAAAGAGGGAGAGAGAGAGAGAGAGAGAGAGAGAGAGAGAGAGAGAGGAACACAGATTATTAGGTATGGTCATTGTCACGTAATGGTTAAAGACAACATACATTGTGTGCAGAGTGCAAGCAGGGACTCCAGCAAGACTAGCTATGAGAGCATAACAAAAAGGGAGAGCCAGAAGGTAACACAGACATGAGAGTGCCCTGAGACATAAAGCAGCCAGCCACTCCTCCATCAACAAACCTGAGTGGACCTATGAGAGTTCTCCTAAGAGTACTCATTCACATTCATCTTGTTGAGTATATCTTAGGTAATCTTTACCAGAGTGCTCTAAAAGTTTAATTTTAAAAAGAACAAAAAAACTTGTATGGCCCCAAAATGAATGCTTATACCACTTACAGTGAGATACAGGCCAGAGCAAAATAGATAAATGTGTTATATAAATGCTTATTACAGACCCAGGAATGTGGCAGGTTGTCATATAAGCATTAAGTGAAAGATTTATTTGGTAAAACAATCATTTTCATGGCAGGTGCATATAATTTATTGAATTTATGTAGTCTGAATTGCAGTGTTATATATTGGTGTTTATGGGCATTTATGATTTGAATACTGTCCAGCATAATTAATAGCATGTAGAGGTGCACATGGTGTAGATATATATGTATTTACAGCTGGTTGCATTTAGAAATGTTGGAATTGTGATAGATATTGGGAAGGCAGTAGCATGTGGTGGGCTCATGTAATGTCACCCAAAGTCCATGGTATGCCACTCACTGTATTAAATAGCCAAAGCCCATTTTAAATCTCTTACACCTTACCTTGTTATTTCTCTGGACTGTTACGTATATTACAGTAAATTCCTACTTGGCAGCAAGTCCTTCCACTCTAAACACAAAAATGCAATTTCATGGTATGAGGAAAGTAAAATAATGGCACTTTATTTGTACTATAATTGTTCGTTGCTCATGAAAGTAATAAGAACATAAAAAATTATTCATAATTTTTCCAGGTTTTCTTTTTATTGCCCTCACATGGGAAATTAATTCAACAGATCATTAAAAAAAGAAACATATACATAAACTCCAAACAGCAGAATTCAGTAATACAGTGCAAAATGACTTAACACCAAGCAGAAAACTCATAAAATTGTTTTATTCATCATAGCTCATGCTGAGGTTAGGTGGCATTGCCAAAGAACAAAACCTTTTTTTATCCAGTGGAGTGGAGAAAGAGAGCAAGCAGATTTTGTTTATGAGATTTCTAGCTGGGAAAGTGCATTTGTTAGCTTGTAAAGCTGCTTTTTCTGTCAATAATCAAAGATTTATACTGTCTATGACAAGGTCATATTTCTTAAAGAAATACCAACACCCTTGTTTTGCAGGTACCACTTAAACAGTACTGATTGTTCTTCTTTGGGTTTTTTGTTTGTTTGTTTGTTTGTTTGTTTTTTTATATTTAATACATTTGCACCTTAGCATTTCTCTCATCCTTCCTCTCACTTCCCATTATTTTCTCTTGGTATGTATCTGGAGTAGCTTGTGTTATGTAGTAACCTTCTCAGTGCCATCCCTGGCCAGCTCTTCCAGCACATCTGCCTCCACTTTCATAGCTCACTTCTGACCGCAGATATCCAAACATCCAGGCAGAGCTGCCTTCCCCTGGATTATTGCCCATTAACAAATGGTCAAGATTCAGATACCATTAGTAGTTTCTCCAGTGCTCTAAACTAACACATCATTAGGAGTGCAAAACATAAAGGATACACCTCTGCTTTTGCAGTACTTGGGCATCTATATTTGTAACTGAGACTTTAAAACAAACACTGGGTAGAGGAGGAATGTTTCTCACTTCCTTAGAAATAAATTTTAGGGTATCACAAAGGAAGCACTTGTCTCAATACCAAACTCTATGAATGTGTCAGTGGCTTGAGGAGGCAAGGGGCTAAACACACAGTCTGTACAAACAAAGCAAGGCCAGGAAACCAAGTAGTCAGTATACATTCAGTATGTTGGTTCACATGTACTTTGACCAAATTTTCACACCGTGTATATATAACCACTGTAACATCATTCCATTTATTTTATCAGGAGCAGTGTAAAGGCAGCCAGTGGCGACTTCATGGCGGGTTTCACTGCTGAGCTCAGGCAATTTATCTTAGTCAACCTAAACTCTGTCAAGGGCCACAGGCTTCCAATGTGCAATTACAGGGTTCCTGCTCAATTTTCATTTTCTATCAGCTGAAAAGGCCACAGCTGCCAACTAACTTGAGTTGACCCTAAATCCTCCATCATCAATACATAAACACATATGGAGCAAGATGATTTCTACTCCAGCCTGTTCATTTCTGTTCACAATCCAAAGTAATACAAAAGGCTGAAGAAAGTAGCATTGGAATTTCAGTGAAAAACAAAGCTCCATTATGAAGTTACAAAGTTAGGAAATTTCTCCTAAGAACTCTATAATTCATAGTTTTCATTTTATCTTAACTTCAAAAATAGCAATATGACTTCATCAATAAGTGCAAGCTTGACTGTTATCCTTGTGCAATGTGAAAGAAACACTAGCAGCTCTCTGAGCTATTCCCCTGGTAGGTCTACTCAATACATCTGTCCTGACTACACGGTCATTAGGCTCTCATTAAGCGTTTCCCCAGATGACCCTTAGAGAGAAAGACAGCCTGAGGTCACTTGGATAAGCAGCAATGGCTCAAAGTGGACTGGCTCAGTGTGGAGCACATTTAGGCATTGAGTTTCAGTCACTTTACCCTTCTTCTCTATCTCATCAGGACCGCCACCACCACCCCCGAGAACAAGGGCACTCAAGACACACACACACACGCATGCACATATACTGGCAGTATATAATTGTGCCCCTGTGATTCTGCTTGCTTGAAACACAATCTAGTCAGTGGCCTACCTGTGTCCAGAATCTATTCTCGTTCAAATTGTGCAATATCAATTTCTGCCAGAAAAATATTTACTGCACGTATGGAAGAAATCACAAGTGTTTATAAAGTGCTAACTGCCAGGCGTTTTAGCCCATGATTACTGCATTGTAGTCTGAATAAAATGCTGTACTTCCACAATGAGTGCACAATGAAGCTGCCTGGACCCTGAGGGTCTAGCTTTCATGTGTGTTTGTAAGTATTTGTTTGTGAGAAACCCAACTATTGTTTTGTGATGGTCAGCCGCTTGCCACTTCATGCTATTGGTACCACCAAGTTCAATTCACTTCAATTCAGTTTCTGGCAGCTATGTGCGGTGGCTGTTTGAACCCAGGGTCTAATTTCAAACCTCTGCTGCAGTACAATGATGTAGTAGCCTTGCTATGTTGAGGTTTTGCCCTCTGTGCTGAAAACACAAGCTCATAAAAACAACAGAGGAGAAGAAAAAAAGAGCTTCCTGGAAGGAAGACAATTGTGACCTTGAACAAGGCCCAGGTCTCAGAAGCTGGCTGGTGTAACTGTGTAAGTATATGTCTGTGTGTGTGTGTGTGTGTGTGTGTGTGTGTGTGTGTGTGTGTGTGTGTGTGTGTGTGTGTGGTTAGAAGGCCAAACAGTCACTTCACAGTTTTCTCCCCCTTCTCCCCTCAGCTACCATGCTCATGTGCTGTGATTATTTTACTGGGATGGAATGGGTAAACATGCCAAAGCCTGCAGCGTGTGTACATGTGTGTATTTGTGAGTGAGAGCACAGTCACTCGTTCTCACAGGGAGCAGCCAGAGGTAGACATAGTGACTCACCTCCGGTCAGGTACGGGTGAAAGAGAGTCACACTTTTCCAACATATACTTTCAAATACCATAAATGACCACGTCCTTTACAGTCATTGCGGTTCAGGGGGAAATGAACAGGGAAGAGTCTTTACCTAGATGTGAGTGTGTCTGAGTGAATGATGTGTGGTATATGTTTTTTGTGCCATATTTCGTTGTATGAAAGTGAAATGTTTCCAAATGTGGATAAAGGATTGGTTAATTGAAGGCAGAACTGCAGATTTCAGAACTGCAGTGTGTGTTTGAGTAAGTGTGGACATTTTTTATATCTTGATCGGAACCAAATGTCCCCACAAGGATAGGGATATCCGACAGTTTTGACATTCTGGGGACCCTTGGCTGAGCCCCATGAGAAAACTGCTTTTTTAAAAAAATGGAAAAGAGAAAACCTAAAAGAGTATTAATGCTTCCTTTTGGTTACTGGGGTTAATATTAGGGTTAGATTTAGGCATATGTATAGCATTAAATATGTGCATTAATAATTTTAATAAGGAAAGATAGTGTGTGTCTGTGTATTTGTGTATACATGTGTTTATCATTGTGTGAGGACCAAAAAGAACCAAATGTCCTCACAATCACCCGGTTCACAAAAATATGGTGTTTTTACACCTTTTATTTTAAAAACTAAAAGAGCCAAAATATTTCCTTCTGGTTACTGAGATTAATATTAAGGTGTGTGTGTGTGTGTGTGTGAGTGTGTGTGTGTGTGTGTGTGTGTGTGTGTGTGTGTGTGTGTGTGAAGACAGACTTGGCAACTCCTTTTTGGTATTATATCAAGACCTTTACCAACTGTAAGGTTGTGGTGAAAATTCTGACAGTTATTACAGTTAACAGTAATGGTGGCGGTTATTATGATAAGTCCACTGCAAGGCCAAAAAGCAGAATGTGAGAGGAAGTAAAGTTTGACTGAAGTGGGCCACCCACACCCATAAAGACTTTCTGTTATGTTTAGGAATGTGAGTCCCATAAACACACACAGACAGACACACNGCTGAGTGAGTGGGAACCAGTCAAAACTCGGGCAGTGACTTTAGGACAAGCCCAGATGTCATAATTATTATGAATTATTGCAGTATAATGATTATAAATAGGTGGGAAGTAACACTGGCTCTCTGTGCTCTTACTGAAGCATTTGTCTTCTGTACTCTCATGTAATTGTAAACAAACACATGTAGTTTACACTGGCATGTGGAAACAAACAGGCAAGGTCACTTCACCCACTCATTCACATCCTGTATGTATGATCTGGAAACATGCATAAACATATTTTAAGTCATAAATCAGTGTGACTGCTGATTGATGAAACCCTTTCCTGTGCAGGTTGACTCGAGCACTTTTCTACCCTCTGCTCCAAACATCAGCACAAACATGCTCGCTCTTCATCACGTCTCTGTTATTGTGAAACAAGACCATGGCCTCAGTGCTAACAAAGGAGGAATTGTCAAGCATGCTTTCTTTCTGTTATTTTCCAGCCTTCATTCCCTTCATTGTCGCTCCTTCTTTTTCTCTCTCGCTTTCGGAGAGAGCAGTGGCAGTGTCAGCAGACTACACACGTTTCATACAGCTGTGCAAACAGGTTCAGGAAAAGGGAGAAAAAGGGGAAGAATAATCTGTCAGGGAGTGTGAGGAAGGGGGTGGGTGGCAGGATTCTCACTTGTGCTAAATGGTGCAAGGGAACATTAAAAGCAAAGTGACCATATTACACCTACATGTTTCAAGATGTCTGCCGCAGCCTGCACAGTCATAACACACAGTGCTGAGACTCAGCAGAAACCTTTTCCAATCAGTGACAAACAGCTGGTGCTAGCAGAGTTTTTAAAGGCATATCCAGACATTACATATAAACATCTACATATAAATGCCTCTGTGTGTTCAGAATGTGCTTCATATTTTTCAAAACTTCTGGTCACATATGATGTCCTTGTGCGAACAATTAATAATTGACATTTAGTCATTATAACCGTAGTGCACACTTGGCCTGTAAAAACTCTGTGGAATGTGTCACACAGATGAATGTGCTTAATAGCGATAGTAGCTGACATGTAAGAGATCAGCACCTTGGAGAGCGCTCCAGTGTTTTTCTTGGTGTGTGACCTCCTAGATTTACCCATGCAGTAGAGCCTTTAAATGCAAAGTTACCCAAAACAACATTAAACCTATTAAAACTCTATTAGCTAGCAAAGCAAAGATAGCAAAGCATACTCAGAAGCACACATGTTGATGACTAATTTATGCACCAAAGTGCCATTTCAGATGAATCATGTCTGAATCTGTCTACATCTGTAAGTTAGAATTTTCAGTGTTGATTTTAACTAAAAACAGGGGTGAAAAGGCACAGTGACAAATATCTCGACTAGAAAACACATCTTGCTCTAACCTCACAAAAGCCCACTTTCAGCAAACTAAACAAGCCTGGTCATTTGTCAACCATCATACTGACAGGGTTGGTTTGAATACATTTCAGATAGTCATGATCCATTCCTGAGATAGCTTAACATTTTTTGTGTACAGTACTGTGCAAGAGTCTTATGCACATAGAAATTCTGTACTGCAAAGGTGTCTTCAAAAGGAATTCAATGAAACATTTCTACATATAAAATTGGACTATAAAGAGAAGTTAACAGTTAAAGAAGAGCAAGTGAATATTTATTGTGCAGTTTTATAAGGAAATCGTCTGATAGCTTTTTTCATCACGGAGAACCTGCCACAGTTCTCCTGGACACTTTCAAGACATTCAAACATTTCTCTGTAACATCTTTTTTTTAGAAAATTAATGTTTGGAAACCAAAGGTTTTCTCTTTTCTGCTGACACACATCTAAAACAAAAGTTACGTTTCAAAAAATAATAGGGTGCCTATGACTACTGCACAGTATTGTATATGCAGTGCCAGTAGTTCTTTACATATGCTCAAAAAGAAAATAATTTTGAACTTAATGGATAATAAAGCAGACCAAATGAACAGCAGTTTACTGCCAGTACAAAGTAATTACAACTACCACTTGGCCCACTGGCTCCTCACACACCAATATTTTCCAACATGACTCTTATGCTCCTCACTATTAATATCACTGCTGTAGGGCACAAAGTTAATGACACTGAACACTGTGATCCATCAAAACAAAATATTTCTAGAAATACATTCACTGATGTTGCAAGAAATTGAACACATTTTACATTATAATATTTCAGTTACAGACAATGCAAATCCACTCCAACACAAATATGTCTAGGTCAAGAAAATGTCTGTGTCAATAATATGTCCATTCCTGAGTTATAGCAGTCCTGAGCATTATATCTGCTCTATAATCATGCTAAATATGATAGAAATGTGAGAATGTGGGATTAGTGTGTAGAGAGTGCAAAAGAGAGCACATAACCCACAGGGATTAGAAGTTACTGAGCTGAGGAGCTCAGAGGGATTTGCGGAGCAGTGTGACATGAACATGATCCAATAAACACAAACCAAATTTAATAAATACATGCTTTGAAAGATGCACAACTCAATCACATTACAAGAGACACAAAATATTTAACAAATCCACATACACAAGTCACTTTACATGTTATACTCTTGCTCAGGACTATTAGTACTATCAATACTACTGTGTAATAGAGCTTGTTTTTAGTGTTTATTGTTTATTGTGTAGTTTGGGTACTGTATTACAGCATATAGTTGCATTTTCTCTCACTGTGTTACTTGTCTGACATTAATTGTAGCATTTTGATTCTGGGGCAACTATATTTCATTCCTAATATTACATTATCCTAACATCTACATCCGGTCTTCTGGGATGAGAAGAATGGCAATAAAGCCAACTTGACTTGATTTGATTTGACTTGACCTAGACTGGACTTGACTTAACTCAGCTAGACTTGGCTGGACTGAACTAGTTGTGTTAATTGTTGCAACTACTTCCTGAGGCACAATATTTCACCCCACTGTATACATGTATATATATTCAGAAGATGGCAATAAACATTTACTCAGTATGAGAGAAAGAGGCAAACTGACACAGGTGAACTGAAGGTCAGATCGAGAGGGTTACTGTAAAGTAAGGGGACTGGGAATATGTTGATGAATGCATCTTTTCCTACATCTAATCGGGCTGCACAGAGGGACTGCTACCAAGGTTAGCAACTATAACTACAGCACATACTCATGTTCTGAGATACCAGATCCCTCTCATTTTACAAAGCCAATGCTAAATTACGTTACCTCCTCTCCTTCCTATCCCTGAACAAGATTATTCAAGATCTCTTTGTAATGCATTGCTCCCATTTATCAAGAGGCTCAGACTTGCCATTCTGATAAATTTATTTATTTTTATATTTTTTAAAATGAAATCAGTACCTTGACTTTGACTATTGACCTAACTTGAGTTTGACTATTTTTTGTCAGAACTGACTCTTAATGACTTAATAAGTGCTGATCTGTGCTGCATCCTTTATAAGATACAGAGTAATTGTTTATGGATCAAACACCCAACTGCCTGAAGGTAAAAACACATGGACCAGTCTAAGACTCAAATTTCATTAGCTGGAATTGGATGGTACCATTAGAGAAAATAAAAGTAGATGCCTATTAATGCCCAGCTTATTATTAGTATACTTAAAGAATATTATTCAGTAAGCCAAAGGTCTAGTCAACCTAAGATTACTGCACTGCATGTTCTTCCCAGACTATGGAACTATGGACCAGGTCTTTACTCTTGCACAGCTTTGGGAGTGGTCATGGGAGTATTCTAATTCAGTCTATATGTTTTTGTGGATTTTGAGAAGGTCTATGATTATCTGCCTTTACATTTGTTGTGGGAGGTACTGCAGGAGTATGGGGTATCTGGGTCACTAGAGAGTGTAAGACTCCATCATGGGTGTGTCTTGCCTCGACTCTTGTTGGTGGTTTTCATGGATAGGATATGAAGATGCAGCCAAAGTTGCAGAGGTTTACAATATGGGAGGCTTGAGGTAACTTGCCTATTATTTGGACATGATGTTGTTCTTTTGGGACAATTCAAAGTGGACCTTAAAGGAACACTTGACCATTTCACTGCTGAGCATTTTTAGGGTGTTAATGGGATGGGATGAATAATGGTCATTGCCATGGTTCTTTCCCAAAAAATAGTGGGATGCTCCCTTCAGGTGATGAGAGAGACCTTACCCCTGGTGGAGGAGTACATCTACAATTACCTTGGCTGGTCTATTTTAGTGAAGCAGGAGCTTAGTTTTCACACAAATTGTCTGTTCATTGGTAAAGCTACATCCCAATATTCATCTATCTTAGTAAGCTGTGGGTAGGATGGCTGCCCCTGGTTGGCTTCCGCTAGAGCTATATCAGGCATTTCCCTGGATATAGATTGTTGGGCAAACCTAGAATTTGCTGTAGAGATTATAGCCTACCGTTGGCTTAGGAACATCTGGGGATCCGGTGTGTGTGTGTATTGTGTGTGTGAGGGGGGGTTGAATTTGTGGCTGCAAATAGAGACGTGTGAGCCAACCTTCTCAGCTTATTGCCACTGTGACCCTGACCTAGAAAAGCAAATGAAAGTGAGATTGTTTGTTAGCTTGATCTGCAGTGTTTAATTGCTCAATTAAAATGAGAAGAGAAGTCTTGATTTGTGTTGCTTTTATTGGGGGCATTCCAAATCAAACCTGATTCAATTGGCCAGAGGCAAAACAAAGGTTAATAAATCAAGACTATTTTCAATGTTTATATCACCTGACCACATTTGAAAAGAAATTCCCAGGATATAATAATAGAGATCAAGAGAATAACAAAATGAAGCATTCTGTGTCTTCCAGTATAATTACACCATGTCCAAATGCTGAGGCAATGGCTACTGAAACCACCTCCCACCCTGCAGTGAATGAAATGTCTATGTCTATGCTTACAGAGATTCTCTTCTGTAATAAGGCCTAAAATTTCAAAGTATCTTCATACAAACCATATGTTTTATAGGGAAAACCTATACTTCACATGTGTCTCAGATTAGTTTGGAGTGAACTAGGCTTATGGCTTATAATTCACAGTGTATACTTGTGTGAATGTTTGTGTTTGTAAACTTCTTCAAGCTGTGTCAAACTAAAACTCTGTTATACTCCTAAAGTTTATGATCAGTGAGATGTTTCTTCAGAACCCATTTTGTGTGGCTCTTACACATGAGAATGCAGAGTGACTATTTTTGCCATTATTTGCACAAAACAAAGAAACAGGAAACTGTGGAGATAAATTCTAAACCTTAGTTTAAATAATGACTTTTCCATCTTTCAGGGTTGCAACTTTAATTTTATTCTATTCTATTCTATTCTAAGTTAGCTGCTTTTTGTTTCTGTTACCTTTTGCACCATATTGACAGAAAGCGAGACAGAGTTTCTTGAATGTACTGAGGTAAATATTTCAGGGGATGAAACAAACTAGTGGCATGCCACAACTGGACCCCATTATGGCTCTTGCTTGCCATGTTTAGGGTTCAGGAAGGTCGCAAGAGTATCTAACACTCCTCCACTCACCAAGAGTGTGTTTGAGGTTTGGCACTTGTTCACACATGCAGACATACACATATGCATGTGCTGTCTGAACATTATTATTGTTTTCCTGTTGAGAAGAAAAACAGAGAGAATGTAAACAAAGGTTAAAGAGTGAAAGCAGAGACACAGTTGGCCAGAGAAAAGCAGAGTGAAAGAGAAAGGGCAGAGGAGGAGAGGTTGAAGGGAGGGCAAAAAAACAAACTTACCAGAGGCACCATAAGTGGTGTCACAAAGCTGACAAAAGGTCATGAAAAGAAGAAAAGGTCAAAGTTGAAAGAATTACCTTAATGCTTTTCCCCTTCTGGTTGCAAAGTTCAGCTGTGGCACCAGATCAACACTTTCTATCCCTTTGCTACTTGGGGCATCCGCAAACACACTGAGAGCAACAGAACATTTGAGGTTAAGTTCCCATTTGACTAAGCAGTTGATTAAAAAAAAAACTAGATGGTGAGAAACCACTTTTCCTGTTTGGTAATTATTCCTCAAAGTTTATATGAATGTATGTTCCAATAGGGTTGCATTCCTTTCCATCTAATTGAAATACTACCCCTACAGGCAGAGTGTAGTCATTACAGTGGAATAATAATTCCCTAGCAGAGCTTATATTTCAGATGATAAATAAAAAAAGAAAATAGCAGCTGCAATGTGCAGCGGGGTGGTTTTCACTCATAATTCTTTATGTTCCTTCCTTGTGGAAACAAAGTTCAAAACCGGAAATTCACATCAGCAGATTGCAGTGAACCGTATTAGCACACTCCACTACAAGCTCGTCCAACATAACTCCTTACCACATGTTTGTGTGTGCATGTGTGTGTGTGTGTGTGTTTTTTGCATACAGCCATATGCCTATTTAATGACAACCACAGGATTTCTTATTGTTCATTGTTAGCATATGGGACTAGCATGTATGCCTTGCTCAGGCAATCCTGTAAGACAACGCTGGGCTTGAGGCCAGGGTGTTGGAAGACCAGTGCCCAAATGCCCTCAAATGTCCACAGGACCTGGACTATTAACCGCTCCTTGCTGAAGCAGGGTCAGATGAAGGTTTGAAAGCAGAACTTAGTAGATGAACTAAAGGTGGTGCATCACTGGCTAGAGGAGGTGAGAATAGGATTTATCTGTCCCTGATGGGGGTTAACAGTGGGTTTACTTAATCCCACACTGCTTGTAAGGTTAAACACACAGATTTCCTGTGTGTGTGTGTGTGTGTGTGTGTGTGTGTGTGTGTGTGTGTGTGTGTGTGTGTGTGTGTGTGTGTGCGCGCGCGCACATATGTTTTTGCATCTTGGTGGGGACCAAATATCCCCACAAGCATAGGAATATCTAAGTTGTTTAGAATGTGTGTAGATATTTGGCTGGCTAGGCTTTTTTATATACCAAACTACAGTTATAGTTTCTTAAAGATACTTTTCACTTTGGTTCATTAAAATGCCTCATCATAAATACTTTGTTTTGACCCCCTAGTCATTTTTATATAAAGCACTTTTAGACTAAAACACAAAGTGTTTTATTATTATTATTATTATTATTATTATTATTATTATTATTGCCCTCAACCTTAACCATCTGCATGGTCCAGCAAAAAAAGGGGCTGAAAAAAATCTCTCAGTGTTAAAGCACTAAAGCACTACACTGAGAAATCCCCTGAGATTTAGAATGTTTTCTTTAAACTAGGTTAGGGGAGAGGCATGGACTTGGCATAGAGGTAAAGTGAGAGTAGGCAGTGAGATGGAGTTGATGTTCAAGGTAATATGAGTAATTGAGTGTGTTTAGGGTCAGTCTGATTCTGCTGACCCGAGTCCACACCCCCTCCCTGACCCCACCACCATATTTCACAACCTTTAAGTGAACGTCTCTCTGGGCCAGAAAGGTTTCCGCTACCTTCCAAGAACACCTGACCCACGCACTTTCTTTCCTTTGCTTTCGTCTCCTGGCTGTGTGAAATACAATGTCTATAAATTCACTTGGAAAATATTCTTGTGGGGTTTTTTTTCCCCCCACTGCTCTATATTTCATACTTTCTGTCTCTATGTGTGCCTGGGTGGCTATGCAATTTAATCATGAATCTGTAAGCGTCTAAAATCACAGCCATGACATCAGAGGTCACCGTTGTCATCAGCATCATCGATTATGTCATCAAGGCGAGACAATGCCGTGTCCTTATAATCACCTCTCATCATGGAGATTGTCGATTTATATTTTCGTACCCTACAACCATAATGTTTAAAGGCTCCATTAAATGTCAATGATGTAAAGTTCACATCATTTTTGTGTCTCGAGGTCCTCCTAAATGATGACAACTGCACAAATGACATCATGGATCTCAGTACTTAAGAGCTTTTTAACACCTTGTCAAAGCAATTAATCATCTCATTTGACAACTCTGACCATTATGAACATTACCATTTTTAATTTCTCCACCCTGTAGATTTGCACTCATGATGTCTGAATCAGTAATGAGTGTTTGACATATTTCTTAGAATCCTGTACCACATAAACTGGGATGAAATTTGACCATGACTATAATTATTTCCTCATTGTATGCTCAACATATGATTAATGGTTTTTAGATGAAAATGAAAGGATGAAGGAGCTTTTAGTCAAAAATACAGCAAGCCTAACTCTAACCACAGACCTTATCCATGTGTTTATTTTAACTGTACTTAACTTCTGGAAAATTTGCAAATGCTAAAGAGGTTACTGATAGTTGCATTTTAGCATGTTTACAGTAAAATACGAGTCATTCGTTCTGAACAGGAAAAAAAAACAGCTCAACGTTTATTGGACAGTGGACTTCTCATATCCCGCCTCTTTTTCGCTTATCATGATTGGTAAATCTCTCAAAGGGGCGGAACCTCGTAACCGGCTTCCAATCAATAAATCGGGATTAAACATGACTGACGTCTCAGACTTAAACATATCCGCGCCAGTCGGAATCTCTTGGAGGTCGCTGTAGGTGTAATTTGTAGATATTGTAAACAAACTGTAAGTATAAAGTTCTGTGTGGTTATTTACATTCATTTCTGAAATGTGTTGTTTGGAATGCTAGCTAGCTGCCACTTCCTTATTCGGCTAGCAACGCCCAAGATTTTAATTCAAAATTTAGGGAGTAAAAAAACCTTTCAGCTGTCATGGTCCAGTAAAATTAGTCTTAGATGCCAAATCCCTATGAATGAGCGATAATGTTACATAATTTGTGTGTGTGTGTGTGGGTGTGGGTGTGGGTGTGTGGGTGTGTGCGGGCTGTAATAGAAAGGTGTGTTTCACCTAGGTTAATAAACACCAGCCGTCACTGCAATGTGACGTAGAAAAAAGAGAGAATACACTGAACACCATATGGCCTTTATTCGTAAGAAATTAGGAATATCGGGAAAGTAGTCATGTTTTCCAGGTACTATCT
>CM074948.1:13199402-13256828 GCA_037577455.1 Pangasius macronema | reverse complement strand
AAATGGCTGTAATTCCTAAATGGTAAATGCCATATTTTTGTGGAACCTCTTAAAATAAAGCTGAAAGTCTACAATTCTTGATTGTGTATAAAACACTCAAAAATCTTGATTGTTATATTTCAGATCCATTGTTGTGGTATATAAAGGCGAAATAAAAAAAACTCTGTCATTATAAAGGCACACAGCTCAGCCCATGTGTGCATGTTTTTATACCTTAGAGTGGACCAAATGTTCCCACAGAGATTGTTTTTACAAAAACAGCAGCTTTTATGTAAAAAACTAAGAGACAAAAGGTGTCCTTTTGGTTACTGAGGTTAAAGTTAGGGATGGATTTAGGTCTAGGCATAGCATAAATTTTTTTCAATAAATGGTGTGTGTGTGTGTGTGTGTGTGTGTGTGTGTGCGCGCGTGTGCGCGTGTGCGCGTGTGTGAGTGCTTGGATGTTTTTTGTGAGAAAAGACTTTTGTCTAGACACCCTACCCCATAGCCCAGACATGTGAAGAATACGAGAGATTGTTGTCAAATGCAGAGAGTAATCAGTACTTATCAGATATTTCTTCAGCTCATTTAATGTTGTTGTAGGTCTATTGGCAGCCTCCCTGGTAAGTTTTGTCTTGTTCTTTTGTAAATTTTGGAGGGACATCCTGTTCTTGGTAATGTCACTGTGTTACCCCATTTTCTCCACTTGATGATGGCCTTCACGGTGCTCCATGCTACATATAATGTCTTAGAAATTCTTTTTTACCCCTATTCCGATCAGTACCTTTCAATAAGTGAGATCTGGCTTCGGGAGTCAGATGAAACCAAGAAGATGTCAAGAAAATCCTACAGAAACAGCTGATCTTTATTTAGGTTAACCAGAATAATTTAATTGATCACAGCTGTATGATAATTACCTTTGAACATGGGATTGAATGTGATTGGTTCATTCTGAACATAACCACATCCCCAATGATAAAAGGGTGTGCACACTTATGCAGCCAGGTTATTGTAACTTTTTTTATTTTTTCCCTAAATGTTTCTAATTGATTTTCACTTAATTTTGTAACTTGTAATTTCATCTTGAGGTTGGAAAAAGGTCTGACATGATTCATCTTGCTTTCATTTTTTTTACACAAAAACTTCAGTTAAGGGAACTTTAATGTAAAGTGTTACAGTGTTTGTGTTCATTGGGATGACCACAGCTTCAGCCAGATGAGGAATGAATCATCAGAAGCCTCAGTCTTTGTCAGAGAAAAGGAAAATACCTGAGGTGAAACATTAATTAGCCTAGCATATTCCCAGAGCTGTGGGGAGAGTCTAAAAACATAAGCAAGGTAGAGTTTGGCTTCCCTTCTCCATCAGTTCAGATTAGTGACACCTCCTCAGTGTCTGTCCAGAAACATGTCTGAACTTGCAGTTCATAACTATTTTTTCCCCTTTATTCTGGGAATTCTGTCTCTTGGTGATAGCAAATCTTTGCATATCCAGTCATCATTATGAGGCTGTGAGGAAGCAAAAGAGGTATGAACATCTGATGTTTATTTTGTGTAAATCTTTTCCAGAAATCTTTGCTGATTTTGGTCTGGACTCTGACCTGACTTGATGCTACTAGACATGAACATTTGAACCCAGAGTAGCAGATATTCACTGCAGCTGATTGAGTTGTATATGAACATGTGTGTGTGTCTCAGAGAAAGGAGGTGAAACAGGAAGTGAGTAGCAGTTTCACTTTTATACTGTGCTTAAGGTTCTGAATTATATTTCACTAGTGTATTTTTAATGTACAGTTCTTACTATTGGTCATAGATTAGCAACCACATTTAAATATCTGGACTGAATGGGTAAAACTCTTCAGACCCAGGTGTGTGTGTGTGTTTGTGTGTCTGTGTCTGTGTGTGTGTGAGAGAGAGCGAGAGAGAGAGAGGCTTAATGGAGATAGGAAAGCCACTAAGCCTTGTTGTGTCATCGGTGATCATTTACAATGGGCTCAATCCTATTTTGCATTCTCCATGGTTAATGAGGTGAAGAAATTGGCGAACCTAATGAGAGATTGATTTCTGGTGAAAGGTCCAGGCTAATTTGAGACAGAAAACTCAAGCAGCTGTATCAAATTCATTTTATATTTGAGATAATCTTAAGCACTTTTTTTCATTATTAAGTCTGTCTTAATCAGCAGGGTGCGTCTAGAATTTTGGAGGCCTTAAGCAAGATTTGAATGGGGATTTTCTCTCAGCACCCTTCTCAGGTGGGTTTCAAAAGGTGGCAGAATAAGCAACTATATGTCTGTGGTATATCCACAGGTTAAAGCAGCAATTTCTGCAGCTGCCGCACTTCCCTGTTTACTTGGACTTTATAATACATGTGGTATGAAAACCCATGTGAGGATCTGACCTCAATAAGAGAGCAAGGTGTAGAGGGAGAACAGAAGAAGGCCCAGTACTGAGCCTTGTTGGACACCAGTGGAGAGTCTGCATGGAGTAGATGTGGAGCCCCTCCATGTCACCTGATATGACTGTCCCTCCAGATAAGAAGCAAACCACCACCATGTTGTGCCACAAATTCCAAGACTCATGAGAATGGGCAGGAGAGCTGCTGAAAGGTCAGGGAGGAAGAGGGTTTGACTGATCCAGTGACATGAAGTTTCTCAGTAACAACTACTTGTTAAGATCTTGGAGGCTGTCCTTGGTAAGAGAGACAATGGATTGTATATAGCACATCCAAGAACTTTAGAAAGAAAAGAGACAGTTGTTACTGGGCAGTAGTTGCTGATGTCTGAGATATCTAGAATGGGCTTCTTCAAGATGGGAATAACTCTTGGTGTCTTGAAGACAGTTGGTACATAACAAGATGTTATGGAGCCGTTTATAATTAAATTTTATTATATAGCACCTTTAACAATGGACATTGTAACAAAGCAGCTTTACAGAAATCTGGATATGGATTTAGATATAGATCCCTAATGAGCAAGCCATAGGCAGCAATGTCGAGGAAAAACTTCCTGTGAGACAACATGAAGAAACCTTGAGAGGAACCAGATTCAAAAGGGAATTCATTGTCTTATGGGTGGCCCAAGTATGTACAAATATGAGTCAATACTCCTCCACAACTATATATTATGAAGAGAAGTTATCCACTAAATAATGAATGAGATTTGAGCATAGACTGTTTAAAATAAGTGCAATTTTTAGGCTATTCATATTTAGGGTTTGTGTGTGGTACCATCCACGGCAGTCTCACAGCTTTAGGCAAACGTTATAATGGAGGTGACAAAGGGGAAGGGGTCTTACGCAGGTAGCATAATTGCTGGACAAGATAATCTACAGGGTCTCTTCCGTAAAAAGAGGAGAAAATGTGATAAGGAAAGAGTAACCCTGAAGTGAAGGAATTGGGTTAGATTTTGCTAATCTTCCCATCTTCATAAAATCTTTGAATCATCAAATAAGGTGGCAAAGTCATCAGCAATCAGGGAGGTGGGTGAAGGATGAGGCAGAGGCTTAAGAAGTGAAGAAAAAATGTTGGATTAGAATCAAATTGGGATTTTGTCAAATTTCTTTCAACTGCTCTTAATTCTCTTTGATTGCTGCTTAACACATCTGACAGGCAAGGAGCAGGGCGCAAAGACTTCCTAGGTTTGGAAGATAAAGGACAGAGGAAGTCAGTGGATGAAGTTGTGGTGCTGGCTGATTCAAGAGGTAGAAAATGAGTAAGGGTGTGGAAGGGTTGTTAGGATGCTGGAAGCCAGGGACGAAGAAAAGATTCTTAGTTGTGACAAGTGGGGAAGGGATATGAACAATTGGTGACAGGGAGTGCAGAGAGGGTGAGGGTGAAGGATACAAAGTGGTGATCTGGAATGTGAAGTGGGGTGTCATTGATGTTTACAGCTGGGGAGGGACAGCTGAAGACCAGGTGCAAGACATTTCCTCTCTTCTATGTTGGAGTGCTGCTGTTGAATGTCAGGTTAAAAAGTGCAAAAGAGTGACAAGGCAAGAGGAGAGGAGCATGTCAGCGGGGAGGTTAAAGTCCCCAAGGAGAGTACGAGAGGTGACCAGGATGTCCAGTTTGTCAATGAAGTTTCCAAGGGAGCCAGGAGGGTGAAAGATAGCAATAATTCGAATTGGCTCTAGAGATGATAGTAACAGTATGGAATTCAAATGATGAGATGTTGAGATGAGATAATGCAAGAGGTATGATGGATCATCTCTGACACAAAAGCAAAGCTGTACCACTGCCACTGCCAGTTTCTCGTGGAGTGTGAGAGAAAGCATAGGCAGAGGACAGAGGAGCCATTGTAGCTGAGTCGTCTTAGGAAAAACAGGTTGAATCTAGATCCCCGAAGTCCTTTATTTTGTCCCACATGTTAATCCCTTAAATTGTCTATGTAACATTATAAAACAGAGGGTTGGTCTTTTAGAAAAGCTTGTGTGTACAGCAAGGCAGGTATACTGAACAATTTAAATATTTTTTTTTCTGGTGTGATTTCTCTCCTCAATATTTGACTGGAGTTTTGTGTCCAAGTCTTTCCTGGTGAGTGTTTATGAATCATGTAGTTGGTTTCCAACTATTAATCCCAAAAACGATCCCAGATTGAATCATTTTTAAGAGGCAGACCACAGGCGATTAACAGAACTCTGCTTCCTTTCCTCTGAAAGGTTTTGTTCATAAACAACATTGAACACATATACACATACATGGACGGACACACACACATACATATACAGTCTCGAGCCCACTCACTGTCAGAATACAATCAGGAGTAAGAGGCTGTGTACTCAGTCTGCCAGATCCGAAGTACAATGGGAGGATTGTGAATTTAGAGAGAAAAGAAAGTGAAGCAGAAAGGAATCATTTTATCGTTGTCTAAGGAGCATGTTGAAACTGTTAGTGTGCTTTTTATGTATATCAACACTACTCCTGCAGGTTCTGCACATATAAAATCTTTCAAAGGGACTTCCTGAAGATTTGAAGAGTCAGAACTTCAGATTCGTGAACCAGCAGTAAGAGCATTGTATCAATTGATTCATTTTCTATACTGGTTTTGGAATTGGTCTGCAATGCAGTTCTACATGGGAAAGTGTTCTTCACTACTTATGGAACCACATTTACCTTAATAGTACTTCCTCAGGGAATGGCCGTAGTTCAGACTTGGTTCAAACATGGCCTCACATCTTAAAGTCTTGTCAACACTCTCATCTGCCTCTACAGCTGAAGGCTTAAAGCCCACATCAGCTTGTAGCAATTACTTCCAGATTGAAAACGTGCATTGCTAAGGCTTTGTGATGATGCATGTTCCAATATTAGTACATTTATTTGGCAAAGCAAAGTTGCTCACATCGCTTGTGCCCTGATGAACTACTGCAAAACTGGGAGATTATAGATTTTCTCATGTTTAATATATGAATGTTCTAACATTTTCAGCAAAGTAATAAAAGGATTTCAGCATTAGCAACAGTTCAGCAGTGCATGTTTTGTGTTAAATAGTACAAATGATTGTATTAATTTTAAGTTCATCTGTTTTGCTGAAAAACTGCTGGAGCCAGCTCTTATTAATATTCAACCATATCAGAAATTTTATTATGTTACTTTATTGCCCTAAGTAAAACAACATTTGTAAGATGTGTTTGTTCTTTAAACACAGTTAAACAAAAAAAAAAAATTCACTTATTTTTGGACTGAGACCCCCACCCCCCCCACCCCCAAAACACCATTCTTTGCCAGGATATATCTCATTTCAAATGATACATCCATGAATAACAAAACACTACATTATTTCCTCATCATAGCTCTGCACTTAAAAGCATGAGGCTAGCATGCCCAAGGATCTCTATATCTGCTCAATGAAACCTTTGTGTGCCTAATTGAGGAAAATTGGCAAAATATCTACAGCAGAAATACAAACATTTGAAACCTCCTCAAGAATGTTGTGGAGATGAGGGACTTGCTGGCTCTGAGAGGTCGAGGGCCAGCAGGGACTGTGGCTCCCTTATTGAGCATTTTCCTCAGAGTACAATGAAAGAATCCAATCACCCTAAACGCATCTCCACGTTGTCCAAATATCTGCTCCCAGGCACACTCCCAGACACTGCGGTCGGAAATCAGAATTCCTGGCTTGGAGGTGGAGGTTTGTTGGAAGCTGAAAGGAGTCCATTGTTCTTTATATGAGCTGATAAGAAGCGTAGAGCAAGTGGAGTCACTGTGGAGAACTGTGGATAATGAGACTGATGTAGAGATGGGTAATGCGTGTGTGTGTGTGTGTGTGTGTGTGTGTGTGTGTGTGTGTGTGTGTATATGTATATATATGTGTATATATATGTATATACATTACCCATCTCTACAAACCAACTCTGACCCGTTGAGGCATGGACTCCACAACACCTCTGAAGGTGTGCTGTAGTATCTGGCACCAAGACATTAACAGCAGATCCTTTAAGTCCTGTAGGTTGCGAGGTAGGGCCTCCATGGATCAGACTTGTGCAGCACATCCCACAGATGCTCGATTGGATTGAGATCTGGGGAATTGTAGGCCATGTCAACACCTCAAACTCTCTGTCATGTTCCTCAAACCATTCCTGAACAATTTTAGCAGTGCGGCAAAGAGGCTACTGCCATTAGGGAATACCAATGCCGTGAAGGGGTGTGGGGTATGAACAATGTTTAGGTAGGTGATCTGTGTCAAAGTAACATCCACATGAATGCCAGTACTCAATGCCAGTACGTAGCCCCCATACACACCAAGCTGTGGTGCACAATGTGTTCTGACACTTTTAAATCATAGCCATCATTAACTTATTTTCAGCAATTTGTGGCATCAAAGCAGACAGGCTAACCATCGCTCCCTACACGGATCAATGAGCCTTGTGCACACGTGACCCTGTCTCCGGTTCACCACTTGTCCTTCCTCAAACCATTTTTGGTCGGTACTAACCACTGCATACCGGGAACACCCCACAAGACCTGCCGTTTTGGAGATGCTCTGACCCGGTCGTCTAGCCATCACAATTTGCCTCTTGTAAAGTTGCTCAGATCATTATGCTTGCCCATTTTTTCTGCTTTCAATACATCAATTTCAATATATATATTCTGTGTGTGTGTGTGTCATAATAATATAAAAAGTTTTCTTCTAGTTTTGTACATCCAAGTGTAAACATTGTTGTGCAGAAGAGAACATTTATTCTCTGTTTTGTGCTCTCAGCCAATACCAGCAAAATTCTCTATTATAATCATCATCAGCATCATTGATCTGATTGAAATCTGAGACTTAGAACACAGCTTCCAACTGTTTCCAGTTGCTTTTGCCAAAGGCTTCCTGTCAATGCTTGGCCCCTTGAGGTCATTATCGCTCCCTCAGGCCCACCTACTTTTTAACTACCTATACCACTTATAATAGTCATACTTTAACTACACAGGAGATCAATCTGTTGTATCATTTATCAGCTAACTTTATTCAGCTAACCTGTGGTTTAGCTTATGTACTCTAGCACTCCATCATTATCCAGTAACGTTTAATAAAGTAATAAAGGAATTATTTTAATCAGTAAATAATATTGATTCATATAATCCATAAGAAATCCTAATATCACCATTTCCGCTCACACATGACTGCATTTGTATAATGTTTTCATAACTATAAATTGTGGCTGTGTGGGTGTTTTTCCAATCATGTCTGTGTACCAACTCTGATGCGAACGTGCCAGTCGACACATCTTGCTTCTATTGGATTTGGCTGTTGTGTGCTGAACTGTGCTCTGTAGCTGTTCCCTGCACCGCTCCACTTGAAAGGGAGAGGAAGTCAGTGTTTGTGTATGTGCCTGCAGTGACGATTAAACAGATCATTATGGAGGAAATGTGATGTCATTTGACTGTAGACAGTCTATATTCTGAAAAATGTACCTTCATGAGCATGAATGACCCTGGTTCATCAATATGACACAGCATGAAAGGATGCAATGCAATATAATTAATCACTTCTTTCTTTGTCAGAAAACAAGCATTAACTGAAGGCAAGGTTTCACCGCAGATCATCAAAAGAGTGTTCTGTGGTCTCCGCTTAATGTGGGACAATGACAAATAACTGTGGTTGACAATTGAACTGTGTTTAATCATAATCAAAAACTTGTGTTGCATGCAGAAAAAAAAATCCCAGGGAACCTCATTCTTTGGTTGACGCAGAAGATTTGTTGTTTTCTAAACGTGTTACATATTTGTGTTAAAACAAATCCATTTTTACCAGCATTAGTTACATTTTTTTTCCTCATTCATCTTCAGTACCCACTTTATCCTGATCAAGATTACAGTGAATCCGGAGTTTAGCCAGGATGGAACACCAGTCTTTTCCGGGGCACCATGCACAGCCACACTCACAGCATGTTTTTGGAGGTAGGAGGAAACCCAAACTGACACAGAGAGAGCATGCATAACTCCACATAGACAGTAACCCGAACCGAGCTTAGAACTGAACCAGAACTCAGAACCCTGAAGCCATGAAGCTGCAACGCTACCCGCTATTCCGCTGTGCCACCCGATAGTTACAACAGCAAATAAAAGTCACATGTAGTGGCTTTTCACATTATAGTTTATTACAGGGGTTTATAAAATTGCCAAGTACATTTAAGAACCATTGTAACAAAAAAAGAAAAGGGAGATAAAACATTCATATTTAAACTAAGTGAAATGTGGATTTGTAAAAAGAAAATAAAATATTATGTACAGACAAATTCAATAATCAACATGTAGTCGCATGGCACTCAATATAAACATAACCCCAAGTGCTTCTGTGTTTATTAATATTAACTAAATGCAATGATGGTAATAATGATAATAGAATAATTACAGTAACATAAAACCATATTAACATTTAAACACTGTTTACAATATAACTGCCATTCATGTCATTCTAAATATAACAATATTTACCAACAAACTTTATTTATACTAGAACTCTATTCTGAAATATAACAAAAATAACACTTAAAATAATATTTAATACAATAATATTAATAGTAATAATATTACAATATTAGACAATGCAATGATTTCCCAATCGCTATTTACTACACAATCATCACTTGCATGTAGAACAGGCAAAGTTCACTTGCATACTACCGAAGCTATCTACTTCCTGTTAGAAAGCGGTACATTTGAAGCAGCAGATTTTATTTCATTTCATTCAATTATTAATAATAGAAAGATCAGTGGCATGTTTTATCAAAAAAAAAAAAAAAATCCTTCGCATGATGTGTGAAATAAGTGAAGTTCTTCCATAGGGGTTTTTTTTTAAATTCCACCAAAGGTCCTAGTGCCCCTCTCTTTCAATCTCACTGCAAGTCACTCACATATATAGTTCGTGTGAAGTGGCATTGAAGGTTCCATTTAACCAAAAAAAAAAACACACTGATGATCGGCAAATCTGTTTTCTTCATCAAATGACCTTTTTTCCATTTGCATCATTGTGTTGCAAGGTGGAGCAGCAGGAAAAAGAACAGTCCATCTCAGCAGAGGCCAAACAGTGCCCTGCTCTGACACGTGAATAACGTCCTGACTCTCAAGCAGCAAATATGGTGGCCTGCAAACTCTGTGTTCTGTAGTGATCTTTCTGAATACGCACTTTGCAGTATGAGCTTTCTCCATCCCCAAAATATAGCTTGTTTTGAGAGTCTCATGTCTATTCAGACACAAACATACACCTGATGCAACCTGACATCACAGAGACAGAGAATTCAACGTGACATCAATGAAAAAAAAACCCACACAAAACAATTATAATAGCACACAGGTTGAGTGTTTTTTTTTACGTTCTCTCTCTTTCTCTCTCTCTCTCATTCAAGACACACACACACACTGTTTAAAGTAATAATATGATAATAAATTGTCACTTATGTGCAGGTAAAGAAACAACATAGTATTGGGTTAGTCTAGACAGTCCTCCTATTCTACTTACACACCTGAGTAATTACCCCCTCCTCTTATTCCTTCTAGCTTACACTGTTTTCTACATTCCTAAATGCCTGAAGCCAACCCACCCCTCCAAATAGGTATACACACATATGACCAAACCTAATGTACATGTAGATAAGTATTTGTTTTTCAGACATACAGAAAATGAGAATAACACACACACACACAGACACACAAACCCTGAAAGATACCCCTGTACTAGACCTCAGGCTATAATAAGAATGATTCTTCATGTCCTCACTTCACTGTGAGCACACACTTGCCCATACCCTGTGATATCTACTTAGCTGGACACACATAACATCCCTCTTTCTTTTTGAAACTTACAGTCCTCATTTTAAATTTTTTTTCATCTTGTGCCCTCCTTCTCACAGCATCACTTAATGGTCTTAGCATCGCTTAATGGTCTTTGCATTACATTTATGTTTTTTTTAATTATGCCTTTTTTTTTACATTTTTATAGAAAAAGATAGACTGTACATTTTTGGCAAACAAAAGTGACATCTTGAAACTGACAAAGAAGAGTGTCTCTCTCGACTCACTAGATTTTTGCTGCTTGACAAAACAACATTAAACATAAGTGTCAAAAATAACTCTCGCATCTACTTCCTCCACTTTTCCCCCTCTCACACGGTGGCACCCAGCATCTCGTCTGTCTTGGACATGATCTGGTTCTGGTTGGAGTCCAGACCAAAGAACTTGACTCGGAGGCCATCAGTGGGGTGGACCACAGGGACGGAGACCAGACGTGGGAACGTTCGCGTGGCCAGCTCGAAGCGGCTCCCCCCTGCCAGCTCTATAGCCAGCAGCTTGAGGAAGAGCGTGGCCAGCTGTTTCCCCAGGCATGAGCGCACACCACCTCCGAAGGGCAGGTAGTGGAAGCGGCCCTCGCGATCCTCGCTGCGCTCTGCACTGAAGCGATCAGGGTCGAAGGCCGCCACGTCCTTAAAAACGGCTGATGTGTCATGAGTGTCTCGGATGCTGTACATAACACTCCAACCCTTAGGAATTTGCACACCCTGTGTATGAGAGGTGGAGAAACAGTAGAAGAAAACACGGTGAGCTTATAAATTAAATATATTCTAAAATCTACACTAAGCCGTGGTTATAGACAGTCCTGGTACTTTTAGCGTAATCTAGTAGTATTATTAGCTAGCTAAATTGATAGTTCATTTTTCAATAACTGTAAACTACAAGCAACAGTTATTCTGTGGCATTGATGCTCAAAAGACAGCTCACTGCTGTTCAGTCAATGCTGCTCTGTTCTTGGTGCGTTTTTTTTCTCTGAAACTAGAGACATCAAGTGAATGAGCAAATGTCAGTTTGTCTGCACAGACAGTATCTTTCTGTCAAAAACTGCCATACATATAAAACAGATGGTCTTGCTGCCTGGTGCATTAATCACACTGCCATGTGGTATAAAGATCAGTTTTTGTCTGCCATCTTTGTTAGTGATGTAACTCTACAGCCAGTCAGAGGGTCTTATTTAGAAGTGTGAAAACTGCAGCCATTTTTTTTTCAGCCATTTTTTTTCAGCCCTGGAATGGGAAAACGGGGAATTGGCTTAGTTTATGACTGACAGGAGAAAATTAGTATGGTTCTGTGATTATATGGTCTGTCTGCAATAGACATACAAAGTACAAAGACATAATCACTGAATTAAGAGGCTAACCAGTGTAACTGAGCTCTTGTTTTCTCTCGGCTCACACATCCAAGGTTTGCAAATGTCAGTGCATAATTTCTTGCCATAGGTTATACAAGGCTGTCAAATTGTACTGGAGGGATGAACACCATTCTTCCAAATGATATTCCTACAACCTATTCCTATAACCACTTTTTCCCTTTAATTTGTCACTCATTTTGAGCAATTCACAGCATAGCTTCTCTGTAACTTACATCAAGCTCAAAGGTCTGAATGGCGGTGCGGTAGCCTCCTGACACTGGTGCATAGAGACGCAACACCTCCTTGATGACACAGTCCAGGTACTTGAGGCTGAAGATGCTGTCAAGCCGCAGTTCACCCTGGCACAAACAGCCATCATGCAGAAGGCCGTAGTTGCGCAGCTCCTCACGCAGCTTTTCCAACACCGCTGGGTGCCGCAATAACTGCATGACCAGAGAGGTGCTGGCACTGGCCGTGGTGGCAAAGGCAGCAAAGATCAACTCGATGGTGGACTCCTAGAGACCAGATAAAGAGAGATGAGAGATAATGACCACACAGACCTACAGGCAACATGTTGAACCATTAATATTAGCACAGTAATTGGAATCTTGACATCTCCTCCGAGAAAGACATGGCCTACAGTGCAGCAATCCCTGTGACTACAACTTTGGTGTCTTTTCATGCTTTTTGTGTTTTTTGTATGAGAGTGGGAACACACTCCCCTCTTTGGCTTGGCAGCCATACTGCACAGGTCAGGTTTTTGCTTTCATTTGTTTAAATGGTATGCCAGTGTTGACAGGCCTGAGGGACCCACCAGTCTGCTCCTGTTTGAAAAGGGAGCAGCGTGCCTCTCTAACCCAAAGCCGTAACAAAGTCTAAAGAGCAAGGAAATCAGCTGTTGGCTATCATTTTTGTCAGAGCAGGGGAGTCAAGGATTGGGAGTGTATATTTGACCTCTCTCATTTTGGCTTCTCTGAACTCCCCCAAAGAAGGAACCACAAAAAAGCAGTGCAGGTGTGGGTTTTGGTGAATCAGAGAGAGAAAATGTTGGAAAGATCCTGAGAACAGTAGAAACCTTGTACTATACTTGTACATGTAAAGAATATTATGCTTAAAATTACAAAGGGGTAGTTCCACAGAGAGGTGTCTTTTCTTGAAAGTTTCCAAATGAACTGATGTAACATCAGTTCCTGTTTTTTGAAGTACAATCTTATTTTAACTGACGGTGAGAAGAAGAATTTGCAGCAAAAAAAAACAAAAAAAACTGAAAGATCTGAAAGCAGCGGATGGCTTGTCTTTTTCAGGCTTGAAATCAGTTATTCTTAAAATCTGGCCATTTCTATTCAAAGGGATTAGTCTTCATTTCTAATCCCATGTTCTTCATGCATAGTCACACAGTGCCTACCAAGAACAAGATAACTAAACATCCCACTTTACACAAACAGTATAGATATTGTGTGCTCCGTCTAAAATTGAGTTTTAATAAGGACTGGTACGAACCTTAAGCTCCTGCATGCTGAGCTCTGTCCCATTCTCTTTGGCACTCTCCAGAAGCACGTCCAAGGCATCGGTATAGTCCTTCCCCTGTGTGCACAGTGGCTTCTCCCTGATGGCTTTCTCTATGGCCTTCTGAAGGGTGTCCCTTGCACGAATGCCCTACACAAAGACGTTGACACATACCAAACTGTAATTATGATGTACTGCCAAGTTAGTGTAATGTCTCAAATGATTTTTTTTTTTTTGGAGGATTGAATGCACACTGAGTGATGTGATGCTGCAGCCTCTTACCTTTCTGTAGCCACTGAAGGGCAGGTCAATGGGCAATGAAAAAACATTATCCACAAACTCCTGGAAGGTGTGGAACAGGAAGTGCATCTCTTCATCGGAAATGCGGAAACCAAGGAGCACACGGATGGCCATCTGAAAGGAGAGGTGCTGAGACTCACGGTACACATTGATGGGATTTGGGTTGGAGCTCCACACACGTAGCGTCTCCTGGATCACCTGCTGGATCTTAGGCAAGTAGCTCTCTAGCGCCTCATGGCTGAAGACTTTAGCAAATATCTGGCCAGAGATGAAAAATTTATTTGGTTACTTCTGTTAATTCAGTTACTATATTACAGACATATAATTAAGAACACTCCTTAAATTGAATAAAGAGACAAGTCTGTATGCCTCAGTAATGCTCATCAGTACACAATTGCCAGACTAAGGAGCTCAGTTTGGTCTGTCAATGGGACCTGGCACTGAGGAGCATGTGGTTACGTTCTCCCACCTTGACTGACTCTTCTTTAAATTATGAACAACCTCCAGAAAAATGCTTAACTGCCAGCATTTCAGCTCAGTCCTGCGCTAAATACACTCATGAAGTCTAAAATAAATACAAAAGCATGTATTAAGGATTCTGGAAGCAAGAAACAGGTGTGTGGATTCTCTTTTCATAACTCCCACAATTCCACAATTCCCCTGAGCCCAAAACAGGGAGACCAAGCTCAAAAGAAATAAGGGTAGAAATGTCATCTAAATATTATCCTGAAACCACACAACAGCAACTGTACCACTGGTTTATTTTCCTTTCATCACGGGACATGGAACATTCTCATTAACTCACAAGTCCCCACTATTTTTGACCTTTTCGCTTTTAATTGCCTCCCTCTCCCCATCCCTCCGTTATAGTGGACCTGGACAGAGAGAGTTTCCTTCTCCATCAGCAAAGAGAGAGTGAACAGGGAAGGTAAGATTTTCCTGGCTGCAGCAGTGCATTTCAAATGTGCCTCATTCGAGCGGGTTTGTTTGGTGAAATAACATCTATGTTCCCCCTTAAAAACTCCAGCTCTGCCAACTAACAATAGTACTTTTTATATGCCATCTCACTCCAAATACCTTGGCTCTGCCCCACTTTTCCAGAGTTGTAAAGATGACGGGTTGGAGCCGGTGACAAAACTCTGAGGTCCTCCCTCCTTTTCTCACTTTCTCTCACTGTCTCTATGCAGCATGGCATTTTGCTCTGCCTCCTCTCTTTACTCTCTTAAATCCAGCTCTTATGTGCTGGTTTAATTTCAGATCTAAATGTGTCTCTTTCCTTCTTACTCTGAATGAATGAATAATGCCCATCAAGATTTAGAGATCACAGATGTAACAGTGGTGAGATCACAGCCTGTGAAGTTAGGTACTTAGTATGTCCCCTAATTGCCCTGCTTACCTCGATTACTTCTGTCCCTCCTCCCCCCACACTCAGCCACTGTGCATTCAATCACTGTCCAAACTGTCACTGTCACTTTCTTTCAAGGAAAAAGAGTGTGTGTGTGTAAGAGTGTACATGGGCAAGTACATGGTAAACATAGCCAAACCTCTATTAGCTCCTGTTTAGCTAAGGCCTGTACATTAAAGAGCACACATATGTAATTCATTGGTATTCAATAGTACTCTCCATGTTTATTTGTGTGCTTGAGAGCTTTGCTTTTCCCTAGAGGAGAGCACTGTGTCTGCCGTCTACAATACAGTTGTGAGTAATATACACCTAATCCCAGCCCACATGACTTTGGGGCACTCCATATTTTGCTGGAGAAAAGTCAAGCCACTCCTCTGTCTTCCTTACAAAAAGAGAGGCTTCTTGTGTTATACACAGACACACACCCCTTCTGAAACTTCCCCACCTTAATCATTTCCATATGTCTTAAATTATATGAAACAGCTCGAAGCTGCTGGTTCGAGCAGAATGTAAAGGCTTCTTTCTTCTTTTTTTCTTTTCTTACCCCTCTCCGCGTCTCTCTGACTCTTACTACGCTATGCTCCACGCTCCTCCCCCTCTAACTCTCAGACCTAAAACACAAACCCTTATTCAGTAGGGGAAATCTGCTGAAATGCCAGGAAACTGTAGGCTTAAAGGACTCTGACCTCTACTGGCCAATGCAGTGGATGCAACAGTTTCACTTTTTTCTTTGTCTTAATGAATGATTGACTGACACTTCATGTCACCTCATCATCTTCCCAGCATGAGAACTAAACTCAGCAACTCCTCCATCTCTGTCCCTCTCTCTACCTGCTTTTACTTGGAAAACGTGCTGAAAATGTGGCAAAAGAACAATGAAAACAGGTGAAGAAGATGGTACTCCAGACAGCACAGCTAAGACACGGCAGAACAAAGCAAAACACTGCAGGTGAAAATGCATCAGAAAATAAATAAGATTTGCATTTAATGGCATTTGGTTTTGTTTAAATCTTTAAACCATTTAAGAGTGCACCTTATGGAACTGACCAATTACTCCAACCCCTCAACAGCTATTTATAACTAAATTCTACATGGGATTTCCAGGAGCTTCTAGGGCATGCCTGGGGCCAGCAATCCCAAAGGTCTTAGAGAAGCAGGAAGAATTAGGGTTTTGCTCTGGCCTGTGTTTGTGTTATTGTTGTGAGTGTTGTTTTAGTGTTAGAAGCCCCAGGCCAGCACAAGGCTCTCCTCATGTAGCTTTAGTGATGGATTAGTTCAAGAGCTGAGTCTTATTGGCATAAATCCTATAACAGCTTCCAAGTGTGCTGAGAGGGAAATTTCCATCACAGATATAATGGAGACATAAGCAAGGAATTCATCAATGACATGTTTGTCCAGAAAGGTGATGGAATATGTCTACCAGCATTCGATTACTTTTTAAATTTTCAGCTCCATAGCACATATCTGAGCTTATATATAAGTGCATAAATAGTGAATGATTAAACTTTGCTCCATATTTGAACATGAATGTGTATGCATACGACACTGCAGTCTGTGTAACGTGGCTAGCACGGCTCCAGCCTGCCACAGACCTCAGAGTAGATAAGGCCGTCTTTGTGCATCTGAGGCAGGCTGACTAATTAGTGATCATTAGTGGGACTTGCATGAGGCCCCAGGCCTGCAGGATTAAGCAGACTGATTACACTTCTCTGACCCCTTAATGGGACAGGTGTGTGAGGGGAAACCCGAGCCCATGTCAGCCTGGATGGGAGCAGACGTAGCAAAAGAGCCATTTTGGCCCTGAACAATAGGTCAGACTGGAGGGCATAGGATTTATAATATCCTGCTAGTGAGATGATATCTTGGGCCAAAGAGAGATGGGACAAGACAGAGAGAATGAAATCTGGCCTAATATCTCTCTATCTTTTTTTTTTTTCAGACTTTGTCCCAGAGATCCTTCTCTGCTCTCTGGTCTTCTGTACTGCTCTCTCACAGTCATTATTAAGAAACAAAACTCAAGTACACCAAGTTTGGCTTTTATAAGCATGAAGCCAACAGGGGCTCTGTGTAAATGAGAGAATGTAGAAATTTGTATGTATCTGTACAGTCTGTTTGTTTGAGTCACAGATTTTCTAACTGTTCCCACTCAACTGGAAAGTTGATAACTGGACTGTATTTTTAATCCTGTTTGTGCAGTAATTATTTATGGTTGAACCTGCCCTCATATTTTATGATGCATCTATTTGGATCCAAAATATAAACAAACTAGCAGCTTAATTTAAACCACCGCAACTCTGACCAGGCAGTTACTAAGGATGATCACTCAAAACAACAGATTAAATGCATCACACAGCAACTCCCGTTAATGTATGTAGTTTTTATTTGTCCCTCCGGCTTCATTTCTGGCCATTCACTTTTGCCTACAAGCTTCATATCTGACCGCTTGCCTGCTTGAAACTATAAAAAACTAAAAAAATAAATAAATAAAAAAAATAAAAACGCTCTCACGTAAATTTTTTGTTGTTTGCCTAGTCCATTGTTGCATACCTCTATTGTCAACTGAATACCCTGCCAAGCTTTACATATTTGAATCTGTAAAGTGTGTGTGTGTGTGTGTGTGTGTGTGTGTATTAGAGGGAACCTAACCTATACTTGTTAATGTGACTTGCATATCTTTTGTGTGAGCATGTGTTCATATGTATGCATGCGAGTGGTTTCATGGAAGTGATCTCACCTTCCTCTTTTTACGGTGGATGTCTCCGATGGAGTTGGCAAGGCTGTTGGGTCCTAGAAGAGTGCTGGTGCTCTGGGGCCATTCCACACTCACCAGAGTGTGTTCCCCCATAAGCACCTTCCGCACATTCTCTGCTCCTGTCACCCGGATCACTGGACGGCCCAGCAAGTGAGTTTTAAACACGTTACCATACTTCTGCCTCCTCGAAGCATGGAACCCCGCACCCTTCATTGAAAGAGGAGAAAAATGTTGGTCAGAAATAATTCTGTTTGATGGATTGACTGTAAATAATATGAAGCATTCAATTCAATAAAGTCATTAGTTATGGTGGGAGCTAGAAAGGGTCAGTGTAATTCCCATTTCAACAGCATGGAAAACCTGATACAGGACAGCTGTCTACTTTTTTACTGTACCTTCAAGCATTTGCTAAATAGGCTCAGTAAAGTCTCCTAATACAGAGAGGGTTCATAGGCCCCGTCCTCCTCCTCTTAATATAAGCTGGAGGGCTTTTGGAGTTGTTAGCAGGATATTACAGCACGGATGAGGTGTTAGCTCTAATACCTATTTAGAGCAAAGTAGTGTTAGCCCCAAAGGATTACACCATGCATTTGTTTCTGTTTTGCAAGGTTGCAAAGGTCCAGTTCGTGGCAGACATTCTGTAAGTGGATTAGTTGTAGCGATTAGCAGTGAGGGGCTCTAGTTTAGCCCCTGAGATCACAGGGGAGAAGAGATCTAATGTGCACTTGTGTCAGTGAGTGAGTTGATCCAATACATCCTGTGAACTTTCTGCTCAGGTTAAGGATTTCAGCACAGAAACCCTGGTTACCTAAATGATGGCAGTCAGTGTTCAGACCTGTAATTACCTAAACATATCAAGACCTAAACACAGGCTGACTTTTGGGGGTCGCATGGCTTGTCTTTGTTTCTTTATCATTACACATATAATCCAGTTCAAAACTTCCCTCTGAAGCATTCTTCACTTTAGCACAGCCCAGCTTCATATTAGACCAGACCACTCCAATTCACTGTTAGTGCAATCTTAATGCATACTCAGTGCTAGGTAGATTAGGCTACTGAGGAAATTTAATCCAGTACCAATTACAAATTACATCAATAACTACGTAGTCATTAATGTAATAGTTTACTTCAGTCACTTTAAAAGTGCTATGAAATCTGGCTCCGGGATTACTTTTAGACTTATTCAGAACTAACTTTTGTATATACCCTGAGTTGCCAGTTTATTAGATATACCATCTAGGATCATGCTGCACTTTGTTTGGACTTCAGAATGGCATCAGTTCACGTGAGGAAGGATTGCCAAGATGCTGGATGCATTGTGCAGGAATGCTGTATCATATAGAAATGCACTGCACAGTTGATGCAAATTGGATGGCTGAGTAATCATGCTTGCTACACCATCACACTGCAAGCCCCAAACCTGAACTATTCACATTAAAAATAATGATACTACACAGAAACAGCAAACCTGATAGATTTTGTTTTTTGTGCCATTTTTGGTGAACCCTTGAACCCTTAATTTTAGGGCAACAGTTTGGGAGGTCCTAGAACCCAGCGCTAACTATCATGTTATGTTCAAAGTTAATGTAGTCACTTGTCTTTGCTGTTATAAGTTGAACATTATCTGATGCTTAAATGGCTGGTCTTCTTGATACATGTCACAAACTGGCAACGCAGTGTACATCCATTTAGTTGTAGTTATTAGGTATTAGGCAGTTGACCACTAGTCTAGGGGGATCCCAAATAGAGAGATTAGAATATGGCACTAAAAGGAGGCAAAACAGAGAAGAGCTTCATGGCTATAGGCCAACTTGGCTTGAATGGCAGTCCTAATCAGAGTAATAGCTAACGCTCAGTGCAGGGTGCGGCCGGAGGGGAATAATCACAGTGCAATTAAGGCTTTCTCAGACAGCCACAATGATGTGAAGCAGAACAGTCCTGCACACAGTCAAGCACAAGCCCTATTTGAACTGGGTTAGTTTTAGATTGGAAGTTTGGGTAATACTGTTATTGCCATGTATCTCTGGGATTTTTGTCCCATCCTAATCTGTCATGTTACCAGATTTTACAGACTGGGCATTTGTGTGCCTAGAAAGGTTACACTGTCTTTTACCTAAGTCCTGTCCAAGTTCAGTACTGTCCCACCTCCAATTTATGGGCATGCAACCTACTAGCTTTAATGACTGAAACCCTGTAACAAATAGTTATAATAAAGGTCAAAACAATCAGTTTTCATTAGTATGAAGTGTGTAGCATGCATAAAACAACTATGTGTGAAGACACTGCCATATCTTTGTTTTATATAGAGACTGCTTATCCTGTGCAAATAATTATTTTTGTGTATAATTACAGATGTCCTCTGGCAACATTACTTAACAAATATATATCCTTGAATAGAATAGATTTACTAGTGAAAATCGAGACAACACAAACAAATAAAATTCCCTCTTAATCCTACATTGGCAGCGTGTAGTATGATGTACAGTTATGTATCTGAAGCACTGAAGTAAGGAGCTATGACACAGATCTTAGTAGCTGAGCCTCTTGCTCTTTATAATACACAGTAATTGACTGCAGCCCTTGGGACTTCTGCGATGCACATAAAGACCCACTGTAACCTCACAATCTCGTACACACACATGCGCACTCACATACTGGTCCAACAGCAGGGAGCTTAGTTGGAGCTGTTTGCTAACCTTGCCCCCTCCTCCATCCCTGATGCAAGATTTGTGACCTGTTTCTCATAGCATGCAGCACACAGACGCTTCTTTTGGAGGGATAATTTTAGCTGCATGGAGGGCTTTTTCCTGCTTGTTTGGCTGATAGAGAGGGTTGGCTTGAATACACTTCACCTCAGTACACTGGCACTGCAGTGCCAACTTGAGCATGTGTTTATGTGGGTATTATAGCCCGATTATACTAAAAAGTAAAACGGTGGTGAGGACATGAAAAATATTTATTAAAAGAATGTTTGGCAGCATTAACGCAATTATGCATTTATCATATTCTAGGACAAGTGAACGGTTGTTTGCATGATTCCAGTGTAAACTTCCTTTTAGACATTCTATTTATTTATGTGATGGGGAGATTAACAGAAAGATGTGATCAATCTGTTTCAGTCATTGCTACAGCTGAAGCATTTTTGAATGCTGCACATATTTTTGTGTTTTGATGTTTAAGATGCAAGCTGCATTTCTCAATCAATCAAGGTCATATCCTGTGGCAAAATCTAAGTTACTGTTTCCTGGTTTTCAGTGGAATATTTATAATGTTCTTATAGGCCATGATGTAAATATCTATTAAAGTCTATTCTGGTCCATTAAACTGTTATGAGGTTGATTGACAGCTTTTGAATAGAGCTTTATTGTGATTATTAAAGAAGGCTTGGTTAGCCACAGCATCAGAGTTGTCATGCCAGAAAAGTCCAGATCCAGAATTCGTGAAGATGTTCCATATACACACTGATGTGAGCAAAAGCTGTAGCATTGGCAGATACGATGACGCTGGAAATTGGTTGGATTCATCTAATGTGCTGAGGGAGAAATTAACTAACAAATTGTATTGTAAATTAATAGTATTTTTTTTAGAATATCATCACTCAGTGTCAACTTGATTTTGTACATGAGTTTGTTTAAATCAAAGTGTCTTCCATTGCATATTGGTCATGTCCTGACTTTCTGGGATTTTTTATGAACATGTTGGACCCAACAATGTTACAGCAATGGGCAAATCAACATTGCTGGAAAAGTTAATCCATTTATATTCTAGATTGTATCCCAGAAAGGGGATTGATGTTGTTCTAAATGCAGAGGTGTACAAATTATGCTCCTTCCATTCTCCTCTGGTTCACCTCTGTAATGACAAGAACCTCTAAGATACATAAATGAATAAGTGCTTTGTGGCTAAAGATGCCTCAACTTAAACTAATCCCTTTAACTTTTTAAATATGTTGTTTTTCACCTCAGACGTTTTCTGTATTCAGTTCTTTCCTAATGTAATCAATATGATTACTCATTTAAAGGAAAATGAATAATCAGTGCAACAGCAGATTCAGTGATTTTGGGCTCAGCAAGTCAAAGTCATCAAGCAGTAAATTCAGCCTAGCAGGACTGAATTCTAGGATTCAAAACATAACTAGCTGAACCGTGGTTGATGTCTCAGTAGACAGCAGTGGACACTGAAGAGAATAAATGGCATATGGCACATATATATAACTGAAAACTGCTCTAACTTTAAACAGCAAGACTGATATTTGGCCAGTGTGTAACGCTAGCCCTCTACTATACGGACCATGTAGTGACGGGATTGAGACTATGTGTCAGTGTCAGAGTGCAGGTACGCACATTCAGGAGTATGTGTGTGTGCACTGAGGGTTAGATGGTCACCAGATCCCGTGTTACGGTAATGTGATTAAGACGTGAACATATCAAGTGAGTGTGAGGACAGGAGGTAACACTAGCACACTCACATACATGCAAAGATGCATGAGTCCAAATTCATCCAAAAAGCATTACAAGGAGAAACAAATGTTGCATCTTTCACCACTTTGTGAAAGCTGAGTGTTTGGGTGTACATTAATTTTTCCCTTCCAATGCCGTTTAGCCTCTTGCTGACACCTAAATCTCGTCATCTCGCCCAAGAGTGTGTGTGTGTGTGTGTTCATGTCTACACTCCTGTCAGCTTCTGGACTGTGCACTGTGAGAGAAAGGAGCTGTTTTCAGAGCAGCACTATAGGGTACGGACAAGGCCGTCTTTCACACACGCAGCATGAGAGCTCTCTCACACACCTACATACATACACAAATACAGAAACCTCCTAATGTGCGTTCACAGTAATTTAATTAACCCTGCAATCCAACAGTAATGAACAAGTGGATATCGCAGACTGACGAGCACAAACTTTATAAACATTTGAAACACAGCAAATCAAAGTTTAAGAGCATTACATATCACACATAAAACTATAGTGGCAAAGAAAAGAGAGAATTGAAAGCGGCAGTTAGAAATCAGGAGCACTGGGGACAATAATGGAGTGATAGTGTGAGAACAATATGATGAATGATAGCAAGGGATGGTGCAAAATGGGCTGCACAATGATTGCAGCTTAAAAGCCGGATGAGTCGTTCCTCTGGAAATAGCAAAGCAGGCTGAGAGACAAAACGTCGAGGGAAAGCGAATGGGGTGTGGCAGCCCAGATGACATTTGGCTAGAAGGTGAGAAATGTCCGCCCCCTTCTCACGAAGCCACCGAAGCACAGACGTGCAGAGAAAGAAAATGAAAAAAGAGAAGGAAAACCCCAAAAGGGCGACTGACGCACGAAAATGCCACACACCCTGGAAAAGCAATGAGGTAATAATCTGCAGTTTACTCTCTCTCTCTCTCTCTCTCTCTCTCTCTCTCTCTTGCCCTTGCTCACTCAGATACACACACACACACACACACTCTGTTGTACACTGGCTCTCTCATGTGCGCACACACACACGGCAGTGTTCATGTGTAGTGTATGTCATTTGCATATATATATATATATATATATATATATATATATATATATATATATATATGAAGAAGGCTTATTGTATATGTATATCACCCATGAACTGTCTAAGTAGTTGTTGCAGCAAGCCAAGTTGAATATACTGCACAAGTGCTGCATCAGTACAAGAGCCTGTTCTTCAATTACGAAGAGAAAAGATTAAGTGAATGATGTTAGTAGTCTCACGGGGAAAAGAAAAATTTCATCGCTGAGTTTAGGTTTTGTTCTTTTGTTTCCTCCTCTTAACCCACATGTATTTAGACTGTCAAGCTTATTTATGTGGAAAGCCTAAACCCTGCTTCACTCAAAGGAATGAAGGGTTAGTAGTGGTGGTGAAGAGGAGGAATGAGGAAATGACCAGATTGAGAATGTGTTTGGAAAGAGAGATGAGTAAAGAGGAGAGATGGAAGAACAAACAGAGATGGATTCTGCCGCATTGGATATTGAAATCATAGTATGTACCAGGTGTGTGTGTGTGTGTGTGTGTGTGTGTGTGTGTGTGTGTGTGTCTCTACGCTAAAAAACACAGGACAGGTCTGTTCTGGTCTAGCCTGGCTTGGTCATGAAGAGGTTAAGCCGCCATTCTCAATAGTTTCTTTTACGTTTGAAAAGAAATTTATCAGATATTTTACAAGGGGTGCAATAAAGGGACTACTTTTTTCCACTGGCCCTTTTCACACACTGTGCAGCCTAAAATACAAACTAAAAATACAAATTTCTGTGTAAATTGGACACCGGTCGAGTCTCCCGCTCCATAAATGTACTCTTTGTGTGGCTATGGAAATGTTATACAAATGACCCCTTTATTACAACCACAAAAACTCTTTTAATTATATTTATTCAGATCAGCACGGGGGTGACCCAAACGCTGGGCTGCTTAGCGGTCGTGGGGGTTTGAGGAAGAGAGGAGAAGTAATTTTTTTTTTATATGCTATTTGAAGCACATCAGAAAGACATGGAAAGGGTCACACAAGAAAAGGAGAATGACAGACAAAGCAAAGGGATTTGAAAAACGTAATCCCTGTTTAGATTGGCGCTCACGTAGGCTCCATCTATCTCCACCTCCCTGGCTTTCCCTTCATTTTTTGGCATGCATTCTCTCTCTCCCCATCTCCATCTCAGTCCCCTAGGAGGTGATTACGTGTTTCAGTGGCTAGAAGCTGCCATATTTATTGATTTAGTCTTGCATGTAACAACATTGCGTGGGATGGTGGGTCCTCCATGCTAATCTGCACCTTCACTATAAATACACATAATATATCCATGTAATGAAATAGCCAGCTGGAATGTCTCTGTGCATTGGATAGCCTCCATTGAGGTAATAATGCAAGAGTAAGACAGATAGACAGAGAGAAAGAGAGCAAGAGATTAGAGGAAGTAGATAAAGGAGGGAGAAGTGGAGGACCTGTTATTCTTCGATCCATCATCCCAAAAGAGTCCCTGCACCCCGACTGCCAAAGCGGGTGATGGGGTGGGCCAAGGGCTAAAAGAAAGCGTCGGGTCTTACTGTAATGGAAATGCGATATGGGAAGTCTTGCATGCGGAGCTGAAGGAAGGCTGGTGCGTAACAGGTAGAAATCACCCCCCAAAAAAAAAGAAGTCAGAACAGGTGCCAGAATTTGCCAGAAAAGACTCTAAAGCTGGCTGAACAAGGCTGGGCCAGGAGAATGGGCTCCCCTTTGACCTGGAAACAGTATGTGGAGAGAGATTACGGTTGTTCAGTGCAGTGTGAGTGTTCACCCCGGGACCTCTTTTATTCTCACTTTCACCCCCACACCCACCCCTCACCCCCCCATTGCCACCTCCTGCTGGCGCTGCCAAGCCCCTTGCCACCAGCTTCTTTCTTTCTCTCTCCCCCCACCCCAACCCACCCCAAAGACAAGAGGCTGTTTGAAGGGTTGGTGGTGCGTTCCGGGGTGAAAGAGGGGCCATGCTGCGGTGCTGCCACTCACTCCCGTTTCATGCCCAGTAATCCCGGATGAGCTGGGAGAGAGAGCAGGGGAGTGAAGGAGGGAACGGTTGACTGAGTGAGTATCACTCTTTCTATGGCAAGAGTGGGAGTGAATGAGCGAGTGAGCGAACAAGAGGCAGAAAGAGTATGAGTTTATGTATGTCTCAGGAATGCTGATCAGGCCCCAGGCCTTGTGCCCTTTATCCCAGCAGGGGGGCTGAGAGCAGTGTGACCCCCTCATGGAAGGCTTTGTGGCCCCTTCCACAACCCAAAGTGAGCTGGATCAGGGTGTAGGAGGGGTTCGGTGCTGGGCGAGTGGCATAAAGGGCTGCTTCCCCGTGCCCGCTGGGTGACCTGTGCATTATGGAATTTTATAATAATAATAATATTCAATTTTAAATGTTATATATTCAATTTTGCAAATGTTTGTGTACTAAGGATATGTCACAGCTATGTCTGAATATCAGCAACAGCATTTGGACAACAATTTTGTGATGGTCACAATGTAGAAAGCAATTCATATTCTAAAAGAAGAATGCAAGGCAAGGGGAAACACACACATATTAAAGCTCAGTTACGCATTGTGTAATTATTCAATGTATTATGCATGTAAAGTGAAGCGTGTAATGTGTAACGTGCTCATGAGAGAGAGCAAAACTAAACAACAGGTGTGTGTGTGTGTGTGTGTGTGTGTGTGTGTGTGTGTGTGTGTGTGTGTGTAAAGTAAAACTATATCATATATTGTGTAAACGTACAAAACCTGGTCACGTGCACCCACAGGATATGAATACGTCAGTCCAGGGCTACATCTGAAGCCTCGTACTGCTATATAGTAGTTTGTCCTAATAGGGCCTTTAATCGGAGCCCAGTGTTGAGCCAGACTCGAGGAAGTGGCCAGGAATGCGCGTTTTGCGTGGACAACCTGAATATGAACATGTCTGCAGCGCCGTGCGGAAACATTACACTTTAAATAACAAACCAGAACGTGTCGAGCTTCATGTGCTCGCGGTGGATCGCTTGTTCTGAACAAAATGCACAGTTCTAATTAATTAATAAATAAATAAATAACGTGACAAAAGTTTGGCATGTGTGCCGGGATTTAAATCTGGTTGCCTGAATAAACCGCTCACAGACAGAGTCAGGCTTTTTTTTTTGGCACAGATGCTGCCAGGTTTTGGAGAGTTTTACGCGCAGACAAGCTCATGTGTTCTGATCAGGGTTTGGAGGTCCCCACTGGGACTGGGATTGTACTACAAAGCAGCAAACATGTACAACTTAATAGAAGGTTGAATTGCAAATAGCTAAGTGTGTGTTCATGAGTGCGCACTTTTCAGGGGAATTGTTTCATTGAGTTTTGCATGGGAGCGAACACCGCATGAACCGCGAGAATTAGCCTTTCCTTTGGCAGAAACAAAAGTTTCATAACATTCGATTTCTCTTTCTTCGGGAGGAAACAATAGGACTAAACCTGTACGCTCTAATGGGTGCTTATTTTGCAGCGGTCTCGGGCAGTTGGCCATCCCTGGAAAACACCCAGCTGAACGCAGAAACGTGGCACTCAGCTGCTCTGCTCGGATTCCCCTGCTACAGCAGCGCAGAGTACTCCAGTGGTGCTGAACGCCATCGCGGGACTCCTTCACACAACGCAACGCCGACTCTGGCTCATTAAAGCTTTCCTGCTCTGCTGGGATGTACAGTACGCGGACCGGGAGCGCAATTACGCAGGATCCCAGCGGTGGCGAAATCTGGTGAGTTTGGTGATTTCCCTGCTCAGAGTCGACGATTCAACTCATTTGATTTACGGGATTAGAGCAGTAAAATCACCAAACAGTGCCAGAACTCACCTCGGCTTTACGCTTCGCTGAGTCATCGCGACGGAGCTCTGGCGCGCGTCGGAAGCCGGTAATTAGATACCACATTGTCGGAATAGCATGCTTCCCTCCTGACAGCGGAAAATAGCGTATTCCACGTGGACTGACCACTAACCGAATGGCAGGGGAGGGTTTTCCAGGACAAACTCTGCAGCGATAATCCTGAAACACGAGCGGGAAGCGAGCGCACCTCCGTGAGCACTGCTGGAGCGCGTGTGACACGCTGCGCACGTGCAGGGATTTTATTGGGGCATCCTCATCGCGTCTCTGCGCCGATTTACAAAACAAATGATGCACAGCGAGAGAAGGACATCAGGCTTTACAGTGATAACTATAGCCTGGCACTCAGTTATAGACATAATTATAGGCTTGATTATAAAACGCCTAATTTTGTAATCTATTCAGTATATTCACCTTAAATCATCCCTATTGACTGACTGATAAATACACACATATTTAATATAAACTGATTCAAATGCATCGGCAATACAGTAATTTGATATGAACTGTCAGTAAACCTGAGCCGAGCAGAAGTAAAGGGAGGGAGAGAAGTGAGTNTGGACCAGGCGAGCGTGGAGCGCCTGTTGCGCTCGGACATGTGAGGAAGAGGACACAGCAGAAGAGAGTTGCGCTTACCTGGACCAGCCAGTGGCACGTCTCGCCGATGATCGGGAAGCCCATGGAGCCCTTCGGCATGGGCAGCTTGCAGTTCTTGTCCCGCGTGGCGGTCCAGCGGAGCTGCCACAGCTGCTGAGACACGGCGATCAGGAGCGCCACTGAGGCCAAGCATGCGGCCAGCGTGGCCAGCGCAGACACCAGGTCCAAACTCCCGAAGAGCATTGCGACGAGCGTCCGGGAAAGCTCGAGTCGATTTCAGCCTTTCTTTAGAGCGGAACGTGCGCTGCACCGACTTTTTTCTAATCTGCAGGTATTTCACTAAATGACAGGCTAAATGATGGACCGAGCTGCAGCTGGACTTTTCCGAACTTTATCTCTCACATAAACTAAACTATAAAAGTTCAATAAAGGTATGAAAAGTTGGTATTTTAATTAATTGTATCCAAACAGAAATAAGTCGAAGTAAGACTTTGGCACATCATTTTTAAACCAAAGCCCTCTGTGGATGTTGGAGATTTTTGGAGGAATGACAAATTGCCGTGAACTTGTCAGACTAGTATAACCACGTGGGAAAGCTGATGACAATTTCAAACTCGGCTTAAAAGTAACTAAGTGAGAAAAATGTGAAAAACAGAAGTCCTCAAAACTTCTCTCACCCCCCCAAAAAATCTTTTTTATACCTATAAACTATTTTTGATACACTCAAATTCAGGTACTGGTCATAAGGTTAAATAAAGGAATAAAAGAAAAAGGAATAATCCTCTGCGGCTTGTGCACGGATGCTGATGTCTACAGAGCGCTAGAAAATCTTCAAATGACTGTAGTGCGTCTGTCTACCTTCTTTTCTGATGCTCTCTCTCTCTCTCTCTCTCTCTCACTCTCTCTCTCTCTTTTCACATAGTTTCTCAATGTGAGTTCGAGTCGCTAAGCGAGCTCCCAATGTGTGTTTATATAGCGGAGGCAGCGAGGCGGTGGGCCAGGGCGCGCGCGGCCTTTAGCCCCCCCCACCGGAGCGAGGCGGAGCGCGCTGGAGCGTGCGGGGTCTGGACCCATGCCCAAAGCGCGCGCGCGCGAGAGAGACAGAGAGAGAGAGAGAGAGAGAGAGAGAGAGAGAGAGAGAGAGGTTAAAAGTTTTCTAAGTCTTTAATTTCATGTCCCCCACCAGTATGAACTTTCCACCTGCGAGCCGGTAATGTGCGCGCGCTGTGCGCAGAGGTCAGCACGTTTTGCACTGCTATCACGACACGAAGCCTGAAGCGCTACTGCTGATGCACAGCTCAAGATTTTACACAGATAACTTCATCTGGCGCTGGTAATGAATAAAACCTGTAGGGACTAGTGTGTTAAATTCTGGGCATTGGCAACGCTCAGTCGTTTTCATCTACAGGATCATGTTTACTGCTGTGTCATGTTAGAAATGGTGTCATTAAGAATGATTTGTTATGGTCATGAATTAACACCATAAAGTCTTAAAGGTTCAGGCGAACGGGCAGCAGGTTGAGGGTTGAGGGTTGAGTCGGGTCAGCACGGGGCTGAGGGAGACACAAATGATGAATCATATGTGAAATGATTCACATAAATGAATCAGTCCACAAATCATAGAGCACCACGCGTCGACAAGAACACGCAGAACAGCATGAAGACTCTGTAACAAATAAAGTAGCAAAAAAAAAAAAAAAAAAAGTATTTCACGTCATTGTATGATTATATTCATCCGTCGTTCCCGTTTAAGAGCAAACGGACTGCAGAAAGCCAGTCAGGTTCCAGTGTCGCCTGTGTGAGTGGAGATATGGTTTCAATTAGAGTGAGCTCAGGAGCATCATTACGCCGCGCGGTCAGTTATGTAATAACTCAGAGGGAGAGAGAGAGAGAGAGAGAGAGAGAGAGAGAGAGAGAGAGAGAGAGAGAGAGAGAGATTTAGTTAACTAGTGAAACCATTATGAAATCGTGTTAAATTAACGTAAATCTTTGTGTTTCTATCATTGCTCGTGCGCAGTATCAGGCGCGTGAGGTGAGAGAGAGAGAGAGAGAGAGAGAGAGAGAGAGAGAGAGAGAGAAAGCGCAGGTACAGGGACATAACTTTCACGCTGGCTTTTAAACGGCAGGACGAGATCTCTCTCCCTCTCTTCCTCCCATTTTTTTTAAAAAAAGATCTTCTCTGTTAACCCAGCGGCAGAGTCAGCTTTCCGCGCTGCTTGTGAGCGGTATGGTTCCGCGGTGTGTGTGTGTGTGCTCGCGCTGGTCAGTGCGCCGCTGTCTCAGCGCGTCCTGTAGCGCCGCAGCGCCGCCTAGCGGCTACTTCCTGAGAAAAGTTCCCACACGAGGAAGTTCAAACAGCAAACCGCCGACACTCCTGGAACTCTTAATTACAGACAAGATAGTGTTTAATACTGAGATTAACTATATAATAAGATTGAAATAATAATAATAAGAAGAAGAAGAATAAAAAGAAGAAACCCTCAGCACTAGTACTGTGCCTCACTTAACACACCTGATTCAATACATCTGGTCCTCATGCTGAATTTGGTGTGTTAGAAGAAGAAAAACCATCTATGTAGGGCATGCATTTTTATTACTTACCTAACTACATACCATTTTAGGTTATTTCACTTGTTAGTTTTTTTAATTTAAGATTGGTTTGTTTATGCAAAAACAACTGTTTATATAGTTGTTTGGATATCGATCCTAATCTTTATGTGCTTATCTACATGTCATATTGTGTTGGTGAATATCGAATGTCTTTTCCAGGAGCAGAATCTGACTCTCCTATTTGTGGATCAATATCAGATGCGAACATCATATCTAAGGTTCATTATTTATGTTGATTTGTCTTCTTGGAAAAGTATCAATAATATGCTTGTTAAGGTATTTTACTTGTATTAATGGAAAATGAGTTAAATTAGTTAAACATTGTGGTTAGACCACATAGGCCTTAATGTGAACACCAGGGGAAGGAAGTGAGGTCTATATGATATAAAGGGATGGTAGGTGTGATTGAAAGGTGGTGGGTGCAAGTGAAGGCTAATTGTTTATAAGTCTATATATATATATTTTTTAGACTATATAAAATTGTCTTAGATCAGTTTCAAAGTTTACTGTAAATAACTAAATAGACCATGTGGTCCATTCTGTTGCCATTGTCTGAATAGGTCTAGAATAACACAACAATGTTAAGCTCTTAAGCAAAGGTGTTAGTCACCAAAGCACCATTATCACCTTTTTCCTGGGACAATCCGGAGGAATTTAACGGCTGTAATATGGGAAAAACCCCAGCAGCACACAAGCAGTTACATGCAAGGCTTTACACAAGCTGTCATTCCCTGTGTCACCCCACAGGCAAGCTACCCTCACTTCCTCCATCTGGTTTAAGGTAATGCAGCTGAAGAGCTTTATTGGTTTGGTGTGACTCCATAACACATCTGTAGTTACCACACAGCTGACTCTAGTAATCCAAAACGATGGATTTTGGGTGGATGTTTGTATCACACACTCATGTATAAACAGAAAAAGTGTCTTTGGCTGAAACTACCTAACTAAGAATCATAAAATGGCAATGAATGAAAGAAGACAGAAGGTCGAATGGCCTTAAACCAATCGTCAGCAAACGCACTAGCAATAACGAGGAATTATGTGCATTTCTTCTCAGCACCACTTCCTATTTTCCATTAGTGTTGCTCATCTATATACATTAATGAAAACACCACAAAAATGCCTGTTGGTATTGGATTGGTACATCTTCACCTACATAGTCATCACAAGTGAATTCCTTTGAACACAGGAGTCATTATCAGCTTCTCTGATTACTTTAATATGTCACAGATGTTTATCATTCTTCTATAAAGGCTATGGCGGACATGGTCATTACTGTTCATTACTGGGAACAGTGGCTGAGTCACACTGATTTTCTCATGTAAATAAAACTTGGACATTTCCTGAGTGATTAAAATGTAGAAATCCCTAAGGATGGGAAACTGTGACCAAACCAAACTGCAGGATTGCAAGTCAGTTGAACATGTTCAGTAGTGTCCCGGTGCATAGGTAAAACATGAGGGATCAGGATCAGTCCATATACAAACAAATCTCCTTCCTTAGATGCCCTCCAGTGAAGAACAATCTGGTCCAGTCAGCAGTAATTCACAACACTATCTTTTATTGTCATAAGTAAAAGAAAAATTCAGAGGAAAAAAACTGAGTATCGATTGGTTCAGAGTTGAGCTACAGGTTGTACTAGAAAAGTCCGAGTCAAGCACAGACGTGATCAGAGTGAAATTCACCTGTTCACCGGCACTGTGCCAGGCGTGAAGGGTGTGAAACATTTTGGGCATTTGTTATTCCAAGAGGTCATTACACAAATATCAGAACTTGGCTTCCCACTTCTTTTAACAGCACTCTGCAAATTTAAACACTCCTTCCATGTCTTGGTGTGTGTTCACCCTAAAGCACCACTGGCTTCTAATGAGAATTATAGTAGATATTCACAGTCCTCTGGTACACCCATTTCTAGAAAACAAGAAGGTATAGAGAATGAGAGAAATAGAAACTGACACCTATAGTCTAGTACCTCGGCTCATATGTCTAATGCCAGATCCCAGAATTCCTGCCTCTTTCACCAGCTCAACTACTGCAGCCTACACAGCTGGCACCTATGAAAGGTCATGCACTTCTAGCCAAGACATTTACTGGCAAATGGATGAAGCCTTACTGTAAAATATTAAAGCACGTGAAGATGCTATGTCCTCCCAATACTCAGCGACCACACAAATAATGAACTTGGAAAAAATCATTTTAGTTTTGTGTATTAGACTGAAATAATTTTTATGGTATTTAATTTGGCTCCTTTGGGAGAACCATTGATTAATGTTAGCAAGTCACTTTGTTCTCACAAACTAACCATATCCCTGGTGAGATGCATAGCTGTAACTCAGCTGGATATCTGATATACCACTGTATACCTGGGTGGATGGGAAACTAATAAGCCCCATCAACGTTAAACAATATTACTCAGGCAGTGATGCCCAGAATCAAACCACTCCATGAGCATGCACTAGATCCAACTGAAATCATTAATTATCAGGTAGACAGTTAGAATAATAATATAGTTCATATATCTATATTATTATTGACATTAATATTCTGACATTAAATGTCTCTGTTAAGTTTTTCAGAAGGTCGCACTTGTCCTAGAACTGTTAAGCAAGACAGAAAAAGAATGTTAGATTTTCCCTAGACACAGCATAAATTAGCCACAAATTGTCCAGATTATCCAAGGCAAAATTACCCACATTAGCCATTCAGAACGCTATCTGTAAGATTTGTTACTAACTTTAACACTAGTGTTATTGTGGATTTATTACTTGAGGAGCACACATAAAGCCTTTTTCTTTCTTAAAGTCTCTTGCCATAACTATTAACACAGTGACAACACAGTTTATTTTTCCACCTTAGCCTCTTGTTCGCATTTGTGTGACTACGCTTGTGAAGAGGCTCAGGGAGATGGGAATTGTCTTATATTGCCCACACCTAGTAGTGAAATAGTTCACAAATTAAAAATTAAATGACCATTGTGGTAAGGAGCAATAACCTGGAAGCATATTTGGATAAAGATATGTACATTACAGTATTATTACAGTGTACACTTTGGCTTTAAAGGAAACGAATACGAATCTGTGACTACACTATATAATAATATTGAATTAATAGTAGCCATGTATGTCTATGTCATATGAAGTATTACAGTATGAAGCAATGTGATGGTCAAGAGTATAATAAAACAAAATGAATGAGAGACAAACAACTAGATTAGAGCTTTGAATGAGTGTGAAGCATCATCTTGTGTGTCAGCTCTTTTAAGAGGCCGTCACTACTACTGAAAAATCGTATTTTGTTCTGTTTTGTCCTCTGAATAATGAATGTAGGCATTTTCATACAAAATTACAGGACACAACACAATCTGATCATCTGTCCCCCTCCATAATAGCTTTCTTCTCTCTTTTCGTTTTCATTTGTACTTCTGGAAAAAAGTATTTGAAACCCCTGTCTGAAATATCTTTACACTTGTTATAACCTTGACTGTGGCAGATTTTAAAAAGGTGAGACATGCTTCAGAGCAGAATCAGTGTGTCACCTCGGTTCTTCTGCTATGACTGCAACCTCTGTGAACAGTAGCCCAGACACTGGTTCCACCTCCCTCTCTCTCTCTCTCTCTCTCTCTCTCTCTCGTACTCAGAGCACAGAGCAAACCCAAATTCTGACCCATATGGAACCCTTCTACTTCACTCGATCAAAAACCCATGTACATAGCAATTACTCTAATATCATCAGACACTTTAATTCCACTTGGAAATGAGATCAGAAAATCAAAGTCAAACCTTTTTCCCCTTATAAAAACCATTATCATTTTATTTTGTTTTAGTCTCCTTTACACACTTGGGTGTTCTCCAAAACAGAGGGAAGGTTTACTGGAAGGAGACAGAGGGAGAAACATGTGGAGTTACTTTGGAGATAAACTGGTTCTTCCAGGGGGGAAAAAAACCCAAACTATTAATAGTGCATTTTGCAATATTTGTAAAATGTGTCATGAACATCTATTACCCCTGGAATTTTGACTGTTTGCACTTTAAACCTTAGCAACGGGGACTAAAATCAGAGTTGTTAATCAAAGCTGTTACTAGAACTATAAAAAACAGACTGGTGGTTTTAATTTCAGGCCAAATGACTCTAATACAGATATTGGCACTTTGAGAGTAATAGGATCCAAAAGAATCTGAAAACTGAGCAAGTTCAAATCTAATCTAACAGAATTCCGAGCAACTACATTCCAGTACAGTAATTCAATATACTGTATGTTATACTGTGGCTGGTACAGACGTGGATGAAAAGTCGAAACTGTACTACTTTCTCCACATCACTTTACAGAATATGAAATGTTTAATTGTACCAATGTTTAATTGTCATTACTCCAACAGCATTTTTAATCTCCAAAAATCATGGAACTGTGTCAGTCATCTGCAATGATAAATGACTGCTGCACCTGCTTCTGTCGAGAGATATAACCAGTCAGTGACAATTAAAAGTTGGTAACTAGTATGCGTCAAAGAAGACAAGAGGACAATATTCCCCAAAAACAATCAGAGAAGAGTTTGCTGCACCAAATGAGGTAGATAAGTGTGCGAGAGGAATTTGGGAATTGTGTAATATCTTTATTTTTAAAAAGCTGTTAATATTTCAGGCAGCATTCCACGTGATTGATAGTAATCGACTCTGCAGACTGTTCCAGTCAAAACAGAACACTAGGAGACCAGTAAATCTGAGAGTAATTGAATGGCTCGTTGGGCTGAAGGATGGAGATGGATGGCTCAATGATAACCCCCACTGACTACTGACTTTGTGTGGGGCCTATTAGCATAACCAAGGATTTGGACAGAGACACAGACACACACACACACACGCACACAGTCTCAGATGCACACCCATGCGCTAGTGAGCAACATATGTGTATATACACACAGCCCATGTCAAACTGGCAATGTATCATACGGAAGGATTGAAGTGTGTATGTGTGTGTTGAGGCAAAGCCTCGACAACCACCACCACCTCTCCCATCTTCCCCTTCTTCAGTACCTCCCAAGCACCTTGACTTGGGGGGACACACACATATAAAGCACTCAGAGGAAACCAGGGTTTTTTTTTCTGTACCCTTTGACCCCTGGAGTCCATCAATAACCTGGGAGGAGCAGCAGGAGAGGGAGGGTGGCCTTACTCATCTATCTTCATTTGAAGAGAGGAGAACGTGCGTTCGCTGTCTTTCCTCTCTTCCCCTATCACTCCATCTTCTCCCTTGCTGCACTTTCACCCTTCTTCTCCCTCCCTCTCATCCGTCTCACCTGTCATGTCTCCCTCCAGAGCTCTAGCTCCCAGTGTCTCTTTATATTCTTGGCTTATGCCAATCAGATATCTATACAACTAGAACTTGTAAAGTAGATACATATATACAAATACTCTGTTGCTTGAGCAAATCCTTCAGGAAACGTACCCTAGAACTTATTTTTTTTTAATATGTATGTCTGTCTGAATCTGGTGTATAAATGGGTACCAGGTCAGATATTTGGACAAAGTGCAGAAGAGAAGATTTAAAACAGAGACCTTTTAATTCTTATGTTTAAAAAAATAAGTTGGGAGTCACAGACCAGGCTCAACAGCTTCAGACAGATTTCTGGACAGTTATGGCTACTCAACAAGGCAAGACACTACAGGTAGAAGCAACAATTTTGGTCATGTCAATCATTTTTCAGATTTTTGGATAAATTGCATCTTCTCAATTTCAATTCAATTTTGTTTGTAAAGGTTCTGAAAAGTCTTTATCAAGAGCATTTTCACAGTGAAATAAATTCTAAAATAATCGGAATACTAGATTTTTGGTTTTATTATGTATTTAAAAAAAGATTGATTGTGATATGTTTTTTTTTAAATCTATAATCTATTCACCTGTGGTGTCCTGCCTTAAAAATGACTGAACATATGATATTGTAAATGGAAACTTGGATCCTAAAATCTAACTCTTATTTACCTGTTAATTGACTAGCATGTTAACTGTTATGGCAGGAGGACGTGGATCTGTTTAAAAATTATGGATATTCATAGATCCTTTCTAGGGTTAAGCTGTAGAGATTTCTTGAGTATTAAAACCAATGAATGATTCTACATTGATTATTTTTAATGGTTTAAAACTCCATGTTCATGGGTACTTGGACAGTGGCTCTCAAATTGGGGTCTGTGAAGCATAGCCAGGGGGTCTGCATTTTTTTGTTGTTGTTGTTGTTGTTCATTTGTTTTTGGTTACAGTGGTGAAAATCACCACCAATGATTATAAAAAAAAATAAAGATTATAATTATTATTGAGCGTATTTGTCTGGTCACTTGAATGGATTTAATCCAACCTGAATAACCCAAAAAACAAGAGGACCAATGAACAATGAACAGAATTGTCTGTAAATAGAAATTTCAGGAATAAAAAAGTTCTATGGTTAAAATAATTAGCCAAATTATCACTGTACAAATTTAAACAATGAGCCTAATATATAAATACTTGGACTTTGTTCTGAAGGTGTCCATGAAAATTATTTCACAGTGAAAAGGGTCCTTGACTGGAAAACGTTTGAGAACCCCTGCATTATGAGACACTTGTCAGCACATAAAATTGGCCCGCTACAAATCTAGCTCTGTAGTTCTACTAGCTCTGTACTACTCAACCTTATTCCAAAACATACTACTAAACAGAACACCTTCACTTCATTGCACTGTTTGCAGAACAATGTCAGACAAGATTCAAATCACATTCTATTACTCGGAGTTGAAGCCGTCACATCACTCATTATAAGCCACGGGGCCATTAGTAGGTACATAAACTGCACGCAGCTGAACCTTTGAGGCTTATCTGTGTTATCTTGTAGCAGGCAGTATGCAAAAACAGTGTCTAAACCACTACTGTCTGGCCTTTCATCTGACCCACACGCACACACACCTACAGCAGGTACTTCCGTCCCCAGCTTATGCGTGCGCACACACACACGCACACACACACACACACACACACACACGCACACACACGCACACACACACCCCTGTGGTTATTTTTAACCCTCTTCCTTTTGAGACCATGATTTGCGAGAGAACACACTATCAGCTCTTGCCATCTCTGAAAAAAGTGTGTTCGTATCTACATCTGTTTGAGGATTTGTGCCAATAGGTAAGTGTGTGTTCAGCATTTTTCTGCACGCAATGTTATTTGTGATGTACTTTTCCTTCTGTCAAGGACACTAATGCAGCTGTCACTGACGATGACCTCTTCTGACCTTTGAGAGCTTTGCTACCGTGATGGAAACTCATCTGTTCAACCCACGTTGCCAGAACCCAGAGTATAACACAAGTCCAGAAATAAATATACAGAGCTGCTAACATGAACAAAATTCAACAGTTTACCATTTCTGTTTTTAGGGACTGTCCGATTCACCTCCGGAATGGAAAAAGACACGTCACTGTTACAGTGTCATTCCTTTTCTCTAACTGTGCTAAGTCGGAAGTTCCTCTCTCTGTCCTGCTCATCTTAATCAGCCTTGGCAATGCCAGCATCCTCATATGACATCTAGAAGTGCATTTGTAAACAGTGCCTCTGAGTCAGAGAGAGGTCACATGCTGAGAAGGGTTCAGCGCAGGAACATGTGTGAGTTAATACAGAGGAAAAAAGGCAGAATGCAGTATTCCTCTCAAACAATGAAGGACGCGTGTTTGTAAATAGTGCCTCTGAGTCAGAGAGAGGTCATATAATGAGAAAAGAGTGTTAGCTCAGGAACATGTGTGAGGTCTTCCAAGAGTATCACTCAGCCAGGAAGGACAGAATAAACAGTAATATACCTTGAAATTAAGTGCATGGGGAAATTTCTGTGAGCTCACAAGCCAAATCATTTCTCAGAAATAGAGCTTAATAAATGTTATAATGAAACTGTAAGAAAAAGAAGCATAGTATTTACTGACAAACTTAATATGGATTTTTTCCACTTTAAGCAATTGAGCTAAAGCGTGACATTTTCATGCCTTAACATGTCATTGGGAACTCCAACAAATGTTAGGGGTAATTTGTATGTGATATTAAAAGTACTGTAAAGAATGAATATGAAGTTTATTCATTTCACATTTTAATACAAAAGACAATTTCACTACTCTGAAGAACGTGATGTGATATGAATTTGTTTTATGGGAATTGTTTCTTGCAATGCCACGTTTTGCTTCAAGCGACAAGTACAACAGTATTAACAAAAACTTCAAAAATCAAGAGGAAATTAGTCATCATTTGCAGGAACTTGCAGGAAGCAATATGACCCTATAGGACATGAATGATTCATCACTTTCATCATCTCAGCATGTTTCTATTTGCTAAACATAAAGGTTCTTTAAGGCAGGCATGCACCTGTAATTTCTCTGAGGATGATGAAAGGAGGTAAACCTGAGGACATAAACTCAGACACAGTCTCTGTGCTGCGCTAAAAACAACATGCAAATGCAGGGCTCAGAGACACTGATAGAGATGATCAAATCAGTTATCAGTCAGTGTACAACGTGAGAAGCCTCTTCATAACAGAGGATCTAACCTTGACACTAGGTGCTTTGTCACTGTGGTGGACGTGAGCTGTGGGAAGGTTATAAACGTGAGGGGAGTAGTAACAATTCTCATGGAAAATTCTTATTTGAGCAGCATAATATTTAAGGAATAATGGGCATGCTGTTAACAGCAACAATGAACAAAAATCAAGAAAGTTGATTATTTTCTAATAATGGCACATCTCAAAGCAGTTTATTCCTCTCATACCACAACAAATTAGCAGTGATGTTCATGAAAAACAGTTTTTTCTTTATTAAAGAATAGCACATCATTCTTTTTTCAGTCACATTTACTTTTGTAGAACGTCTATGAAACAAGGTGTTTCCTAAACAGTCATTCCCTCATCAGCCTCTTTTTCTCTCACTTGAAGTTAATAAGATAAAAAATACAGCTTGTCATGTCAGGTGTAAAGCCCTACATCCTGAAGCTTAAGTTACAGCTTTAAATCTGTTGCAAAGTGCTGATACTGGAGACTTCTTCCATAAATGCTAAATAGACATCACCTTGCAGAAAACTTCACCATATCAATGCTTACACCCATTTTTTTTAAAACCTGTGAGCGCCTGCCATACAAGTCTTTGAAAAAGTCAAGTCTTTGAAAAAACGATTAGAAATATATTGGAATGAACACATTAATATAAACCTTGCAGCCAGACTGTTGTCAGAGCTGCTGTTTAATAAGGAGTAAAACATAACAGGGCATGCTGTTATAGTTAAATATTAGCACTGTAATATAAACCTATCATTTATGTTACAGCCCAAACTATTGTCAGAGCTGCTGTTATAGAAAATGAATTCACACATTTTCTGTACACAGCACAGCACTACTGTGGCATAAAGAATATTAATCCATGCCATCTGACCAATCAGAATTGTGTGTGATGTGTTGTAAGATAACAACAACAACAACAACAACAACAACAACAACAACAANAATAATAATAATAATAATAATAATAATAATAATAATTTAGGAGACATGGCTGCATAGCAGGTAGTTTTGGTGCCTCACATATCACATGGCTTGCCTTCTTCCCGTAGTGCATCCTGGTGCCATCCCTTCCCCAGGTAAGCAAAACAAAACTTGGTTCATCAGACCAGGCCACCTTCTTCCATTGCTCCATGGTCCAGTTGTGATGTTCACCTGCCCATTGTAGGTGCTCTCGGTGGTGGACGAGGTCAGCATGGGCACTGTGACTGGCCTGTGATTACGCAGCCCCATACGGAGCAAGCTGTGAAGCACTGTGTGTTCTGATACCTTTCATTCATAGCCAGCATTAACTTTTTCAGCAATTTGTGCCACAGTAGATCTTCTGTGGGATCAGACCAGTCGGGCTAGCCCTCTCTTCCCACGCGCATCAATGAGTCTTGGGCACCCATGACCCTGTCGTCAGTTCACTGGTTGTCCTTCCTTGGACCACTTTTGGTAGGTACTAAGCCCTGCATACTGGGAACACCCCACAAGACCTGCTTTTTTGGAGACGCTCTGACCCGATTGTCCAGCCATCAAAATTTGGTCATTGTCAAAGTCACTCAGTTCCTTACGCTTGCCCAATTTTCCTGCATCCAACACACCAACTACAAGAACTGAATGTTCAAGTTTTGGAATTTGGCTCTGTACACCACCACAGTGGATATGAAATGAAGCAAGATGTGATTGAAATATAGACATTCAGATTTAATTCAAGGGGTTTAACAAAAATAAGGCATTAACCTTTTAGGAATTATAGCCATTTTTACAGTATCCCTCTATTTTCACAGGCTCAAAATTGAGCAAACTAATTGGACAAACTAATATAATCATAAATATAAGGATTGTTTTTAATACTTGTACGCAAATCCTTTCCAGTCAAAGACTGCCTGAAGTCTGGAACCCATGGATATCATTAAATGGTGAGTTTCCTCCCATGAGATGCTTTGCCAGGACTTCACTGCAGCCGCCTTTAGTTACTGCTTGTTTGTGGATTTTTCTTCCGTCAGTTTTGTCTTCACTAAGTGAAAAGCATGCTCAATTGGGTTGAGGTCAGGTGACCGACTCGGCCGTTTAAGAACATTCCATTTCTTTGCCTTAAGAAGGTCTTGGGTTGCTTTTGCGTGTGTGATCCAAGGTGGTGGTGTATAGAGGCAAAACTCTGAAAATTGTCTCACTGTCCAAATATTTACGGACCCAACTGTATAATGGTGTTGCATTTGAAACATTAATTGAAACATTAAGAGGAATTTTAACAATGTAAATATTAGGCATTAATTTTGTTTTAAGCGTTGTAAACATTTCTATAATAACAGGAAGTCACTCTTGGAATGTTCTAAGGATACTGGAAAAGATGACTGTCATGCGTTTTACTGGACTGTATAAAATAGTGTCCTGCTGACTGATCTTACTGATCTTACTGTAAAGAACTATTGAATTTTCATGTGTTTTAGACAGTTGAATTACCCTCTAATGTCCATAGAACTTACTAGAAATGTAATTAATTTCCAATGTGTCCCAACGTGGTGCATGGGGGTTGAGCTAAAAATATTTTATACAGACTGCACTTCCTTCCTGAATATAAATATTTTCACAATATATCTTTCTTCAGTAGTCATATATGGGATTCTCACCTCAAACAGGCCATGACCCGAGTACAAATCTTCTAAGACAATATTAAATTGAAGAGGGATTCATTTCCACCTATATATATATATATATATATTCAAAAGTGAAAAATAGAAAAAAAATTTAAAGTTTAAAAAAGGAAATTTAATGCAACACCAGTTGTTTTCAAATGCAATAAATCCTCAAGCAGTGAATACAATTATATTCACCTAGAGTATGAATTAAATGTTGGCTGTCTCAAAAAATTCTAACTATCCTACTTCCATCACAGAACTGGAAGAAGAGTGTTTAGAGTAGAAAGCCAGAAAGAGCATAGAGTTTATCATCCACTACTCTGCTGGCTCTGTTCACTCACTGATCTCTCACAAAAAAAAGGATGATGTGCTCAAATGAGTCCCAAAAGAACAGTTTTGCCTGACTCATCCACAATATGCAATTCCTCCACCACTGTTTTGGACTGCGCTACTGCTTCTACATAACAAGACAAGTGTACGAGACAATGGTTTGTTTGTGTCCTAGGTACAGCTCAGTGATGCTCTCAATATACAAACAAAACCAAAGCAGAGCAGAATGCGATGTGCATGATAAAGCACTCAGCTATCTTAAATATGGAAAATAAACCATAAAAGCGTTGAGGCCGAGGGGTGAGAGCGGGGACTCATTTCTAAGTTCCGTGAAACTGTGGACATGATCCAAGTTCATTTTATTCCATCGAGTTTCAATAACTGCATCTTACCATTATATCATGTGCGTGGTTTATACAGTTTATAATGAGTCCCAGTCCTAAGAGATTTTTTTTAACTCAATCAAGCACAGTAGGAATCACTTCTATACCAGTGCATTCATTGAAATCTTCAATTGAATGATAACTCAAAGTTGTAACATGAAATAAATATTCTTTCCATTCTATGCGCTCTATGTGTAGAGTGGTAGTGTATAAGTAGCTAGCCACTAACAAAAATCCACTGTTTAGCATAATATCCACATGGACCTAAAATGACAGCAAAAATACAGTAACCACACAGCTACTATAAAAACACAGTATAAGTAGTGAACAGAGAATCAGGATGGTTGTGGTACCATTTTTTTGTTTCAAAGAGAAACAGATTGTTGCCTGCTCTAACACATGAGCCAAACTACTATTCAATTTCCCTTCATCAGTTCAGCCAGTGTGATAGAAGTAGAGAACACTTTTAACTATGTAGAAGAGCTAAATTTGGACAAAACATTACATCTACTGTACCAATAAATGTCATAAACTGTATTATATTCAGAATTTCATTCCTCACATTCACTGTTCTTCATTCTTCACTATATCCAGTGTCACACAGAAAAGAACAGGTTCTCTTTTTGAGCCTGGTTCCTCTCAAGGTTTCTTCCTCATGTCAGCTCAGGGAGTTTCTTTTCTGGCCACTGTCACCTCTACCTTGCACATTATGAATCCAAATTTAAATCTACATCCCAGATTTCTGTAAAGCTACTTTGTGGGAGTGTCTATTGCTAAAGGTGCTACATAAAAAATTGAACTGAACTGAACTATTCTCAATCAGGAGTTTCACACTACAAATGGTGGAGAATTCAGATTCAGAACTCTTCTTAGGAGTAAACATGCCCACACTCCACTGTACTCCACAGTAATTCACTAGAAATTTAGACATCTAAATTTATCACAGCTCCAGGGTACCAGGATTGATCCTGAGCTTGGATTGCCATCTGTGCGTCTTTCCTTGGAAGACTTCAGATTCGTACCACTGTACAAAAACATGCTGGTAGGTGGATTGGTTATGCCAAATTGCCCCTAGGTGTGAATGAGTGTGTGAATGGGTTCGCATGGTGCTCTGCAATGTACTGGCTTCCCATTATGGGTGAATTCTTCCACCTTGTGCCCAGTGTGGCAGGGATTCACCACAAGCCTGAACAGGATAAAAAGTTTACTGAAGATGAATCAATGGATTCATCTTTACATTTAAACACATTTCTTCAAACATATACTACCAGAAGCAATCAAACTTTAAAATTTACCTAAATCCTTTAAACTACCAGTTGAAAAAACCCAACCCCTGTCAGCTGTCCAAATATAGGCCAATATGAACCCCCTTTACATGCCCCTAGGCACAGTTGTAGCACAGCAGTAATACTGTATAATACTACAATACACAGTACTGAGACAGCACTGCTTAAAGTTCTAAATGACTTACTTCTGACAGAGTTGTGTCTCCTTGTTTGTGTTGCTTAACCTTAGTGCAGTTTTTGACACCACAGATCATAACATTCTTCTAGATAGAAAATGTTTGACTTCTCCTGTCTCAGGTCTTATTTGACTGATCGTTAGCAGTTGGTAGTTGTAAATGGTGAGCTCTCCATGCACACTGAAGTAAAGTTTGGTGTTCCACAAGGCTCTGTTCTAGGCCCACTGCTCTTTTCTCTATATACAGTACCTCTGGGTACAATTATTGGTGATATTGGTATTAGCTTCTACTGTTATGCTAATAACACATGGAAATATGTTTCCGGCTTAATAAAGTTGAGGAATGTGTAAAGGACATTAGAGACTGGATGTCGAGCAACTTCCTCCTACTTAATTCTGACAAGTCAGTAGTACTTCTGCTGGGACCACAGGCAGCTAGAAGCAAGCCTTCTGATTACATACTATCTCTGGATGGCTGCATCGTGTGCAGAAGTAAAAGACCTTGGGGTGATTGACTCCAGTCTCTCAGTTGAAGCTCATGTAGATAATATTACAAGGATAGCCTTCATTCATCTCAGAAATATTACAGATGTCACTACATGATGCAGAAAAATTTGTTCATGCTTTTGTTACCGCTGGGTTAGATTATTGTAATGCCTTGCTGTCTGGATGTTCCAGTAGTGGTAAAAAACAGCTCCAGTTAGTCCAGAATGCAGCAGCCAGAGTCCTTACTAGAATAAAAAAATATGACCACATCACCCCTGTCTTATCCACACTGCACTGGCTTTCCTGTTTCCACAAGCCTTTCCCACTGCACAGAGTACTCAACCCAGAACTACTCTTTTTCTACTGGGTTCCAGTTCTCTGTTTTTTAGTACCTGTTTAAAATGATTACCAAAAGGAACTTATTTGGATGTGGGGCTAGCAGCTTTTTTTCTTTTTTTTTACCTACTGCAGTGTAACACACTCCATGCAGTCCATCCTGATAGTGAAAATGCATATTGAAAATGGCTTATGCTCTCACAGGGATATTGTGTTTTTATTTACTGTTAATAGTTTTGCTATTATAGATACGCATTACTGTTTGGCACAAGGACAACAAACTGGAGGGGTTTGTTCACAAAACTACATGGGTATCAAAGAAGAAAGTAGTAGGCTCTTTCCACCTACCTTGGTACTTACGTAAATATCAGATCCTTTAAAAGAAACTTACTTCTGTTTCAAGTCTTGCAACAACACTATAAAATAAATTTTTAAATTTGTACCTGGTGCAGTTTCTTCTGTTTAACTGGCAAGTCTCCAACTTTACACAGTGGTCAGAATAACTGACTTTTAAGGTCCATAACTGAACTACACATACAACACAAAGTTTGTCATATATGATCCATTTGAATAATCTCACTTGGCTCATTCTGGCCAATCAACAAACAGCCCTGGTTCTCCCAGTGGAAGCTACAACCCACTCATATTAGACTTAGATATACTATAAATAATGTCAATTGAAATCCAGTGACAATTTTAATAAAAATAAGTTCTGTGGATAAGAAGATCAGAAATTAAAAACTTGTGCACATTTAAATGATGTGCTCAATTTTGAACTGAACTGTTCATAAATAAACTTTTACTGTGATTTATTTTTTATTTATTTACTTTATTTTTAGTCAAAGAAGTCCCTGACTGTAAAAAGTTTGAGAACCCCTGACATTCAGTGGACGTAAAATGTCTACACACCCCGGTTAAAACTGCAGGTTTTTATGATTTAAAAAAATGAAACCAAGATAAATCATGTCAGATATTTCTTTATCTTCAATCTTGTAGCAAGTAACATAATTCAAGTGTAAAAACAAGTGGCAATGTTGTAGGAAAAAAGGAAAAAACTTTACAATAACCTGGTTGCACAAGTGTGCACACCCTTTAATAATGGAGCATATGACATTGCTCAAAATTAATCAATCCCATTCATCCAGTCTCATGTCCAAAAAAAACATTTATCATACACCTGTCATCAATGAAGTGATTCTGATTAACCCAAAATAAAAAAGAGCTTTTCTGTCGAATTTTTTTTGACACCTCTTGGTGTCATCTGACTGCTGATGCCATAGTCTGCAAAGAGATTACAAAGCATTCATTGTTGAAAGCTATCAATCAGGAATATGGTCCAAAAGATTTTCCAAAATATTAGATGTACCATGGAACACCATGAAGGCCATCAACAAGTGGAGAAAATGAGGCACCATAGTGACATTACCAAGAACAGGACGTCATTATAGTGATGTCACCATAGTGACATTACCAAGAACAGGACAAAAAAACAAGACAAAAACTTATCAGGGAGGCTGCCAAGAAACCTACAGCAACATTAACAGAAGAATTAACAGAAGCAAGTAATAGTCACTCCCTGCATGTGACAATCTCTCATATTATACACATATCCAGGCTATGGGTAGCCCACCTAATTCACCCCAAACCACATGGCTAAATGTATTATTGTCTGATGAACCCAAGGCAGAACTATCTGAGCATAATTCTAAGAGACATGTTTGGTGCAAAAAAAAGTCAGCTTATCATCCAAATAACACCATACCCAAAGTGAAGCATGGTGGTGGCAGCATCATGCTATGGACCTGCTTCTCTTCAGCTGGGACTGGTGCTCTAGTCAAGATAGAGGGAATCATGGATAGCTCCAAACAGAAATCTGTTTTGGCACAAAAATTGCATGCCTCTTTTATGCAGCTGAAGATGAAGGGAAAAAAAATTCACCTTCCAGCACAATAACGACTCAAAGCACAAATCCAAGTTGACAAAGGAATGGCTTCAGAAGTAGATCAACATTTTGGAATGGCTCAGTCAGAGTCCAATCTAAGTCCTATCAAAAACATGTGGAATGACTTGAAGGCTATGCACAGAGATCCTCTCGCTATTTGGTAGTGCTGAAGCATTTTTGAAAGGAAGAGTGGAATTAAAATTGGCAAATCAAGAAGTGATAAGTTGGTAGACTCTTACCAAAAGTGCTGTAATCCAAGCAAAATGTGCTATTAGTTAAGGGGTAAAAGTTTTTCTTTTTTTTTTCTTTTTTCCCCACCTGGATTTTGTTGGTTGTTATAGCACATTAAAGATGGAAAAAGATCTGACTTTATTTATCATAGCTTTTTTTTTTTTTTTTTTTACACAAAAACCTGCAACTTTAACAAGGGTGTGTAGACTTTTTGTATCCACTGTGTAGTACGATCGACACAATTCATGAATCCAAAACAACACACAATGGTTCTAAGTAGAAAGCTACTCTATTATATAAATTAATAGCCGTATACTAAATTGTGATGTGGGACTGTACATATAGCTCTCTATTCAATAGCAGTATATACAAACTCAAAATGATTGACTGAAATTAAAAAGGCTGGAGAAATAAACAATTCCTGCTGCAAAGGGTTTAATGAATCCTTTCATTTGCTTCTCAAAACTCACCACAACTTTTGGATAAAGTTTGTTGCTACTTCTCTCCTAGCTTATACAGAAAAGACAGCTTTTTGAAAATATGTCAGTAGAGCTGCATGCTCCTAATTTCATGACTTTAAAAGAATCAGCATTTTTCTGCTTGGGTTTGAAACCACAACAGGTTAAAAAAAATCAAAGTCAAAAAAAGATTGCTTTTAAAGATGTAGTGCAAAAGTTTATAAGCAGGAATTCAGCCTGTAAGGAGGAAAACAGTTTATTAAAAAGTCATGAGTCATTTTCCGGTTATCCGGTGAGCATGGTTTTATATGCTGGTAATCATGATGCACTCTTCACTTTGACCATTTTAGTCATCTCTCTCAGCTGAACCACAAGTGCCACTGGTTCATGTTTTTGAATTGAAAATTAAAAAAGGCCCATGTGTATTAAATACACACATAAACACATCCTATTTAACTACCATTGAAAAACTGATATAATGAGATATATTAATAAGAGTCTTTACTCCAAACTGATTTTTTTTTATTGTTTATTTGATATTGGTTGGCATTTGTTTTAGACTTTATTAGTACTGGAAGGTCATTCATTAGTGGTTTAACATTACATTCTGTACAGTGCATCTGTCTCCATCAACAACAAAATCAATACATTTTTCCTATAAATCCACACACCTCTGCTCATATGTAATAATGCACACGCACACACAATCGTATGGCTCGGTCACAAAGCCAATCTCAGGTACAGAGGACTCAAAAAACAAACAAAAAAAAGGCCAACACAAAGAGCACATCCACAAAACGCTATTCGCACACACACGCACCCACACACACACGCACACTCTCCCCAAACTGAATAGTTTGGGAAGAATTATTCCCTTTAGGTTTTGATTATTTTCTATCCCTTCACAATGGGCCAGGGTTTATGCACGCACACACACACAAACAAACAATAGGGTAGTGACGATGCTCACACACACAATGCACATAAAGTGATCTACAGCCATTAAAACCAAAACCATGACCTCGTGTTGACAATAAAAAAAATATACCTACATTCCTAAGATTTTATGATTTCTTCCCTCTTTGAAAATAATAGCAATATTGCACCCACTTGATGAGAAAATTCCATCAATTAAATAAAGACCCAGAATGACCCAAAGCACAAAAGTAGGTGCACTCACACAAACGCACACGTTATACAGGCAACAACGCTGTGAGCTATTCCTTGCTGGAGCTCTATCTAGATTTGATAACTAGGCTCTACAGAATAACAGTAGCTGATAGAGTTCCTGTGGTAAGTTAAGGCCATAACAGAACTCATTTATGACTTGTTTCTGCCTTACTATCTATTTAAAGGGAATTACAGAATCATCAGTGTCGTCAGAAATGAGAACTGCGCAGTGACTTAAGGCTACAATATACAGGATGTTTCAATACATCATTCTACTTCGCTCTATTGAAGATGGTTTAAAATAGACTAGGGACTTTCAGCACTGAGTACTGAGAAATGGCTACAGCGACAAGAAATACAGCTGAAATAGCACTGTGGAAATCATTTAACTAAGAATCTCAATCAATTTCTGTTGACCATCAAACATTAAAAAAAAATAATAATCTGATTTTACCAAAAATGATAGTGTCATTATTCTGTGCAAGCAACATTTCAACTGAACTCATGGTAAAAAGGTTAATTAACTCCTAACTAACCCAAATCAGTAGACACCGGTAAGCTGACAGTTTGGCTGTAGTTAACAGAAAGGTTACCGTGGCATGACGCAAGCAGAATCAAAACTGCACAGGCTTTTTTTCTGGGCACTGTAGCGTCCCTGTAGCTATTAATGCTTAAAGTCCCTATTGTCATACGTGCCGCTGCTAGATATATGAAGCTAATAACCAAAGTCTCATAGAGACAGGCTTAAAAACGGCTGCACAAGTGGTAACCCTATGCTGTGCTTACATGGTCATGCAGGAAGACGGGAGAGCAGTTTCAAAGTTCACTGATACCAAGGCCAGTGAGATGCTGTTGGGAAGACATTAAAAGGCTAAGAAGGTGGACTGCAAAACTGGCATAGATGGTACCCTTTGGGTAAGATGAATAATTATTTTGAAAGACCCATGGCACCCATTTGTCAAATCTTGCCTATTCCATTTGTCTTGCTAGTCTATTCTTCGTGCTCTTTTACAAAGCAAAAGCCCCAACAGTCACCAGTGTGGTGTAGGTGCTGTTACTGGTAGTGACCATTCAAGAAGTTCACGGGGGAGAGTCAGCTGATATACAACCATCAGTGGACTCAGGACTGGTGGCTGGCAATAAGGTTCCGCAGCTGTTTGACGACAGTGTCAATGAGCTTCTGCTTGTCACGCTCATTCTTACGGAACTGAGCGAACATGTTGTTTTTCCGACTAGTGTCCTTCATCCTACAGAGACAGGAAAAGAGAGAACAGAAAGAGAGAGAAAGAGAAAGAGAGAGAGATTATATACACAGACAAAATAGAATAAAGAAAAAGATTATGGTAGCAACCCATATATCTCTGTCAGATCTTTACAAGAAGCTACATCAGATAACAATCTAGCCTGACATTAAATGAAATATCAGAACTTTTGAGTAAACTATTCAAATTTTCCAAGGAAAATCTGTGTCAAAGATCAAATATTTTAATCATTTCTTTTCTTCCCTATCAGACACCTGCGTGAAAAAGACCAAACCTTTGGGGAGTATCTTTGGAGAAACCCCAAGTCCTTGTATGAGGTACATGCCTGGGTGGTAAGGATGCATTCCAATTAAGTTTGAGAGGAGCAGATTGGAGCAGATTGGAGCATCATGGAGAGTGGAGGCAGAAATTGGACCACCAGCATGAGCCGGCATAAACCGTTCTGCCTGGTGCTTCCACAAGTGGCTCAAAACTCACTTTTTCATGGATCGATGAACTCACAGTGAGGTTCCAGTCAGCCAACCAGAGCCAGAATTAAAATTTTTGTATCGTTCCATATTTCTTTAAATTTAAGACAATTGCATGGTAAATACAGCATGACAGTTGATTAATACTCAGCTTTACTTACATATTATCAAAGTATATATTATTTTAATTCACCATATTCTTTGGCCTCCAGCAAACAGTTCATAATAACCGACACAATAGCCATTCAAGCAGTGTTATGTTTAGTATCATAAAGCCTTATCAGGTCTGCTCAATTGTCCTGATCTTATTCACACATCACTTATCTTTTACCTCACTGTGGGATATTAGATGAGATGGACATCAACTCAGGCATACAATAGTGTTTCTGTGGTCACAGGACAGTTACAATTATCTGCCTCTTATCTATGCAACGATAGCTACCATCACCTAGCAAGGTATGTTTGCTTTTGGGAGTGTGTGAAAATGTGGATAGCAATCGCGTTTCCAAAAATGGATGACAAGGAAGGAAGTCAGATGTGTATCATAGGTTGATGTGTATCATAGGTTGTGAAAAAGGACAGGTGTGTTGCGAGTCTTGATTTGTGTCATCATTAAAACAGTCACACACAATCACAGCCAAAGAATCAGTTATCTATAAATATCTATTTTCATCTTTTTTATGCCTCACTTTAGTCAAACCCTCCAACAGAGGGACTGGATTTAACTTTTTGACAGGCACCACACCATCCTTAAAGGAAAAATCCCTTTTCACTCTGGTTAATGGTTTCCTACATTACCCGCAATGCTGTTCGACTACCTGCGGAAAATGGTGTAGTGGGCTGAAGAGAGTGGGCCTCTCTTCATTCCTACCTATGCAGCAGCTTTTTAGCTCTTAGTCTGTCAAGCTCACTCACCTCCTCATCTGCGCACACTGCTCATACAGATCAAGCTCCAAAGCTTAACTTTCATGTTAATACCACCATCATGGTTATCATCTTGTAGATCAGTATTTGAGCCAATTTTTCCAATTTAAATCACTATTTGTGCCAAGTCTCTGCTATATGAGTCGCAACATGTCGACTTGACTAAAGACCTTGAAAGTAGATTGGGAACAATAGAGGTAATGAAGATGTAACCTAGTGTAATAAGCTGAATGTCACTGGAAAATGGTGAGTGAGAAAAGAAGCTTTTTTTTGTTTGTTTATAGGAGGTAACAGAGTCTTCCAGCTGTCCAATTTTGGGGAGCCTGTTCCCACTGCAATCTCAGCTTGCTGTTCTGGCAGAAGTGGAACCCAACATGGTCTACTGCTCTTGTAGGTCGTCCGCCTCAAGCTTTGAGGTGTTGTGTATTCTGAATGCTTTTCAGCTCACCACAGATGTACGGAGTGGTTATCTCAGTTACTGTAGCCTTTTGGTCAGCTCGAACCAGTCTGGCCATTCTCCGTTGACCTCTCTCATCAACAAGGCATTTCCGTCCACAGAACTGCTGGATGTTTCTTCTTTATTGCACAATTCTGAATAAACTCTAGAGACTGTTGTGCTTGAGAACCCCAGGAGATCAACACTTATAGAAATACTCAAACCAGCCCGTCTGGCATCAACAATCATGCCACAGTAAAAATCACAGAGATCACGTTTTTCCCCCATTCTGATGGTTGATGTGAACATTACCTGAATCTGCTGGCCTGTATATCCATGATTTTATGTATTGCACTGCTGCCACGTGATTGTCTGATTAGATAATTGCACAAAAGAGTAGGTGTACAGGTGTTCAGTGAGTGTATATATTAGTATAAAAGTACTTTTAGTATAGTCATATAGTATATATAAACTAGTATAGTAGTACATAGTATATAGAAGTGCAGTAGGAAGCCCAATGAGGGCACAATAGAGAGTACAGTACATTGCAGCCTCAGACATACCAGATCAGTCACTTATTATTCACTTAGTGCAGGCACTAATAAAGGTGTTGTACAGCTTTAAAAGAAGATGCCATGGGAAATGGAACAGACTTAAACACCATCTGATTCATTGCAGCATGTCTTCCTTTTATACAGCAGCATTCTTAATTGAGTGATTGATCTTATTTGTCTTAGTTTTGGACTTATGTTTGCTTGTTCTTTATTTTTGCATATTTAATATTTATTTAATTAATGCCTTTAATATGAAAGAACTGGGTTTCACAAAATAGTCATTACATTGAAATGCTGAAATACTACACTACTTAAATCTGACAGCATAATCCATATATAAAACAGTGCAGTAACTCATCGTGATTTATACAATTTGAAGCGAATCAATCGCGATTTTCATTAGTCTTCTTATGCATAAATTTATACACACTCAGGAGCACAAGCAGGATACGAAAGGTTTTCCGAAAATACAGGATTTTCCTGAATACCAAATTCCATGTGTAAATGCTCTTGTGAACTTTTTTTTACAAATAAGGCTTGATAAATGAGGCCCACTGTTTCTGCCTGGTTAGTGGCCAGCTCGGGGTTTAGTAATACAGATCACTTTCACTGAGCTTTAGGGTCGAGAGGGTATGGCCAGGCTAAGTGCAGCTCAAATGGGATCAAGACTGGTGTGTGTACTGCTGTAACCAGAGAATTTATGTTCTTCCCAGAAAAGGAAGGGGTGAAAAAGACAAAGGGGAGTAGGCCTGATCATGAGAAGGTCTAGAGAGATTTTTTTTTTTTTAAAGTTACAAAGTTACAAGGAAATCACACATCAGCAACCTGTTCTATAAACATGCAAAAACAAATGTTGACTCACCACTGTGCGTAATAAACACTACAGGCAAAAGCATGCACACACGCACATACACAAATATTTTAGAATCAACATTTCTAAATAACACACACACACACACACACACACACACACACAGTGCAGAAAGCGGAGTACTCACGCTCGAGAAATTCTGCACATATGCAGAAGATCAGTGAGTGATGTGATATAAGAGGGGGAAAGATATTGTCAGACAGTACAGATGGCAAAGAAATGAAGGGTTTCTCAGAAATAAGAAAATGATAACGCATGGACGATACGTACATACAATTGTTTCAACAAAAAGTACTCATTGATGGCAACATTACTCTATGTGTGACTTACTTCTCCAGGAGGGCCAGAGCGGTATGCGGGCTGACCCTCAGGTACTTGCAGGTCGGACGTCCATAGTCAGCAAGGTATGTAGACCAATCCCACTGAGTAAAGAGATCCAACAGCTAGAAAAAGACGCAGGGAAATAGACAGTAAGTTAGACCAAGTGAATAAGATCACATAGAACAACATTATTAGACATTATTTATTTTTACTCCATTTTGTTTTTATTTACTTTTAATTACTCCCAAAATCATGTTAAAGTATGATATCAATAGATAAAACAAAAATTGTTATGTTTTGGCACTATTACAGTGCAATAAAGTTATCTTGATTGGGACTGAGAGTGAAAAAAAAATTATTGGAGTGCATCAAAGCAGATCAAGTTCAGTCTGACTCCATCAGTCTCCCTGAGTGAAGCAAGCAGTTCAGTTTTCCCAGTGTTACATAAGTGAGTAGGGCCTCTTAAATGAGATTACTGAGGAGGCACAAGGGAGACAAACATGACAAAGCAGGGAATTAGTAAAGAATGGAGAGAGGTTAAAGAGAGAAAAGCCATTTACACTTTTTCACCTTGTGAGTAGAGATGTTTTGGTCGGCCTGTGACCCAGGCCTGACCCAAATAATGACCCATGATTGTCCTGAAATCTACAGTCCATTACAAACCCAGTGACATTCAGCATACTACCAATACCAATACCAATACCAACAACCCAGCCCACTCCACACACAGACACTGATCAGATGTACATACATGCAGACAATTAGACGTATTTATTCCTCCACAGATGGAAAAAGTCCATGTCCTGAACTGAAAACATTCTTGTTTACATGTGTGTGACAGGCAGAGATAAATCACCAAAAATCTGTCTGATCGAGTACACAACATAAAAAAGGCAATCTCCAAACATCTCCGTCTGTTTCCTTACTCACACGGCATCACCTCAATCACACAGACATGAAAACACACAAAACACACCAGCATGTCCTAGTGTGGTGGCAGATAAGCACCTGAGTGTGAGAAGTCAGATTTACAGATTTGCACATCTCTCAGATTACTTTTTTTGGCTCCTCCTACATGCATGTGCTGCAAATCTACCAGAAAATAATATCCATATTTCAGAAAATGGAGACTGAGGGGTAGAAGAAAAAGGAGCAGGAGGGGAAGAAGGCTTTGCAGTCATCTGTAACCCTGTATATACACAAACACAAATGTGTGCATTCCATACAGCGCTGACTGGTTCATCACACACGTTCATGACCTGGGTTTCACCTCTCCCCTGAGCTCCCTCCCTCCGCCTTCACCTCCTTACGAACTTCCATTTGGTATCTCTACACATCTCTCTCTCTCTCTCTCTCTCTCTCTCTCTCACCTCAGCATGACCCCGTGGCGGTGTTATCGGCCCCACTTTCCTCGCTCACTGAACAAACAGTGAGCTGGGTTAGGGAGGGGGGGTGGATGGTGGTGGTGGATGGGACAGGCACTGGATTATCACTTCCTCTCATTCTTCCCAAAGAAAGAATGATGGAGAAAAAAAGACAAAATAAAACATGACGCGGCACACCAAAATGTTGACCTTGTTTCCCTCATGCCCTCACGCTCACCCCGAGCTCATATACACTCTCCCTCTCACTCACTGTGAACTGGGCATTTGGATAAGGGCTCTTAATGGTTATTTTGACTGCTGTATTTATTTGTTTGGAACGCTAGGGGAATTACCAATCTCATTAATAGTCTAGAGGGGCTGGTGAACTGACCTTCTGTTTTTATTCTCCCAGATTTGTTGCTCTTTGGACAGTGCTTTGAAAACACAAGATCTGATTTGCAGCACAACGTGTGTTATAAATCACAGAACACATTTTGGAATGAACAGAAAATGTTGAGTAACAACTACATATGCACTAGGAACTATATCCCTCATACATGGGGTCATGAATGATCAACAAATTGTATTTGATTGTGCAGCATTTATTCCATCATCTGTGATAAGGGAAGGTTAAGATACTTCTGTCATACTTTCTTATTCTGAACAATATTGCAGCATCTTGCAGCTCAACACACTTACACATTCTTGTTCTCAGCTTCTCTGATCATCCCTCCATCCAATCATCCATCCCTCTGTCCACCCTAGAATCACACTTTCTTTCCATTAATTCTGCATTTATCTCTGCCTTCATCTCCAGCTCTTTGTCTCTCACCTCTGGCTGGCCTCTGGCTTTCAGCATTGTTTGGTGCATTCTCTGGCACCAGGCCAGCAGCCTGAGGGCTTTCACAGGCCAAGTTCAGCTGAACCTAAGCCTGAACAATAATAAGAAATGTCATAGAATAGAATGATTGGCCCATATAAGCAAACAATAACAAACCCCTGTCCACCATAATCTCTAAATTATAATAAAGTCTTTGAGGAAGAGCTCAAGAAAAAGAATAGATTTAAGAATAATCAAACAGGTGTTATAAGGCCATTTTGTCCTGATAATGCTAGAAATCTAAACAAAACAAAGCTCTAAACAAAGCTCATACAATCTACTTAACATGTCTTTTAAATAACTTGGATGAATCATGAGTAGTGTGATCTGAATTTGGTTCTCAGTGCAAAACTAAGTCAGAACAATAATCAAATCCAGATACTTAGTACAGAATACCTCTATCATGAGGTACTAATACTTCCAGTTAAAAAGATCCAACACTGAGACTGAGACAAGAACAACACAGCAGCAGTAAGGGAGAGATATTGGGAATAATATACAAAAGCATAAGCATGCTATCAGCATCCATAGAGAAATGTTATTTTTATTGATACATCTTCTTCAGTGTGTTGTTTCAGACCCAACAACCATCATTGGAGTATGTCGATTTATCACTCGATGCCAAAACATGCCAAAAGTGTAGCAGATGATACGCCTGGAAGTCACGCCCCCTTTTCTCATCTCACAATGTCGAGTTCATTAATGTGAAATAAAACCCCTCAGTGTATCTTTGACTTGTACATAGTTAACATCAGTTGAAACTCTTCAGCCTAAAATTGTCAAAAACTGCACTCACAAAAAGAGGAAAAAAGACTGAAAATTTTAATATGAAAAAAAAGGATTAAATTCCGGATGTTCCTTCTTAGTTTAGATTGTGAAATGTTTATTAGACTTATCATTACTATTAATTTCTCACTAAATTTTCCCTGTGTGCTCTCCTTACCTAGAATAGGAAGAAAGTGTGTACATAGCTTTTCTAGTGTCCACATCTTAAGTAAAACAGACAAGTGACTGGTGTTTACTGTAAAACCATGCATATATATACTTTTTTCTTTTTAAACTTTGACTAATGATTTGTGAAAAAAAATATATTGAAAATGTAGCATGTGACAAGTGTAAAAAGATAAAAGTAGTCCCACCCGTCCAGACAACTACCATGGAATCCATAGGACAAACATTTAGTTTCGGTTCAAAAATAGGCTGAACATATTCCCTCACTAGGACAAAAAGTAACTGTGACTGTGTTCACATAAATAAGAGACATGTACATGAATTTGTGTGAGGTTTATCTGAGGCTAAAAACATATGTTTTGACAGTCTGTGCCCAATAAGCCCTATGATTTAGACAGCATATAGTCTATGGAATAAATGGTGTTCCTTTTTGCTTTGTCAGCTTAAGTAATGAAAGTCAGTGACTGACACCAGATGATCTCATCACCATTTCAGTCAACAAGGTCATCTCCAAGTCAAACCTCTTTCCTGCTGCCTAAAGAACACTGACGTCTTATCTGAACACTGAACTGGATTGACAGTTTCAGCGTCTGCTTTGCGGTTAACCAAAAAAAAAAAGTCTGTGTAAAGTGGAAGCACTCATGTGTGTGTGTGTGCCTATATGTGTGTGGGCATTGCCAGTACAGGGAGAAGGAATGAGGGGGAAAAAAGGGAAAGGTGGGAGGGCAAATACAGAAGCATCACTCAACATGGCTAGGTAAGACATAGAGATAAGAATTATCAGGGTTTGAAGCAGAGGGAAAGTGGCTCCCAATGTTTCTGGCCATATTTCAGCTTGAATAGCAGCACTCCGAAATGGTCAAAGGTTATCTTATGAGGTTATCAAGACTGACATAGTTTAAGCTCCTGTCTTCTGGTGGTATGTTCAAAGCACTCACAAACACAGTAAGGTGGAGAACGATCTCTTCTGCAGTCTAAGTGCTGAGGAGTGGTGGAGCTGTCAGTCAACAGATATTATCCATTGTCAGAAATGTGTTTGTCCCGGTTNGAGAGAGAGAGAAAGAAAGAAAGAAAGAAAGAAAGAAAGAAAGAAAGAAAGAAAGAAAGAAAGAAAGAAAGAAAGAACGAACCTGGTGAATATGAAGAGCTGACATAGACTGCACAGCCTAAGGGACCAAAAAAAATAAATTTAACAAAGTAAGAGGAAGAATAGAATTAAACTAAATAGCATTAACTTGGTAGAATCTCTTGGGTGCATCCAGGTCACCCACTAGTCAGGACAACAATCAGACAAAT
>CM074948.1:13157279-13199302 GCA_037577455.1 Pangasius macronema | reverse complement strand
CAGTCTAAGTGCTGAGGAGTGGTGGAGCTGTCAGTCAACAGATATTATCCATTGTCAGAAATGTGTTTGTCCCGGTTTGTCAGGTTGGTATGAGATAAAGACTTGAAAGTGTCAATGTAGGGAGAGAGAATCCGTGGCTCAAAGAGGAAAAGAGAGAATGTTGAGACAAAGAAAGAAAGAAAGAAAGAAAAACTGGTGAATATAAAGAGCTGACATAGACTGCACAGCCTAAGGGACCAAAAAAATAAATTTAACAAAGTAAGAGGAAGAATAGAATTAGACTAAATAGCATTAACTTGGTAGAATCTCTTGGGTGCATCCAGGTCACCCACTAGTCAGGACAACAATCAGACAAATTACAAAGAAAGATGAAGAGGAAAAACAAAAAGGGAAAATGAGAGGTTTCACAAGTAAGTTTTAGGGCGACTGCAGTCAGGACAGTAGAAGATCTAACCCACATTATATTACATATTTATACAACAGTTAGTTCTGGTCCACTAATCTGACTGGACGAGCAGCGTTCCATGAATGCTTATATTTAGTATAAATGAACTGGGAACATGTAAAATCTCAATTTCAAACTTGTCAGATGAAGTTGAAAAAGGGAAATGAAGCCAGTTTCACTGGGTGCACCTTTACCGGGAGTGTACAAATCAAATTGTGAGCTAGCTAGCCAGCTAGCCGACTGATAGCTAACTATCAGCATAGCTCTTCGGGATTTACACTCACTGAGGACTTTAATAGGAACACTATACTAATACTGGGTAGGGCCACCCTTTGCTCTCAAAACAGCCTCAATTCTTCATAGATTCCACAAGTTGCTGGAAACATTCCTTTCAGATTCTGGGCCATATTGACATGATTGTGTTACTCAATTCCTGCAGATTCTTCAGGTGCACTTTCATGCTGCGAATCTCTTGTGCAACCAAATCCCAAAAATGTTCTACTGGACTCAGATCCATTGCCTGGGAAGGGCACTGAAAAACTCATCGCAAATGTTCACTAAACCAGTTTGAGATGACTTTTGCTTCATGACATTCATGCATTATCATGTTGAAAGTAACCATTAGAAGATCGGTAAATTGTGGCCATGAAGGGATGCACATGGTCGGCAACAATAATCAAATAGACTGTGGCATTCAAGTGATTGCTATTAACAGGCTTAAAGTGTGCCCAGAAAACATTCCCCACACAACTAAACAACCTCCACCAGTCTGGACTGCTGACACAAGGCAGTTTGGGTCCATGCATTCATGCTGTTGGCACCAAATTCTCACCCTGAACTCATGCACCCCAGCAGGACTCAGCTTTCTCTTCTTGGCTGACAGAAGTGCTTAATCACAATTGTACAGAGTGGTTATGAGAGTTACTGTATCTTTTCTTTCAGCTCGAACCAGTCTGGCCATTCTCAGTTGACCTCTCTCATCAAAAAGGCGTTTCTGTCCGCAGAATTTGCCACTCACTGGATGTTTTTTCTTTATTGCACCATTCCGAGTAAACTCCAGAGACTGTTGTGCATGAAAATCCCAGGAGATCAGCAGTTAGAGAAATACTCAAACCAGTCCACCTGGCACCAACAATCATACCAGTCAAAATCACAGAGATACCATTTTTAACCCCATTCTGGTGGTTGATGTGATCATTACCCAAATAACTGCATGAATGTACAGGTGTTCCTAATAAAGTGCTCAGTGAATGCATTTCCCCTCACAGAGCAAAAATAAACAAATTTGGCCATATTATGTCCAAAATGTCAGTTCCTTGTTATTAATTTCCTATTTATAAAACTGTTGTATAAAAGCAACACTGCATTCTCAATCATGCTGTTATACTGAATATCAGTACAGCTCTGATTATTTACAGAACACTACTCTATATCTCAAATCCCAGTCAATGACAGCAATGACTGACACAAAGAATCCTTTCTCAGATGATTTTCAAGCAATAAAAGTGTTGAAACAACTAACAACCCATATGTATGCTAAACTTTCCATTTTAACACCTGAAACAAAGCAGCAAACCAAGCCAAGCACAAAAAGTGCACTCTGGTCGGTTTATCTGGATGTGATCACTGCACAGTGCCTCTGCACTCAACCTAAACCTGGGTCACACTACTGTATTATCAGCCCTCACAGCTAGTAGGCTACATCAGGATCGAGTGAAAACAGAAATCGTCCTGGGGCCACTCTGTCTGAGAAGCTATAGACCCAGCCTGGGGAAGGAGCAGCCACAAACTCAGCTTCCTGTGCTCTCCAGAGAAGCATAAGTTATCAGTGGGGCAATGGGGTGGTGAAACGGTCACGCAGACCACAAAAGCACATATACACCGAGAAAGAATAATGCCCTTGGAATACACACAAAACTCAGTAACAGATACAGGTTAAAGAATAAATAAAAACTTCATGAACACCATCATAATGGCGTTATCTAATGGTTTGCTCAAAATTGCAAAGACAACAGGAACAAAGAAGCATTCAGTATAAGCCTTTCTTCCAGTTATTTCTAGTCCTCTGTGGAATTATTAAAGGCATATTTCAGCATAAACCTAGCACTGACTATATCAGCCATGTTTATATAGTATTTTGTGACACACTCTTACTCGGCCTCAGCATCTTGTCCAAATTCCTGATTTTGTACCGTTGTCACATTTACTTCCTTTAGTGTTTGGTCACTACAATATGTAACATTCATTTCTTATTTGTATTCAGGCACAAATATCAATTGTGTACATCTTAATGTTTTGAAGACAAATATGAATTGTGCTATTTTACTCAATTTGAGAAAACTGGCTTTTTATTAAGAGCTCTCCTGCTATTTTTCTTTCTTTTTTTTTTTTTTTTTTAAATCAAGGTCTGGTTTTGAGCTCTGCTTGCTGCATTTCACTTTTTGCCAAAGTTCTCCTTCCAAACATTCCTCAAAGAGTAGTAGCCATTTACTGTAATGCTGAAATGACCAAAAACAACACTTTGAGACATTTCACTCAAGTTTCTGTTCATCAATCCCTCCTCTAAACTTAATATTCTATTTCTGATACTCTATATATCTACTACTTTTCTGACCTCTGTGTTGCTATAAATAGCATTGATTATATTTCTATTCACTTCCCTCATCTACAAACCCTCTTGGGTGCATCTTAGATCGCACTAGTCTTGTTCAGATCCTACCTCCTAGAAACAATTATTTGTTTTATATAAATTTAGAAACCTCTATAAATCTGACACAGTCAGATTTTTTTAAAAATGGCTCCATATTTTGCCTTTTTTCTCCTTCATATTCTCTCACAGGTTGTATCATCTGCCAGGGTGAACTTTAGTTCAGTTTTTACACAGATGACAATATTTTAGTCCCAAATCTCTTGCTCCTCACTGACCCATATCAAAGTGCTTGCTGGCATACAGTGGCTTCCCATTTTACCCACATGAAACTGTTCCTTATCCCTCACGAAGCACTCCTATAGAGCTGCCCTTTAACATTCATTCACATCCACTCTCAGTCTTCTGACACTGGGATGTTCGGCATACCTCATGTCTATGAGTGGCAGCTTGCAAAAGCGTAAAAACTTTGAAACTCACTAGCTCAATACAACCTTGCCTGCAACTACTGCACGAGCTAAGCACACAGATCGACACACACCTCTTTACAAAATACTAACACTCTTATCCCAAACTAGCCTCCACCCAGCCTTTGTTTCATCCATTTATCATGTTAACTCCAGATAGCATAAATTATGATTTTTTTCTGAAAGTTTTGTCTTTATAATTTATATGACTATTATAAGTGCCCTTGGCTGGGAAAGACACGCTATACAAATAAAAGTATTGTTATGATTATTACTAACAAAACCAATACAACAGATGATGCAAATCACGTACTGTATGATGTATAATGGCTTTCAGGGTCACAAGGGTGTCCTTCTCTGTGATTTTGTTTTGACACTTGTTTAGTAGAGTTGCACACAGTAATTCATAGATGTTTGACAGAAGGAGTATGAATTAGCCTAAGGAAGACGTGGCCTCCCTCTCACCTTCCTGCCTATTCAGACAAGGCAGAGTTATCACTGGGGCAAAATCTGACTCCCTTTCTCATGCACGTGCTCTACACAGTAGACATTAATATGCATCATTTCATATTAATGAACTCAAAACATGAGGGTGCAACAAGAGCATGTGAGGGGGGGGAAGGGGCGGGGCTTCCAGGTGGTGTCAGTTCATATCGGAGGGTTCAAAACACCTGTGCAAATCATTCCAGATGAATATAGTGATTAACTCATTTTATTCTGGGAGAAAAGACTGCTGTTGTCTTATTTTTGAGTGGTAGACTCATGTTGGCATACTAGCTAGAGAGGTAAAGGTTGGTAGGTCTGGTTATTATACCTAGCAAGCATGACTGGATATGATGGTACTATAATATCATGTGAAACTATTGAATTGTTATATCGCTCAAGTCTAATGCAGAAAGATATCCAGTTCAACCACACATGAAGAACGGGACTTCTCTCCATCTCCATCAACACAGTGAGAGGAACAGCTGAGAGGAAGTAAATAAATGCATCAGTAATTACAGCAATTGGTCAGCTGATATATAGCAATACTCTTTGCATGTACCAACTTGGCCATTCAGAACCACCTGACGTGTGAAGCATGAGAAAAGCTGCAGTGCTCCTGGTTTTTTTTAGGCATGTTTTGAGTTGCTGGCAATTAATAAGTGCTTGACAAAGCAGAGTATGAATTAGCTTGGTGGAAAACGTGGCCTCCTTCTCACCTTCCTGTCCATTCAGACAAGGCAGAGTTATCACTAGGGCAAGAGTGCGCTGGAACGGTCAAAGTTGTGTGGTGGTCACAAACATCTAAACTGAGAGTGAAGCAAAAAAGCAAAGACAATAGATAGGAAAGTCTCTTGGTCAGGCATAATGGGAGAAAATGCCAGGGAGATGCATGGGGTATTCTTCAGAACAAGTCCTCTAACGCACATATTTATGAGGGCGCAGTAGCTCATATTTCAATGACATGACAAGGTCTGAAAAGACAAACCGGTTTTGCAATATTGTGAAAATGCTGACATTAAGAAGTAAAAAGCACAGTTTTTTTTGTGAATAAGAAAGAAAACCTTGTGTTGATGACTCCAAAACCCAAAATTTATCAAAACGGTCTGCATTGACATTTATTTTCTTTAAAAAAAATTGCATCCTTTAAAGACTTACTGGAATGGGATTCCACTTGACAAAGTGCTTTTACAATGGAGGCGAAACAGTGAAGATTGTGTGCATGCACAGGAGCAAATATCAAAAGTTTTTTTTTTTTTTTAATTAGACTGCTTTGAAAACACTTTGATAAACATATAATCAGATAAGCTGAACTTTTTTTGTGTGTGACCATACAACATGGACTCTGACAACCCTAGTGATGAGGGTCAGAGAAAGGCTACTAACCAAAGTCCACTTACTTACAGTCACAACACCATTAAGATAAATAGAGAAATAGATTCCAAAAAAAATAATACGAGTGAGTGAGAGTTGGCCATTTAAGACAAGTCATGTCAGTGCTTTTTCTTCCACTGGAATTCACCAAAAACCTATTTACAGATCTGAGTGGCAATGAAACTAGCATTAGTGATTGACCTACCACACGTCAGGCTTTCCAGTAAGAGGCAGTGAGGGTTGAAATTGAGGTCATAAGGAAACAAAAACTATTTTCCATCAACTGTCAGATAGAGAGAATATTTGCAGATGGAGACAAGGAAATAAACAGCAAAAAGAAAAAAGGCAAGGAAATGACAAAGAGGAAAAGATCGTATAATTTTTAAAGGAAGAAAGCCTGGATGTCTTGAGACAGTTTATACCAAACATTCACGGTCAGCACAAAATAAATGTTTGGGAGAAGACAATTTGGAGCAGACAGAGAGCAATATGAGGAGGTAAGAAAATGGAAAAAATATCCATTTCTGTCCCCCAGCAACCCAGGCTGTTCTGTCAGGACACAGCTCCACGTGCTGATCTAAACTGACGGTGAGCTGGAGTGTTAAAGATAGAAGAGCTCAGACTCTAGATCCTGAGAGACTCCCTTGCTGGACAGCAGCCAAGGTTACTTGAGGGTCAGCACTCGGTCTTCTTGTATGTGTTCTGCGTGTGTATGTGTATGTATTACACACAAAGCTTTACGGCTTTAACACACAACTCTCTCCCAACACTGCCAATTTTCACAGAAAGAAGGAGAGGAATAGAGGGAAAGAACAAGAAAAAGGGAGACAGACAGATAGCACGTCAGGCTTATCGTCCGCTGGCTCCAGGGAAACGCAAGCAGGGTCGGCCGGAGGCCACTTGACTGGCCCTCCCCTTCTCCCTCGCATATTCTCTCTCCGTCTTCACTCCAAGACGGAAAGACAGGAAGAAGGCTGGAGAAAGTGATTACACCTGGTCTGGTTCTGGCGGTTAAGTACAGGAAGGTCAGCCAGCGTGCACTGGGGGCAGGATGAGTTCACAGAACCACACTGCACACACACTTGCCTTTCTCTTTTGCTGCCTCCTCCTTCTTTTGCCCTCCATCCTTTTCGATTCCCTTCTGCTGTCTTGAATAAGTAAAGACTACCATTTCAGCAATTAATTCATATAATTTCGTTTGCACTTATTTTTACATTTGTTTCACCTACTAAGTGACCTCACTATTAAATAGTGCTCATTGTTCACTAATGAACAATGAACACTTGATATGAAGGTTCACCCTGTAATTTTGACTAAAATTAATTCCGTTATTAACCATCTGTACTCCGATGCGTCTCCACCCAAGGCATCAGAAGCCCCTAAATATTTGAACCACACATCCATGTCTCAAACATCTGATGGCACTCTCAGCTAGTGTCTGTTTAGCCTATTCTTAATCTGATGATGGAGAAGTAAAAAATAAATGAGTTGGGGAGCATGGTTGTGGGGTTGGTAAGCTACAAGTCCCTCGTCCTTTATATTGTGGTGGCTTCTTATTCAAACTCATCAAGGTGCATGATGCCCACAAAGAGGTTATAACTCTGCAACTCGAAAATACCAAAACCACCAACCCGAAACACTAGAACTCTATGCACTGTGAGGTTTCAGTCTGATGGAAATCAACATCTCAAATAAGTAACTGGTTGTTACCATATAAGTTTTTAAAGTCTAAACCAGCTGAGATTCAAACAATGAAACATTACTTTGCTAAAGAAAGATAATGGTCTGTCAAATGACATGGTTCATCCAGGAAAGACTATATCTGCAAAACCTATCAATATCTATTGCAGAAACAGCATCACAATGCTAGCACGTATGGTCTGACATGAATTATGAGCTTCAGTGTGTGTCTTCATGGAAACTCTACCCCGGGCCTGGGATCACGACCAATCATCCTGTCATCTTTGTACAAAAGCACAACATCCCCAACTATCCACTCCTGATATGTGGCTGTTTTGAAAGAGATGTTCTGCTGAAAGAGACATTTTGGAGGGATTCATTGCCCTGGTGTGTCATGATGTCTTCACTGCATGGTAGAGAGAGAGAGAGAAAAAGGACACTGTTCAGTACTCTAGGGTGAGCCAAACTAAAAAAGAATCAGTTGAGACTTCAGCATCCATCTTCACCACAAGAACACACACAGTGTGTCATCCTCATGGGGGTGAAGAGTACTGTGATGTAAAGAGAGATGTCAACCCCCTGCATGGTAGAATCTTTGCTCCCTCAGCGACTCCATACAAGCAGGGCAGCTCATCAGTCTGACCCCTGGAGACCTGTGACAGGACCTTAAACAGGCCTTTCACTGCCACACACTGGCAGGCCATTGAGAAAGAGCAGGGGCAACAGAGTTAAGCATGACACACTCTGGCCACTGAGAGGAAGCAAGACAGAACAATTACACTGTGACACCTGTCAGTGGCTTGTTTAGCTATCTATGGAGAAGTGGCAAGAGGACTGGAATTGCCCCACTTCCTTTTCTTACTCTACTTATCCTTTCTACTTTCAGCTGTAATTCTTTTATCACATCCCAACTTGATTTTTTTTTTGTGTATGCCAGCAAAAGTACAATAAAACCTGTACTGCTTCATAAACTCTGGAGCTCTACATAGACCTAGTTTCTGATTCTTATCCTTACACTTTGTGAATGTTTCTTGACAGCACCACATAGCGTTGACATACAGAAGGTTCGGGTCTAGAGTATAATGAGAATAGCACAGGCCAGATGGTTTCATCCTCCATTATTCCTAAACTACACTTCTCTACTTTCCTCCGGTTTGTCTGACCCCAGCTACTGAACCCTACAGGTTCTGGGTTCAACAAAATCTGTGCTTGACCTACTTGTGACTCATATTCCATTAGAAACACAAACACATGCTCAACCCAAGATCCAGTCCATCCCGCTGACATCACTGCCAGAGAGGTAGTCATGCTGCCCCTTTTTCACTTACTTTGTTTATCTTTTCCCCACTCCTTCTTCTTCTACCCAGCTCCTCAGGTTCAGGCAGACTTGTGCTGCTATATGCAGGGAAAAAATATTTTCATGCAGCTTACTTACTGAGCACAGAGACTCAAACTAAGATCACTTACTGCTGTTACATGCCAAGTGTACAGTGTGCCATCACTATGATATATGATGGTACAAATTAGTTAGTGGAGGTTTCGGTCATCCGTGACCAAACACACATGACAAATATACATTTCACAAGCAAAACAAGAATCAAAAATTCCAACCTAGATGCAAAACATACAAACAGCTAAAATTTTAGGTAAATACTGATGAATAAAAAGTGAAAATGTGTGGGTGTAAGAGTTAGGTAATGACTGCAAAAGACAGACATGCACACAGCAACGCTTGGTTCAAGCAGACTGGCATTGCACTTGCTCTACTGGGAGATGTCTAATGCCAACTTGGGAAACTCCCACATTGTTGACCTTACAGAAACACAGAACTCTGTGTTTATAAATCTAATTTTAAGTATTCCCAGAACTCAGTTTGGCTATGATGCTTTCATTTTCTTTTAATAAAGTTCAATTCTGGTCAAACACTTTTTTTTTTAAAGCAAGACTTATTGAGAGAGAGGGAACAAAACCACAATATGGAGAGGTAAATTTTTGTAATTTCAAATTACAATGCAAAATATACTGCTAAAAATTCAGTTACCCTGGCAACAAGTCCCATTCCATGCTTTCGGAAGCAACTAAGTCATGCAAGCAACTGTAAACCATGATGAATACTAGCTGTCAAACACATTCTGGTATGCTGCCGCATATCAGCAATAAGTGAACCTGCCTGCAATATTTAAGAGTAAATCAGCACTTACTGAAGCACAGCACTACACAAGCACTCAGTATGCTCCCACATGCCCTTTTTTTGTCTTGTAAGCTTCATATCTGACCACTTGCTCCCCTGAATTAAAGTAAAAATTGCCCACTCCCACCACTATATAATAGGTCATGCAGGAACCCAGTCCTGATGCATAACTCTACTCTGTGTGCAGGAATGTGCAGAACAGAACAAAGTAGGTCATTTTCCCCCATTTTTCACACCTTCTGTTGCACTGAAAAAAAAATTCTACAGTGTTGGTGGCAAATTATGGTTTTAAGTCAGCTTCCAAGCTGGTGGCACATCGTTAAGGATTCAAAAAGTTTAATAGCAAATCTGCCTTGTTTACTAAGGAAAAAACATTCTTCAGATTCCCTTACATTCCTTGGTTGAAATTTGGAACCAGAAATATGTGGAGAAAGTCAAAAGCTCCAAGCTGCTTGGTGTGCACATCATGGACAAGCTCACCTGGATCCTCAACATTTAGCTAAGAAAGGCCAACAGTATCTTCACTCCCCCATTCCTTCCTAACCAGTCTCTAAAAGGGAATAATAGAGAGTGTCCTGATCAGGTGTATCACTGTCTGGTATGGGAACTGTACAGTCTCAAACAGCAAGAACCTACAATGGATTGTGAGAACAGCTGACATGATCATCAGGGTTTTGTATGCACCATCAATACCTCTTACCAAAAGTACTACATCATCAAGGCCACAGCTTGGTGGAAGAAACCCTCACCCACCTCATGGATTCTTCACCCTCCTGCCATCTGGAGGAAGGTATCGGTAACCAAACTCTGCAATAGCTTCTTCCCTGAGGCAGTCAGACTACACACTGTTGCCCCCCCAAAAAAATTCCCACCTGGATTAATCAAAACAAATCCCAACAACCATCATCAAAAGACCTATATTACACACCTTCACTATAAACATTAAAGAGCATCACAAGGACTGTACTATGCTGCTATGGTACGATTATACTCCCATCTTGCTGCTATTGGGGCAGTTTTCCAGTTTTCTCCAGCTAAATTGCTGGATAGTGCACAGTGTAAACAACATTTTCTGCACTGGTTTTTATTCATATAGTGCTGTGACTATGCAACTGCACAGCTATGTTCACCACCTTCTCAGCTATGCCATATAATCCATCCAAATAGTGTTCTGCAGTCCTGTCTAGTTAGCATGCACTGTCTTTTGTATTGGTCCTTCTCTTAAACAGGTGACTAAATTTTGCACCTCCCATCCCTCAACCTGTCCCTGCCTTGTACTGCATTGATGAACTCAAGTAATTCTTTCACAGTGTCAACATGTTATACAAAATCACATTTTTTTTTTATTTTCCACAAACCTTTGACAAAAAGGGTTTAAATCTCCAACAAGGTGTTGCTGAAAAACCATCGAAACCAGTTCAGGAAACTTACACGTTACTCTGAAAATTACTGGTAACAGTCTTGTTTTTGACTATATGCTCTTACATTACTGACTAATCATAGCTGAATCATAGCTGGAGTTCAATAATAATAGCATAAAAGAGAACAGAGAGAAATGTGATCTATGTCAGGAATAGTTTCTGGAATTGTAACGAAGTAAAAAAAAAATGCTCGGAAGCCATGCAAGACACTGAGAAAAAAGTGAAAAAAAATTACTGACTGTTTAGTTACAACTGATCATGCTAACAAAGTGCATATATGTAATATAAATGATCTGGGTGATGTCACAAGTAACCAAAAGTGACACCAGTAATGGCACAAGATTAGGCTGCAAATATTGGTTTCTTGTAAGACCTGAGAAATCCTGAGCAGAACCAGTAAGAAAAGAAAAGCATTTTCCATTGGACATTTTAAACACATTCCAAGAATTCAAGGATAATGCCTGCGGACAGGCCACAAAAATGCACAGCAGCCTTCTGGCTCCAAAACTTAGGGTAAGAGGAACCGAATTTCCAACCCCCCATCTCCCTGTAAAACTGGCACAAGAGGTGAGAGGGAGAAGATCCTAAGGTACACTCAAACCTAGCCTCTTTGGTTTGGCCATTTTCCCTCCCTCTAGCCTATACTAGAGAACTGTTAGCCAAAGATATTATTAGTCTGACTAGGATATACCTGGCCAAGCACAGTGAACCAATACATAGCTTTACGGAGGGCCTCCGGGTGCTATAAATGTACACCAAAAGGTCCGAAACAGTTCATTGGCTCTAGACAGGTCTAGCCAACAAATTTAATATTACACAACCATTTTAGCCAAGGTGCTATCATTTTATAAGTCATCCAAAACAAATGTTTGCCTCCAGTTTACCTACAGTATACTTTAAAAAGTCTTATGTAATAGACTCTTATATCAAATATCAAAAGCCCCTGCTGAATCTACACTTTACTGTAGGTCTCGGAAGGAATTTGGGCAGGGAGATGAAGATTGAGGGCAAATTATTATGATAGGCTTTGAATAAGGGTGTGCACAACGCCTGGGGGTAGGGGTGGTGATTTGTGCTGCCATGCCACAGAGTCCAGCAGGCCTCCCACACGCCAAGGCCGGCCAAGGGTTCCCACCACCACAAGACTCTCTGCCGCTAAATATAGCTGCACAACACTGAGCCGCAGCCAGCAGCACTGTTTACACTGCCCACTTCTGCTTTCTCACTCTGTCTGTCGGAAAAGACTGACTCTCATTATAGCAGTCACAGCTGTTTATTTCTACATCACTTCTGCAGACAAAATGCAGCGGTCCAAGAATGCTAGGAAGGCTATGAGACAACGACTGTCCTCTCCTAGTCTGAGATATTTTGTCCTTACAATGTGAAGTCCCGTTAAGAATGTAGATTAATGGAAGAATACACATAAAATTTACTTTTTGAAAATCTACTTTCTATCAGTCATCTTCAGTCCCCTCAACATGTCAATATTTCTTCAGTTGTCCTATTTATACCTCAATGTCTCCTGAAGTCTGGATGCTTCACTCTCTTTTCATATTTGTTTCTCTTCAGATTGAAGTATAAAGCAACGCTCAAGATTCTCACCAAACCCCTCCCAGAGCTTCCGGACCTTTCTGTTGTCTGTCTCCAGAAAGATTGACCCACAGCCCCATCCCAGGACCCAGGAGTCTGTACACAAACGGGCCCTTCAGGTTGATTTATCGAGCATATTCATTGCCAGCCACACTGGGGGATGCCTGGGTCAACACACTGGTTCTGACACCCCTGATCTCTACAACAGCTACAAAAAATGGAGGGGGAATGGGAGGAACCAAAGGGGTTGTATAATCTGATGCCATCTCACTTTGAAATTATGATGAGAACACTGATAACCAGTGGCCCATCCAGAGAGCTGACTCATTAGAAGTGACCAAAATTCAACCATGCATTTATATAAAATATAGTAATTTTACCTTACGTTCTTTTTCTCAGCATACAATTTTGTCCCATGTAGAAAAAAAAACAACAACGCAAAACCACACACGCTTGTTCATGGTGAAGTCATGGTTTTAGGAGAAAAAAAACTAAATGGAAAACAAGTGGCACTGCATCATGATGGCAGGCGGGACAAAACGGGATTGTTTTAGTGGAAGAAAGAGCTATCCGTCACTGTCTGTCAGCTCATTCATCCACTGCTCCATGAGCATCCAGCCCATCTGTCATCCCCTCTCAGCCACTGACAGGTTGCTCAGGTTGGCTACTTTGGCTGCAAGGGAGGGGGTCCCGAATATGGAACCTCATACCCCCAGTGTTATTCTTTCCCATCCCCTCTAGACCCCTTAATTTTCCACCCACCACCACAACACATGCACAGACTATACACTCTTCTTCTTTTCCATAGAAATGCCTTGCATAAACTTCAAGAGTAAATTCAAATATTTAGCATGGATAATGCACAGAAGGGCAAAGTGACTGTATGCTTTTGAGTGAGACGTCATTTTAGCATTGTGAAATACTGGGTTCTGAATGTACAGGGGTGGTCTTATGTCCAATTCAGTGCTCAAGCGTTAAAAGAGGCAACTGGGACAAGATGACCTGTGAAAAGCTGTCTTACAGATACTCACCTTAAATTAAGAGAAAGAAAAGACATTAATGCACTTCTTATCCAAATAGGACATATAAAAAGTTCTGTATGTATCAAAAGCCTTGGGATCGCAGATATGACTGTTAAAAAAATTAAATAAAATAAATAAATAAATAAAAGACAGACACACATTGAGGGCAACTTAAGCAAAGAAACCTTCAAACAAAACCAGGACTGAGGTAGAGGTTTAGGGGGTTGGAACTGCTGGATAGGGAAAAGAATAAGTGAAAGGAGGGGATGCTTAGGGGTAAACAGGAGAAAACAGAAGAAAGGGGGAAGGAAGAATGAAAGAAAAGAAAAAGGGGTGGAAAAAAAACAAAGACCTACTTGTCTCAAGTCGATGAAGGCGAGCAGCAGAGTGTCCCCCTGGAAGCCAGGCACCGGGCCGGCCCTGGCAAACCCTGTGGGAAAGAGAGAAGGATAAAGAGAGCAGGGAATTCGCCATGGAGTTGGAGATTGGCAGACGGATGACAGCCAGGACAAGGGGAGGACAGGGGGAGGTTCAGTGGGGGCAGGGGAGGTGGATTGGGGGGAGGCTTTGGTGGTTCTGCGGGTGTTGATGGGGAGTGAGTGCTGGGTGGTTCGGGGCAGCCCCTGCCACAGAGACATGTCTCTGGGTCTGCCACTGGCTTTGTGCGATCCCTAAAAAAACCCTCATCATCAAACTCTCATTAATTCTCCCCCAGTGTTGATCTGACAAGTCAGAGAGTGGGGTGGAGTATGAGTGACAAGGGGTCTGCCTTTACCTCAGCAGCCTGAAACCCATGAGGCCGTTCTGCTGAACATGTGGTGCAGCACAGGGCAAAGGTGGGGACAAAACCTTGTGAAAAGGCAAGGGGGATTGTCGAAAGGTTTCAGAGGGTTGGATGTGAGGCCACCAGAGCGTTCTCTGGCTTTGGCGGGAAACCCGTAAACAAGCAGCTTCACCATTCTAGAAAACGGAATGTTTGACACACAGAGACAAAACAAGCTGAGCCTGGGAGAAAACCCTTTCTCCTCGCAACGCTGAGGGCTTTTTTCCCCTCTCACGCGGATTACATGCCTGCCATCTTTATTTCTGACCCCTGCACTATACATAAGGAACTTTGGGCAAATGGCAGCAAAGTAAATGTGATGCATGTCAGGTTACATCAAATCAAAAATACAAATACAAGACAAAAACAAACAAACAAACAACTTCAAAGCTTTATTATTAATACTACAAAACAAACTGGGCAAGTAAAGAGAAATGTATGGGCTTTCTCAAGGACACATAAAAACACAAATGTCCCACTGAGGACAGTGGAAGTTCCACTGTTGCTTCATTTCCTCTATAGGGTTTTTATTTTGCATTTGATGCACTAACAAGTAAACTATGACCAGAACAGAATAAAGGCAGGAACAAGCCATGTGGCAGCATTGTTAATAAGTTTAATATTAAATTAGACCAAAACTGCATCAATGATCAATCCAGATCTCTTGACAATCACAACACTTGATTCAGAAAGAGGCACAGCACCCCTAGTGGGTCGCGGCAAGCCTTGCAACAAGACCTTAGCATCACTCTACTACAAACGGCCTTACCACAGCCTCTAAAATTCCTGCCACTCTCAAAACCCCAAGTAACCCATTTGCCTCACCTTTTCTCACACCCCTCTTTACAGCCATCACAGATAAGTGTCATTGATGGGGGATTCCTCCAGAAATATCCTCTGACTATTCCAGTGGTTATGTTATAGTAGTTATTTTTGTGCCTAGTTCCGCCTTATTTCCTCAAACCCTCTATTACCTCCAACCAACCTATCTCACATATGCTCATCCACACAGACAGAAATTAAAAGTTGAGGTTAAGACACTTTCCACTCAAGTGGCATTTAGATTATAGCCCAAATGTGTGGTTCTGTAAAATGAAAGCAACAGTACTGCAAATTTTAAGGGGCTTTTAAAAAGTGACTGACATCGAGAAAGTACTCATCAGTATGGTGGTAAAACAAAAAACTAAAATGCCTACAGATGGTGCAACTATGGCAGTTGATGTGGCAGTCTCATGGAGGAAGGTCATTTTGTCTCTCTGCCTGTGATCTCTGGGTGATGGCATGCATGAGGCAGGATCATGGGAAATCCATTAACCAGACTGGTTCAGACGCTCAGAAGCGGTTTCAGCTGTGGTCACAAAGAAAGCTGCAAGAAAAGATGGGCCAAGCTACACAACTCTATCATGAGCCAAAAATGCATTCTTTTTTTTTTTTTACTCTCAATTTACCCTAATTTGCCTTTGGGGAGTGTGGGATCAGTTTCTACCGTATACAAGACTGCCTGAAATATAAAGACAGGAAGGTCATACTCACTCTCACACTCTTTGACATCCACGTTGAACTGCTGGAGTGCCCCCATAGATACCTGCCTGACATCAGCTTCAAGTAGCAGCTGCAGCAAGGAGGTGGACAGATGTTTACACGCAGACATACATGCTGTCTGAGCAACCTTTCCCTACACATACAGAGACACAAAAACAAAGAAAGTTCAGTGACAAGAAGGTACTATGACTGGTACAGAATGGAAAAAATGAAGGGAAACTCCAAAAGTGATGGAAAGAATCATAAGTCCTGCAGAATTAAACTAATTAGAATTGCAGAAGAACAAAAGGCTGAAATGTATATGCCTGGATTTTTCAATTTCTATCTCCCTCACAATCCCACCCAATGGGAGGACATCACCACACAACATCTGCTAGAAGCCAAATGCAGGATACGCATACCCATCCATGCACACACTCAAATACAATAGTACAGAATTGATTTTAGTAGAATATACAATACTAAAACACACCAAAACATACGAAATACAGAGATATTAGCATAATAGTGATAACTGTAGGGAAAAAATATACATTTAGCAAAATAAATACTCAATTTCAAATACAGTAAACCATTTGTGTGCCTCTCTCTTACAAAGACATTTAAAAACCTCAAATATGCCCTTGTTGCTGTCCAATTCTTTTCTGAAGGAATCTGATATGTTCAGGATAGATCCAAAGCTTTTAATTTGATACTAAAGCTAAAGGAAAACACAAGAGTGGAGAACCTGGAATCTGTGGGATTTCTGACTAATAGGGTCAAAAATGAGAAACAAACCACTACTATACTAGCTACCAGCAAAGCACATAAAAATAATTCCAAAGAGGTTCACTTCAGTGTAAAACTACGCTTCTACAAAGAAGACCCAAATAGAATGAGACAGAGAAGGAAAGAGAGAAAATCAAAACACAAGGCTGTAAACAGAACTCCCCAAATTTTCTAGAATTCCCATCCTGAGATGGCCATTCCTACATTTTTAAAGTTTTAAAATAACTACTCTACTGAGCCTCCAAGCTAGTATGGCATCCTCTGTTTACAGAAGAACTTGAGTGCAGTTATTTGTTATTAACTAGGCTGGTTTTAATCACCATATATTTCACCATATGCCTTTTGTATAAAATGGGCCCAAACTAAAATGTACTGTTCAGTGGGGGGGGCGAAATCAAATGAAACCAGATAACCAAACTGACAAAGGAGAAATAGAGTAAAATGAGGCCGAGAGAGCAAAAATAGCCCTGCGCTCTGGGTCGGAGGAAAGGCATTATTCTCTCCTCTCAAACAGAACAACACAACCAAACGTTGGTGACAGTAAGCTCATGTATTCAGGAGAGAACAGTTAGATGGATGTGTTCAGTTCAAAAAAAAAAAAAAAAAAAATGCAGTGTTCCAGTTGCCACCCAAAATCCTCTCCTGCTCTCCCCCTACCTAATGCTGGTTGGAGCTAAAATTGGAAGCATTGACTTTAACCAAATTACTGATTGCAGGAATTGATCTAACAGTGGGAGTAATGGGAGCTAAGAGATACAGCTGGACCAAATCCTAAAGCTCGGGTGAGGAGACAGAGGAGTATGTCTGCTAAATGGGAACTCTTAGAGGGATGCGAAGGAGGGAAGCAAGACTTAGTTTTGGTAAGATGCCTTTAACTGGGAGTCAGTGGGTTAGTGTAAATAGTAATGAGATGAACCGCAAACTATTAACGACCTATAAACTGAAACCTGTGTATAAAGGCTGAATTTAAGTGAGGACTAACGGAAAATAAATACAAATACAACCAATGTTAATGCACAGTAAATTTTTCATGTAGGAAGAGGTATTAATATGTATAATTCTGAATCAAACAATATTTGGTTGTGCAGCTGGCATCCCTGCAACACTTTCACTAGCAGCTGATCAGCCTCTTGCCATCATGATGGACTTCTTGCCCACTTTGATTTCATGTACTTTGGCTTCTGACTAGGAACTGCTCATTTCTGTTCCTACCATGGCATCTCACTATTTGTTCCCGGGTACTAAATCAAATCAACCTAAAACTTTGGTTTGGTGTTTGTTGTAATGTCAAAGTACTTCCAGTTTAATAATCATGTAATTTTCAAAGATTTTGAAATTAAAAAAAAAAAAAAACTTCTAAAACTGCAAACTGTAATGCATGATACAACACTGCAATAGATATAGGCTATTTTCTTTAGACTATTTACTTTGTTCCAGGCTCTTTACTTCTGCCCTTGAAATTAACTTCACCACCAGCCAGAAGAAAACTGCTCAATTCTGCCACTTTTCAATAAAAGGGTCAAGACATACACAGTTTCAATAAAGAGAATGGGGTCTGGAGTATTATTGCTGCAGTTATAACAGCAGTTCATCCCATAGGAAATAAAAATGAGAAATTAAAGGCTGCTTCTTTAAGTACCAGTCTTATACTGGCTTGCATGTGTTATGGCAAAAGGACTTCACTTGTCCACATGCATATGTACCAACACATTGACAGGAAGAACATTTTAACCCTGATCTTCCCTTCATGAGAAGCTGATTATATTTGTGAACATAATCAGAATTATGATTTAACACACACAAACTTCCCCACAAAAGATTACACAAATGTTTATTTGACCAACCAAATCCTACAAAGCACGAAAGCAAAGAATTGGGTGAAACCAAGGGCAAGATGAGGCAACAGCTAAGAAGAAAATAAAGTTGAAAAAAACAGCCTTGTATTAATGCTTTTGCAGTTAGAAGCCAGTGAATCCAGTTGATCAATGTTAAGTGATCGGTTACATTTAGCAACCTTTTCGACTCAACGTCAGTAGCTTGTTTACAGGTAAAACGGTTGTAGTCAATCACTCATAATTAATCCAACACCCCACTGATCTTCAGTTTGTTACATACCTCTTTTTCAGACACATACTCAGTCATGATGTGGTCTAACTCAGTCAGCCTTTAATCAGGTTAAAGCACTTTCAAGCCTAACTAGGCGATTACAGATGATTAGGGTGCCTGTGCGGCACTACAGTGATTAAAAAATAAACACGCTTGTTTTCCGGCCGATCGTCTCTGCATTCTTAATAGCTATAATAAATCATGTAAGCCAAAGGAAGAGTGGCTGTTTGTTGTTTCTTTTCCTCATTGCGAAATGAAAACCCCACGATTACCTGTCTCCTGCTGAGGCCATTACAATCACTCACAAGTGCGGCTCATCCGGTCTGATTGGAGCAAAAGGCTTTATTGATTTTGTATGGTTAACATTTGTGTATAGATTTTGCATGAGAGAGAGTAATAATGGAACCCTAATGTGGAAATATCATGCCCACCTAGTTTTGAACGAAAGTGGGTTAAACAATAAAGAAGAGGAGAAAAGAAGTCAGCACCATTAGTGTGACAATGTGTACCATATTAGCGTGGTGATGTGTACTGTGGAGTAGGATTTAACAAATGTGTTCCTACATCTGTTTACTTCTTAAGTCTGATTACAAAGTACAAGCGACCAAATCTGATTTGTTTATTTGGACTGTAGTTACATTTGCATTGCATAGCTACATTACACAAGCATGCAGACAATGATTAGTGTGAGGCAGGGGAAAATTCATGAATTAGTTTGCTACCAACAGGGAAATTTTACAGTAGATGTGTCTTATACCTAAGTGTAGCATCCAGTCATATCTGTCAATGCATCTGGTAGAGACAACAGCAAACAAATGATGATTTGTGTCTATGTTACAGCAGATCCTTTAAGTCCTGCAAGTCACGAGGTGGGGCCTCCATGGACTTGTTTGTCCAGCACATCCCACAGATGCTCGATCAGCTTGGAGGCCAAGTCAACCAACTCTTTGTCACATTCATCAAACCCTTCCTGAACAATTTTTGCAGTGTTGCATGGTGAATTATCCTGCTGAAAGGGGCCATAAAGGGATGTACTTGGTCTGTATCAATGTTTAGGTAGATGGTTTGTTTCAAAGTAAAATCCACGTGAATGCCAGGATCCAAAGTTTCCCAGCAGAACATAGTGCAAGGCATCACACTGCCTCCACCGGCTTGCTGTTTTCCCATAGTGCATTCTGGTACCATTTCTTCCCCAGGTAAGCGACACACACGCACCCGGCTGTCCACATGATGTAAAAGAAAATGTCATTCATCGGACCAGGCCACATTCTTCCATTGTCCATGGTCCAATGCTCACACTCCCATTGTAGGTGCTGCTTTCGGCAGTGGACAGGGGTCAGCATGGGCACTCTGTGCAGATTGCAGCAAACTGTGATGCAACTTTCTGTGTTTCTGACAACTTTATTTCATAGCCAGAGTTAACTTTTTCAACAATTTGTGCTAAAGTAGCTGTTCTGTAAGATCGGACCAGGCTTTTGAAAGTGAAAGTGACGTGTGGCCAAGTATGGTGACCCATACTTGGAATTTGTGCTCTGCATTTAACCCATCCAAGTGCACACACAGTAGTAAACACACACCCAGAGCAATGGGCAGCCCTTTTTTTGCCGCGGCGCCCAGGGAGCATTTGGGGGTTCGGGTGGAAGAGAGCGCTGGTCATTTACAGCCACCCCACCCCCACCCCCACCCCCCGGGGATATTCTGACCCAGTCATCTAGTCATCACAAATTGGCCCTAGTCAAAGTTGCTCAGATCCTTACACTTGTCCATTGTTCCTGCTTCCAACACATCAGCTTCAAAAACTGACTGTTTACTTGCTGCCCAAAATATCCTACCCTCTTCTATCTCATGTTCATTAGAAAATAAGAATATAAGGATGCAGGGTAATCTCTCAGTTCCTAGGCTCCTTCTTCACCTGTACACCATATACATAAACGCTTCACAGTCTGGATAACCCTGAATCACAAACAGATATTTTAAATTACACAATGCAAATGACTGATGAGGAGAATTGTGTGTACCTGTACCAAATATGATATATGTGTACCTTCGATCACACTGTGTGAGAACTATGGAGCATGCGTCCTTGATGTCGGAATATTTTACATGTTCTCACACACGCGCAGAGCTAACCAGATGTCCTGAGACCTGAACTGTTCATAGAAATGTTTTTATGCATGCATGTGTTTGTGTGCATATGTGTATGTACATACATCTCTTCTGTTCTGTTTTGTTTTGGGCTCTGTTACACAGGGTCAAGCTTAAAAAGGTACACCCCTCTACACAGTAGCACACTTGTTTTACAGTTCAAGGCAGAGGCATGTTAAAAATTAGCTTAGGACATTGACAGGGAGAGAGAATGAAGGAGAAAGGAGAGGCTGAGCAAGAGGTAGCCAGATTGCTTAATTAAAGAAGGACTCATCAAAGCCCTCATTAAAAAGCACTTAGCGGCACACGGCTGTGAAAATAAACACACCACAGAGAACATATTAGTGGAGTACAGTACTACAGACAAGAGACACACAGAAATGGACATAAAACAGGAAGGGGCCTGAATTTAAGGAAAGTAAAAGAGTAAGATAAAGATGTTTAAAGATTTTAACATGAGAGTAGAACAGAGGTGCTGGCTAAGGATGTACTGAAGTTTCAATTCGATTCAATTCAGTTTTGTTTTGTTTTTTTTAATTTGTATAGCACTTTTAACAATGGACATTGTCACAAAGCAGCTTTTCAGAAATGAATACATTTAAAATAAATGAAATCAAAATAAATTATAAGTGTGTGAATTTATCCTAGTGAGCAAGCTAGAGGCGAAGGTGGCAAGGAAAAACTCCCTGAGACGAAAGGAGGAAGAAATCTTGAGAGGGACCAGGCTCAAAAGGGAATCCATCCTCATCTAGGTGATAACGGATAGTACAATTTCCACCAATATTTTTTCACCTAAAAAGCCAAAAAGGTTTTTTTTTTTTAAATAGCCAATCATTTATATGTTTTTGTCTTATAATTAAATAGACAAATTGTATCATATCAAACAATGATACACGATCCAAGAGTGCTACAAGATCCATGTGACTGATATACAATCAGCTTGAGCCAAAAAAACAGAAGTGCTGGTAGTCGGCATTCGTCAAAGTTACATGGAATTGTTATTTGCATCACTACTGATGTCAATTAACTGACTCTCATCGACTCTCATAAATGACCATTTACAAAAAGGAAACATACACAAAAACTATGAATTAATTCCATCCCAGCATTCATTACACTCCCCATAGTGCATAAAGTTCCACCAGTCTTCCAACACTTTTCTTTCTGTGAATACTTTCAGTTTACACTGAAGAAAAAAAAAAACCCACACACTGCTCTGGTGGTCTCCCACATTACACATACACTCACTAACACTTCTGCAGTGACATTATCACCATCGTAACCCCAACCAACCTTTACTGGCAGCTTGTGCCCCACTGTGTATGCACATGTTGGCATATTCATTTGTATATCTGAATCTCAGTGTATATTTGTACACACCCTCAAATGGACATTAAAAAGCATCTATTTTTAAATAACAGCAATCCCAGTGTTTTAGGAGTAGCCTACTGTTCTGTAACCAGTAGGAAAAAAATCAAATAGTGCCTCCATTACTTGCCATTAGAATACAGACTGCTGTGCTGAGGGAGTTTTCTTCATAAATGAGACTGTAGACACTGAACGGTAAGCTGCGCTGGTTTCATGCTTCAGAAACCCTGGAGAAGCATGCACCACATGTTCTACAAAATCCTGTATCATGTAATCAGGGCATCATGGGATATAGAAGCAGAACACCGCAGCAGAGCAGGACTTCACTTGTGCGTAATGCACGTTTCAGGACAGCCTGCCAAAGTAGAGAGATTTAATCCACAGTTCTGAGCTGCTCTGACTCTGAGGGTATTCTAGACTGTTTGTGAAACAGTCAGCCTTGAGGCCATGCAGGCACTGGGGCAGGGAGCTTTCAGCTGCACCGAGCGTGCTTCCTTCAGTGAACTTTTTTTTAACCTCATGAGGAATACTTTGGCTAGACCCATTTTTTGTGTCCCTTTTGTCTAGACATGTCATGCCAGAACAATTCTTTTGGTTATGGCATAAAGGGAAAAATATCTTTTTGTGGCTATTCCTTTATGCCAGTCACTTTTTTGTTCTACTTTCCTTGTGCCTCCATACTTAAGAACATAAGGCTTGTGCATGATGTTATACATTAAGTCTCCTTTAAAGTGTTCCCCACCATGTTTGGCTGTACGTGCCATTCTTATATATGCAATAATCAGACTGAACCTTCAAATCAAAGAAGGATTGCATGGTATAATACAACCAAATACAATGCAATTCAAGGTTAGGAATGGTCGTGTTAGCAGTGCGGGTCAGGGGCTAAATGAGCTTTGCTATTCTGTTCAATTTTATTTCATTTCTATAGCACTTTTAACAGCAGAACAGAAGATTTACATAAATATGGATTTAGATCCCTAATGAGAAAACCATTGGTAACAGTGACGAGGAACCAGACAAGAGCCAGACTCAAAAGGGTGAGCAGATAGTGAGATTACAAAACATTACAGTATGCAGGTGTAGAAGAGAAAAGCCAAACAGTAGTCAGGGTTTTGAAATAACCTTTAGTCTGAGGATACTGTGAATAAGCATCCTGGGATGAGCACAGGACAGTCTTTGTGATTAGAGCAGCAGTTTGCTGAAGGTACATATCTACTGTTTATTTTAATTTACCGAAGCCCATTCAGAAATGTTTTTGGAGGTCTCTAAACAGTGAGTGTCCATTTTGCTTCAAACATTTTCAAAGTATTAAAAAAGGAAAAGTAAGTACAGGAATGCTCAAGTGAATGTCAGCAAGTGCTTCAATTCAAAATGGGTCTCAATGCCATGACCAAATGCCTCAGAAGGCCAAGGTTAATAATGCCTGACAAATGGTGCACTCTACATTAGATCCCAAAATCAGCTTATTAAGGGCGCCCAAAATAAATCCAACCACTGTTTCATTACAACATACAATAAGTCATTGAATCAAAAAGAGCCGTCGGACAACAACATGCGGTAGTGCTACACTGCAATCATGACTCATGGTTAAGGTTATGCCGGTATTTAAGCACACACGGCAGCCATACTCACCGGCAGTCTGGCGTGCTCTATGGGACTGCCCTAAAAAGGAGAGAGAGGAGGAGGAAAGGGACTGTTTTTAGGTCATAGGTCATATTTATGACTGTGCCTGAGGGATTATGACCTGTGATTTAGGGATTATACATAAGACTGATGACCATGCTGTACTCCAATTCTTGCATGGAAACCAAAATCTCTCTTGGTGTCACTGCTGGGTGTGTAGGGGTGGGCAAGGACATCCCACAAGTGTACTGCCTACTTCGACACCGAAGTCTATGGACAAAAGGTGATGAGTCCACGACCACGACCAAGACCTGCAGGTTAAGGAAATGAGCAAACCTTTTCAAGAACCTGAAAGCAAACCATTGCGTAAACAGAGGTGGAGGTTTACTAATAAATGACCTAAAAATGATGTCAATCACGGTGGATTTTTGTGTTGTACTTCTGGCTTTGGGAACTATTGAGTAAGTAAGCATTTAACTCGCGCTGAATAGCATATCTTTACACATAACCAAAAATATCATCTATGATTACACGCAAAATAATAGATGCAAGTTTTTGTTTTTCTCTTGTTAATTTTTTGCATAGCTACTATAAGGAAATACTAGCATTAGTGCAAAGTTCCTGTTTAGTTTGCTGTCATTTCTTCAAAATCTTTAGAAATCTTTTTTTTTTTTTTAATAGCGATAATGAAAATAACTTGGTTGCTTGAATTATCCTGGTGATTAAACGACAGCGGTCCTTGATCCCATAAAATGAGGGTTTTTGTGCTGGATCGTTAGGTTAAGCAGCAATTCCAGAACCAGCACCGACACTTTTTCTGTGAAAAAAGGCGGACAGCCACCTGCACACCTCCACGGACATGAAATCCACATCTAAGTGCCACTGCTAACTCGCACACACACAACTACTGCATTTTCATGGACGTGGAATGGTCACGCTAGAGCAGGATGAATGGAACGTTCTACGAAGAGGATTCAGATGCAAAAACAAGGACCGAGTATGAGTATGACTAAAACTATATGTGTATGTGAAAATAAGAATGGTGACCGTTTACGACGGGGAAGTCGACTTTAGATGGGTTTTTACACGTCCAACAATAAAAACACTTTTCCCCGTGACCCCCCTCAACCAATGCTGGGTCAGAGGGCATTGTGAGATTTAGGAGATTACAGGAGGGAAAAGGGGGGCTCCTGGAAGCAGCTTTCAGCGCCTCTGTCAGGGGACAGAGGCCACTGTGTAACCCCGGGGGCCAGCTCTGGCACTGGGACTATTAACTCTGCTAATCCAGCAAGGGAAGGATGTTTAGCAGAGGCCCATGGAAGGGAATGTTAAGGAAAGCTTTTGTCTGGTTTAAATCCGCTTCAGGTCATGGGTCAAGGCCAGGCTGTACCAAGGGCATGAAGTTCCTCAATATGAGCTACATCTAGGTCATGCCATCAGCCCTCTTTAGCTCAATGGCAGCTGGGAGGGGAACTTGGAGGCCCTGCACGATGGTTCCCAATCCTCTTATTGCACTGATCTCACTTAACCTCAACTCCAAGTTCAAGTGCAGTGTGCTCATAATCCCCTTTAAAGCAACAGGCTTGATAGACAAGAGCTCCTTGGAACGTTAAAGTCATTAAGTAACCTTTCTAACAACTTTACGTTCCAAGATTTGTCAGATGTGTGAACATGTGAATGTAAAACAACAAAGGATTTTACGAATTTATATAATAGCATGGCCAGAATAAATTCATCTGAAGAATGACTGATAAGCATGCTGTAATCTAAGTGTGCGTGTGCTTTCACAGACAGAACATGTTTTGTATTTATAAAAATCGAAAAACACTGCCGTACTTTAAAATACATGAAAATAGAAGCAACCTCCATACTGAATGAGACTGTGTGCACACGCATGTATGTGCATGAGTAAGAAGCTACTCACAGGCAGATGTGTGAATACAGCAAAGGTGCTGCAGAGGAAGGCAATGAGGTCACTCAGGTAGTCACTCGCCTGACCCCCACCTTGAGCTGCCATCCAATCATAATCTGCCAGCTGCAGGAACTGATCAATCTTTAGATTCAGGTTAGTGTAGATCTCCTCTTCTGCTGCATGCCTTGCATCCTACATACATCCATAGCCACATTTGTACACATTCTTATACAGACCACAATGTAGCAATAGTAATGGTTATGTCATCAAAACAATCCTGTACTATATATGAATATAGCAGAGAGTAAGAGAGTAAATGTAAAAAATAGACAAAGACATCAATGCAGGAAGTATAAATTCAACTTGTATTTAATATTACACTAATACACTAATTAATATTAATCACTGTTATGTTAACATCAATTCATGCAATGCCAAAGTATAAAAAGTAGGTTTCTAAATTTTGGTGAGCTCTCACCTACCTTAAAGGTGGAGGTGCCATACAGTTTGGTGGTGTTAACTGTGTCTGGAGGCACGTTGGTGATGTTGGAGATGAACTCTTCCAAGTAGTGACAGGACAACTCGAGGTGTGTCGTATTTATGATGATTTGAACCAACTAGATGAATCAGATTCAGTTCCATGTAATTCAAGGTGATTGTATCCAGGTGTGTGTTTTATTTCATTACAGTGACAGAATGAGCAAGTTCAGTGTCTATAAGCTTACAGCAGAGAAGTCTGTGCCACTGCTTAACGCACAGTTTTGTTAAATGCTGCATAGCAAACAAAGCAATTTGACACCCTGCAAATCTACGCCTACAGAGTTACAGGTGGTTCCTAAACTGCTTCTCCTGCAGTGCTGTGCATTGTGAGGAGTGTCTCAGAAACAGAGAACAGGCTGGTTTAAGCTCAGTCAATGAGCCAGGGTTCAAGGGTGCAAAGGCAGGCCATGGCTGTCAGCAACCATGCAAGACGCAATGGACTAATTTAGGCCAGACCTCAATATGGAGGCTCACTGAGCCTGGGTCAAACATCCAAACCTCCACACAACCGGTGAACCACAGAAGCTGGAGGTTTTCGATATCTGATCTGGCATTAAACACAGAGGTGGATGTGTGTGTGTGTGTGTCTTTATGAGGGGGAGGAGGTGGCAAGGTTGTTCACCAGAGAGAGGTAGTATGAGAGTGGCCAAGTGGCACGTTGCCCTTTCAGTGAACTGCCTCAAAATCATAACCAAAGCTCCCCCACTCTTTACCCCACATCTTTGGCGCTCTTCAATCAGTGGCACCCAGCTGAACTTTCTATCTAGAGTGGTAAGATTATAAACAAGGCTAAAACCTTCGTCCTTCGATTGTAGAGACGTAGCTATCACCGACCTTGTCTGATTTGTGTGAGTTTTCTCTCTCGGTGTCAGCACTGAACTCAGAACAGGGCGGAGTAAGTGAGGAAGGGCAATGGTAGGTATAATAGGGTGCTTAAAAAGTTTCAAAAAGTGTGCTTCCATGGCTGAACATGGGAATGAAAAGGTGCAGTACACTCAGACTTGGTTGGATTCTCTCAAAAAAGCTTTGCATGAGCCACTGACCAAGCATTTGAATCCAGCCAGAGTGCAAGTGACGCGCTGTTCATGTTAACACGGATCGAAAAAGTCTATATTCACGTATCTTGAGATTACAACCAGATGAATATTGTCGTGTTTCGTAGAGTGGAGACGAAATCCCACATTCTTCTTCTTGATGGCATATTGCAGGCAGTTACTGAGAGTTCTTGTGAGCAGCAGGTTAGTAGACTTGCGTATCATGTCATCAATTTCTGTAGAACTGAAAACAAGAATACATTGATTAAATAAACCAGCATATTAAAGTAAACAAATATACTAACATATAGACATGCTGCAGCAGATTTCTTTGCATAAACACTGGAGAGCTGAAATAGGCACTGAAAACTCTCAGATCATTAAAAAGTTTATATCAACTGTAGAAAGCAGACACATGGTTTTGCACAGATTAATATAAGTCTATTAATATTTAAGCGTAGCACTCGTCCGTCAACTATTATACCAGTGGCCTACAGTTACTCAGAACTTTTCAGAACTGAAACAAACAAGTAGTTCTCTGGGATGAATTTCAATCTGCATTATTCTGAGGCAAACCAACCAAACCACAAGCCCGAACGTCTAATTATCCTAGCTCTTGACAGAAGAACCAGAGGCCAGGTTTGAGAGAGAATGAGATACAGCAAAACAGAGCCAGAAATAGATCAAGAGAGAAACGGTGAGATAGAGACAAGGAGTACACAGATGGGGATCTACTGTGGCACCTCATGGCCTGCAACTCTACATGCTCCAACACTAGAAATGAAGCAAACCACACCAGCACACACAGAGCATAAATCAGAAAATCAACACAGCCAGAAGAAGAGAGAGAGATATCACTTCTCTTTTCCACTCTCGCTGTGGAAGAGTGAATTTTGATGGAGAGTGGGTCAGGAAATGGCACAAGTGGGGCTAATTATGCAGTGAATTATCCTTGTTACCATAAGTACAGCTGGAAGCATCTTCTCTACCGGGAAAGAGAGAAGAAAGGAGAGAGAGAGAGAGAGAGAGAGAGAGAGAGAGAGAGAGAGAGAGAGAGAGAGATGAGAACAATGTGTCTTCACCATGTAAATTAGTACAAAACAAGAGTGCAATGGCTTTTTCTCTCTGGGTACCAAACACATTCCTTATAAATTACTAAATTGTCTCACATTGTGTCAAGAGGGGCAAAGAAAGAATTTCAGAAACATTCTCTACTCAGTGGGGGAAAGAATTTCCTTCAACTTGGCAATAAGATGGACAGAGCAAGAGTGAAAAAAGGATATTGAGGAAAAGGACGAACGGATTTCAATGGGAATAGCTCAATGAAGTATCAATACTGGCTAAGGCCTAATGACAAGCAGTCAGGAAGCTAACTACGTCGTCCTGTGGAAGTCCCAGACCACAAATGTGGTGTGAGACCAAAAAAGATGATTAGAACACCGAAAATACACAAATTGTAGCAGAATCAATTCTGTTTGTTCTTTCATTGCTTCACTTAGTGTGGCAGACCATGGCCAACATACATACCATAAAATATCTTAATATAAGATCTGAATAAAACTGTAGAGGTCATGTAGAGGAAAGTGGCTGGAAATCAGCAGGATAATTAAGTCCATTAGACAAACAAAAGGAAGGAAACGTGTGTGCAGAGTAAGATGGATTGTATTGTACTGAATCTTTGTTCACTGATTCATCAAATGCAGTTTAAAAGCCAAGCTAGCTGTCTGTTTATGGACTATTGAACCATCACATTCATGCACATCAGGACCTGCATGGAGTAAAGGTTAGCTGCTACATGGAACTGCTTCAACATCTGTAAAACAACTTCAAAATGCATCTTTTCTCGCTTGGGGTTCAAGGTTCAGCAGACTTTCAGATGGGAGACATTTTGAATGTTAAGAGAAATTCCTCCAGTCTGGTCCAACCACCTGCACATCGGGCAGCGCAACCCCCCCAACCCCCAACCCTTACTGCACCTCATCTTAATATTAGCAGAGAGAAACCACAAGGCCTAATTGCCTCCGGTGGACTAGTCTGGGTAGAATGCAGAATCAATGCTCCTCTGCTTTGGTCTGTCAATCACAGGTTTCCATTTCCTGTAGCACTAGCTTGACCCCTGCATCCTCACACATGCACACAACTATGCACAGACGCACATGCAGACACACGCATGTATACACATATCAATTCCCTTACCAGAGGCTCTATTTCAGATATGTCTGGGCCTCACTGTTCTGCTCCTGTGCTAACAAGGACACAACTCTGCAGAGAAGTATGCCCAATATGTGAAAATCCATCTAGTGAAGTTCTTACTTGATGGCATGGCTGAATTATCACAGAGAGTAAGGGGGATTCTGGCTTTAGCTGGAGCCCCAGGACCCCACATGCTGAGGCACAGTCTTTCCAGCCCCCAGCCAAAAAAAGAAGGGAATGTTTATTTTTGAATTTTAACAGACACCGGAGCACAAGGATTGGCCACGTTCCGAAAACCACATAGAACATGTCTGGTGGCTGTGGTGATGATGAGAATGAGAACGGGAGAAGTCAGACTGTGGCCACAGACAGAGAGGACACTAGAGGAATAAGAGGCCACAACACTATCAAACTACTGATTTCCCCGGCTCAATACAGAATCTTCCAACAACCTCCAGTATTGGAGGCTTTCTCAAACTTCATTCATGTTAAGTTAAGCTCAATGGTCTTCAAGATCCAGACGAAGTAATAGCCAAGTGTGAGTGGCTAAAAGCCAGATATGCTCTGATTTTGGAGAATTGGTAGTCTTAATTGTCTTGTTTACTGATATTAGGATACAAAACCTCGACTGATCTGAGTATTTCCTGTCTAATCATCCAAATGGATATCAGCTGGCCTCAGAGACTTGGATATTAGCAATTGCAAGTTAGGTCCTGTCCTAGACATAACTCATCACCGCTGTTTGATAACCGATAGGTAATTTGGTAGGAGAAAGGATATGATGGCTTTTTATTGACCCCATCACTAGCAACTCACACCTTATACGCCCACAAGACCCACAATCCAGATCAGTTTCTGAGGCAACCAGACCTGAAACGCTGAGGGAGAACCCAAAGCAGACTCCAAGCTATGCAAATTCTTGCGTCTTGCTGCAATCAGTGGAGGCCCAACACTTTTCGCCTGGCCAGAAGCACTGAAGTCAACAGCACTGTGACTGTGGCCTCTGACCTTGATCTCATGGCATGGCATGGTTGCTGGTGCCAGACCTGCTGATTTCCTGATTTTCATTCACAACAGTCTTACAGTCAACAGAGTTTACACAGAATGGTGATAAAAAACAAAAAACATCCACCTAGCAGTATTTACTCAGCCGGAAATTTCATCTCAGAATGCACTACATGATGAACCTTGAAGTGGATGTGCTACAACAGCCAAAGACCATGCTGGTTCCACTCCTGTCAGTTAAGAACAGGAATCTGAGCCTACAGTGGGCACAGACTCACTGAAAGTGGACAGTTGAAGATAGGGGGAAAAACTTCAATAAACGTCAACAGGGATCTAAATCCCGGTTTTTAACATGTCGTATGAATTTATAAGTCTTTGGACATTAAATTTATATGTACCAAACTCTTCTTCTTCTGGTATCCAGAGTATAGATGCCAAATACATTCACACTTATCATAAATAAAGCTTCCAGTACAACAGACTAAAGTCACAGTAACATGATCAACAAATATCATTTGCAAGATTAAGCAAAAATACATTTAAGCAATTTTTAAAACAATATCATGTCAGAGTGTCATTCTGTTTTTGCTTTTTTTTTTTTTTTTTTAAAGAAATGCCCAGAAATTACAAGCAGTGACAGTATCGGCATAATTTATTTTGGCAAATTCACAGAAATTCTGGCTTCTGTCTGTCTTGCAAAATTTAAAACTAGGTGGACTCCACGTACTTAATATCATGGTAGTCATTTAGGTCTGGAATTCCAAACCACATACGTCCACACTTGAAGTCAGAACATCTACTAACAGAAAGTAAAGCAATAGTTGTATTTTTTTGTGCATTGTTTTTGTTGTTACCTAAGGTGCAGGTCCTCTGAGTATTTGAGGCAAGCATATATAAACTCTTTGAGTTGCGAGTAGACTTTGGGTACAAACTCAGAAAATGGGAACTTCTTTGGAAAAGGCATCTGTGTGAAGTGAAAAAATTATGCATTATTCATCTAACAGAATCAATGAGGTAGTAGTTAGGGATAGATAAATATATTCAAGTGCAGTAAAGTACATTGAAACTTTTGTAACAGACCATGTCTAGCTCTGAGTCTTGGAAGGGGAACTGGCTTGTGATTTGCACCCTGAGAAGAAGACAACGACGTCCTTATCCTGATATTAACAGAACTAGTTCCTAAACGGACCTTTTATTTACTTTTTTTTTTCACTTTAAAGGCATATTCATCGTAATACTTCTCTGAATCTACAGAAATAATTGAAATACTTAAGGAAAAAGTTCTCATTTCTCAGTGCTGTAAATCTTTTTTTTTTTGGTTTATTTATTTATTTGGTGCAAAAATTACTTTCCAAGCTTCTGCTGGACACAAAACGAAAATCTTTGAATTTCTATGGTGATTATGTTGTCGATATGTTAGTACTATTATGAACTGTTAGTTGTCTTATAGTATGCCATAAGAATCACATATTCAGATCCTGATTTTTTTTTTTTTTTTTTTAGAAAATTAATCACTATTTTAACAAATAAAGAATTGCATACATACAAACATAAGTAGCCTTTCACAAAACTGTATCCGTGTCTGCATGCAATCCATAGCAAATCATTTTTGTCATTTTCCACACAGCCAGAGCAGAACAAATCCAAAGCAGTATAATCCAAGGCCTTCTGCTTTTATGGACCAAGTCAAACTCAGGTCAGGATGTCTCTGAGAAGGCCACTCCAATGTTCCAATCATGTCCACTCTCAGGACTAAGGCCTGCCAATTTAATATACCTCTCCAAGGAGTTCTAAGCTTTAAGCTTTCCACAACAGACCAGCATTTTTGTACTTTCTAAATTATTTTAATAGCGTATAAAACTCTGTTACCATATAATTTTGGTTAAAGAATATTCCTCCTTCGAGGAATTTTAAACAGTTCTATTGTACTGGGTATTCAACGTGCATCTCACAATTAACATGCAAAAAAAATAAATAAATACATAAATAGTGAGAAAGAGAGAGTGTCATATTCAGAAAAACACGAGTGGGAATATGGAGAGAGGAAGACTGAACATTATTCACAATGAAGAGAGATGAGAAAACAGATATTTGGAGACCTCTCTAACCTAAAGGACAGATTCCACTTCTTCACGTTTTAGAGAGGTATAACTAGAGAGTAAAGTTCGTGGTACAGTTTGTCGACCAAATGACCTTTGGGTATTGGGACGGAAACACAAAACAGCACGATATTAAAAAGACATACATTATGTGGACAGCAATCAGTTTAGATCCACTTGTGTCACTTACTAATCTAACTACACAATAGTTAGGTCTCATTGTACCCTGCATTTCAATTATAGGTACTGCAACAATATCAAAGGAAATATAAAGTACGATTAGAGGCATGTGTTAGGAATTACAAGGTATATAGCACATATCTAGAAAAACTGTAACTGCATTATTGAGGAAGGTTAAACCAAATAAATCTGCCATTATACAGGGCTGTTAACACATTTGTGTTTTGATCCACCAGTCTCAGCCTCAGACACTCTGTCCACACACGTACAGTCAGCTGGTGACAGTCCATCAGTCTGTCAGAATCTTCCTAGTTACAGTCCAATTGGCTATCCATACATCCACACTAACTTGACACCTCACTTTTGAACTCCAGTGACACCAGTGAGCCTTTATTTGGCAAGATATAGTCACTAGAGTGAAGAAAGTTGGTGAGGTTCACAGCATCTGAAGCAGTTAGTGGTAGTGCAGCATTTAGGGCTCTGGCTCATTCTAGTTTTCCAACACTCAAACTTAGGGTGAAGGTGGTTCGAGGACGTCAACCCATTAACTCGTTCCAGGAATTGAGTCATCTGCTTCACCCAATTTTAAGTCACTTTCGATAAAAGAGTAAGTATAAATGCATTAAACAGAGAAATCCTGACACATTTGCTGATGACCTAAAAGAAAATCTTTGTTTCCAAAGATTTTGGAAACCCTCTGAGAACAACCACCAGGCTCTTGTATTTGTAATGCAATATTAAATGAAAGACCTCAGGCAAAAGAGTAGAAAAAGTATAAAGATGTGCTACAAAAAATAATTACTCAAACATATTATCAGACATGCCATCAAGAAAGTGCAGATTGTAGAACAATGGAAATATGCCGTTATCTCCATGATGTGCATGCAGAAGCTGCCTTGATATGAAAGGAAATCATTTCACCCCTATATGTCACGACTGTTTGCAATGTCAGTCAAGTTTGGAGAAGAACATTGTGATCCGTCAAGAACTTGTACTACTCAATGTGGTTCATGTCATTGGCTGAGCGATCACTATGCATGCAAGACTATGATACATAAGCAAAGATTAGCCAACTCACCTGTAGAGTGTCTGCAAACAGGACTATAAGGCTTTTCAGGTCCAGAATCAGGTCAGGGTCTGTGCAGTATGACTATTATGAGATTATGAGAAATTAGTATGGCACTGAGACGATTTTGTACAGTACATAGACTCCAACAGAACCTGTAATGAGCTACACAAACATACCGAGTGAGTACGCAGCCGACGTTACCAGAAACTGTCTCGATCGAGGGTATTGAGGAGGTGCATTCGAGACAAGTGATCCGGAACACAACATACCAGGATGTGGTCCTCCACTACAAAAAAACTACAAAAGGAGTATAGCAATGGAAAAGGTACATAACAGGTAACATAAAGGTGAAGACATAGAGATGTTATAGTAAGTACATGTGCAGTGCATTGCCATTTTCTCCATCATGAGGACACAGCACACTCTATAGCACCACAGTCAGACAACAGAGGCATGTAGGCTACTGGTCAGTCCAGCAACACATCCCTATTTCCCCAGACATCCTGCTGCAACAGTGGCCAGGGAACAGTCTGTGCCACCAGGATGTTTGCGGAAGCGTCTTCTCCAGACATCCACCTTCCCGATATTCCCATCCAGACGCTTGGAATAACACCCATCTGCCACGCCATATCCCGAAGCCCATAAATCGTACAGCCTGGCAGCTTTTCCAACAGCTCCCGGATGGAATTTTGGGAAGGAGGTTTGCGTTTGAGTGAGGGGATGGTTTGGACAGCGCAGGGAATAACCGGAGCTTGAGCAGAATACCACGATATGCTTGCCGTTTTCAATTACTCTCTTTAATACCAGAGACATTATAATCACTCCACAAGTGATTTTCATTACATTTAATGATGTTAATTAAAATCCGGAGAAATGTACATAGAGCTTACCCTACAATTTGATTGAAGTACCGCCTGTATCCCTCTAGGGTTTCGTGCTGTGGTCCCCACATAGCGGATAGAGGGAAGTTATTTATATTAAAAAAAAAAAAAAAAAGGACAGCAATGAAACTTTTAAATACAAGTCTTCATCAAAACAGTCAATATGTCAACACAAAGGTATTTATACTGCTCTATACATCATAGATGGTCTATAACGTATAATTTCCACTCATAATATTTTGTAAGCAAACATTTACTTCATGTCTGGCCAATTTCTCAATGTGATAAATCACAAAATTAAAAATAAATCTAAATGGACTCATATTCTGTTACACGAAATAAACACAAGTGTCCTTATTAAACCTTGACAGTTTTTTAATGTATGTAGGTTCTTCGGGTGGTTAAAGGCTCTAGCTTTCTCAGGTTGTTCTATTTGGAATCTTCTGAGAAACAGAAGCCCTCTGTTGTAGCTTTCTACACAGAACCTTCAAAAGTGTGCTCAGAAGGACACACACCGAAGTGTTCGAAGCGTTCGGGTGCTAGATGGAACTTTTTTCTAAGAGTAAATGACTATTACTCAGAACACAAAAACATGGACTGTTTGCTATTAGGTTGAAATTCCCTGTGTTACGCGCATAAAGTGTGTTCCAGACAATCATAATCTGCTCCAAAACCATCATGGTTCCCAAACCATCAACTATTCTTGCTCAGTTAGACTAATAATGACTATGGCTAGGTTCATTATGTGCCTCCTTTTCATCAACTTCTGATGATGATGGTGGTAATAATGCTTTTTTAAATATAGCGTCTTTCTAATACTTAAAGTCCCTGGAAAAAAAAAAGGAAAATTTCCGATCATCCTTCTTTTTTCCCTTTTCAGAACCCTCTTTTCCATACAAAATTCAACTGAGAAATAAAACGTAAAGAATGTAAAACTGGTAACCAGCATAACTAACCAATTCATTTTTTACTAGTTCTGACTATCAAACATGGCTTTTACTTTTTTCATTTTTTTAAAAATAAACAAAAACATTACTTTCAGGCCTGTCGACCTACGTTGAAGGTCAGAAGACAGAAAATAGAAGATAAGCTTTATGTACAACTGTAATACAGTGAAACTCTTTTGGTCACATATCCACCGAACAGCCTTCGACCCAGTCTCGCGTCCAGTCGATATGGCTCGGGGACTTTTTCACTTTCACCCTTCCGCATGGTAGTTAGAATGTGGCTGCAACACTAGACGAGCTTGTTTCCTCCTCTGTTTCCTGTAGTAGTTTTCAAATGTATCCCAGGCACCCTGGGTCAAAAACACAAAAGAATTTCAAAAAGAAAGGATTAAATCATCAGCAATGAATAAATAAAACGGAGATGTGATTGTACAACTGTGCTGCAATTTGATTTGACAGGTGCCAATCAAACCTGAGAGCAGCACTCTAAAGAGCAACAAAAGGTTGGTGGTTTAAAAAGAAAAAAAGTCAAAGTGAAGGAAAGAGGAGCAGAATGGATGGAGTGATCTGGTTTTCTTTTGGCAAAATCAGACACTGATAAGGCACAAAGATTTCCACTCAAGAATCACAATCACACTTAAAATAAGTGCAAATCAGTTGCACTTTCCAAATACCAAAGCACAATTTAGACTGCGATTACTACAGGGGCCTGGCAGACCAAAAATAAAAAGCCTCATTCAGTACAGGCTTGATGAGCTTGGCCTTTGTCAAACTGTTCAGAATTGACAGTCACCATCGCTCTCCATTCCAGCGCAGTGCCTTATCTGAGCAAGTGTCCAACATGGAGCACGGAGGTCCCAACTATGAAAAACAGCAGATACCAACAGGGAAGGGATCAAAGAGAAAAGGAAAGAAAGCAGTGCCTCATGTGATAGGGTTATCACTTGGGCCTGGTCAGTCTAGTTCCCTCTCTCTGACCCACAGATAACACACAGCCAGGGTTATACGCACAATGGCAGGCCACACACATCTACCTAGGCACCTGTAGTTTTCTTCAATAAGAAGAGGTGAAAAAAATAGAGGGATGAAAGACCTTTAGACTTCAGGGTCTGATGGTTCAGTCATTGTGAAATTTTGTGGCATGGATGACTGACGACTACCAAAAAGTGAAAACTGCAAGGACAACCGCGTGCATACATGGCACAAACATTCTGAAAAACAATCAGAACAATTTCTGTTGGAACTCAAATGCTACACAAGGTATAAAGAAGTTAGACACAATACACCAGCAGGTCCCAGGGAGAGATGTTAGAGGTTGAAAGCTACAGAATGTCACCGTGCACGACCCTGTACATTAGGGACATGAACATATTTTCTTAACTCTGACCTCCTCTGCCAACTCTACTCCTTCATTTCCTGGCAAGAGGGAAGTCTGTTTCCTCCCTGATATAAACATGCACATACTCACGCACACACACAAGCTCGGCAGCAAGTGACAGGTCATTGCTGGGTGAAAAGAGCCTGACCTGGGCAAACCAAGCCTGGCCTTGAAGAGCTGTCTGTGCTGTGGAGAAAGTGCTAGATGGAGACCGGGACTTTGAAGGAGTTTTTTGGTCTGTACAAATTAGTTTAGCAATGTACACAATGTGGGATGTGGATTACTGGGAATGAACAGATATGTTCTAAATGTGTGGGTTTGGTTTTATTTTTTTTTTGTTTTGTTTTTAAAGAAGGCTTGTATAAAAGGTTCACATGGCATCTAGTTGAAACAAGACATGGGTATCAGGACTGGAATCCAATGGGACGCAACAAAAAAAGCAGGAAGTTTTTTATTTTCATGCAGGTCCGAGAAAGCAGTCAGATACTGAAGCTCGTGGGACAAAGAAAAACCATGCCAACATGAAAGTGTGTGCTGCACAATGCCTTCAGAGCAACTTTAGCAACTGCCTGGTCAGGGTCATTACTAGTTTGATGACATTTTGGGAAATAGACCCGAGTAAATTCATTAGTAAATATTGCAAGCAGGTACAAACAAAAATAATAAATCTGTAGCAGGATTAATAATCCAGTCAGCAGTTATGAACACAAGTAATGTAGCTATGGCTGAGGAACAGTTGGAGGCTGAGGGGCTATAATTCACACACCATGCTGACAGTGCTGGCATTCCCCCCCCTATTCTTCACCAGTGTTTCCAGGGGCACAGTAATAGGGTTCATATCTAATATTTCAAAACAAAAAACTTCCAGGTTAAGCATATGCACACGTTGTGATTAACTCTAGATACAGACTGAGAGATCTGGAGCACTGAAAGTATATCTTGTCATGTGTCATTAATGCACACAAAGAAATGCGAAGAACACTGCATCTTCCAAAAGCATGTCTAATATGTAATTTGGTAGGTAAGAAAGACGCATTCTCTGCATAATATTATGATATATTCCTATATTACTTGTAATACACCAGTTTGTAATATAATGGAGTTAACCAAGAAATGTGCACCACCTGTTCAAATGTAAATTCTGACCCCATGCTGACAATAAAAACTGGGGAAAAACAAATTACTTCAGAACAATAAAAGTCACATTGTCAAGGTTCCCGTTTTTCAAAATTTTTCAACATGTAAATACACTATATGGCCAAAAGTATGTGGACACCTATACCCATATGTGGGTCTTCCCAAAACTGTTGCCACAAAGTTGGACGCACGCAAAGACATCGTATACAACTGTTTTTGGGATGAACTGGAACACCAACTGCACCCCAAGCCTCCTCACCCAACATCAGCGCCTGAGCTCACTAATGCTCTTGTGGCTTAATGAGCACGAATCCCCACAGCCACGCTCCAAAATCTAGTGGAAAGCCTTCCCAGAAGAATGGAGGATATGACAGAATCAAAGGGGTACTAAATCTGGAATGGGTTGTTCAACAAGCACATATGGGTGTGGTGATCAGGTGTCCACAAACTTCTGGCCATATAGTGTATGTTAAATGTTTATGGCTGTATGTCAGTCAAATTTTCTTGAAGTCGCTGTTTCTGAAACACTCAGCCTGTGAAGAGCGTGTGCTTACTACCTTGTCAGAGTGTATAGTTATAGTTATATCATTACAGCAGCTGTGCTGTGGCTCTCGGACTGCGGATCCTGAGTCTCTTTAAATCGATTGCAGTAAAATCATGGTTCCACCTGCACCAGGTGTCCAGCCTGCTCCTAAATCAGGGTGTAGTAGGGCTCATATGTATTCTACAGGATTGATGATTCCTGTGCATGTGCACTGGCTTTGCTCCACTTCATCCATACTGGGATCAGACAGGCAAACAGAGAGACAGTCTGGTCTCCAACACTGGAGGTCTCTGGTAGTCTGTGAAGTCTGCCATTCATCAAAATCAATGCCTGACCTTGATCTGCAATCTTGGCTGCAAGCGGCATCCCTGATGGCTCTTGGCTGGGTCAGATTCAGTGTTTCAAAGAAAGGCCAAAAGGACATGCGAGTTTATTGTTTTTGGCCAAGTTTAAAAGAAACCCCGACTGGCTCTCTTAAGTCAGTCAGTCCAAAAAAGAGAGAGGCAGAAGAAAGAACAGAGAGAAATGGATAAATCAGCTGAAGTAACATGAAAACGCAACAATGAGAGGTGAAAGACCAGATAGTACAGAGGTCATGTTTTACACCTCGAGCTGCTACTCTTTCTCCTGAATTCTTACCGTGTCCCTGTCTTCTACTTTCATCGGCTTATCTCCATTTAACATGACCTCGCTTTCCCTCTTCATCCTCTGATGAATGAGTGTTCCAGTGAAAATGTCTAAAGCATACTGCAAACCACCTCTTCTCCAAATATCTTCTGTTCAATTTTTATCCACACTTAACTGTATTACCTTGGGGCTATATTAATGCATATTAAAGCACATTAATCTCATTTACTCATTTCCTCCGTCCACTGATTGTACAACTCGGTCTTTTTCAAAATGCTGTCTCTCTTGTGCACCTTGGCCTCCCTATGAGAATTCAGATTCTTCCTGTCTCTCCTCAGCAGGTCTAAACTGTGGCCTCCCCACACTCCTCCTGCTCACGCATACACACATGCATGCACGCGAGGGCGCCATGGCCGAGTCACAACCCTCCTGGCCTTGCTCCGTCCCAAGCCATTTGGAGTGCCGCCAATCCAGGAGTCAAAACAGACCGAGGAGGAAAAGCTCTCTCCTGCTTTTACATCCCCTGGGTCATCAACTTGCTTAAATTTTGCATTCCTTCTTCCCAGGTCCCGAAATCTGCACTGTGAGCTCTCTCTCCCTCACTCCCTTTCTCCCGCTCTCGCGGGACTTCACATGGCACACTTGAGAGCAGTGTGAACTTTTTTTTCGTTCCATTACAGTAAAGATGCGTTTACATAAAGCTGCATAAGAGGACACTAATGTCATCTGCCACTTCAACATCTTACAATTTCCTTCCTGGGCATACTCTTTCACTGTACTATACTATACTATACTGTACTGTGTGTGTGTGTGTGTGTGTGTGTGTGTGTGTGTGTGTGTGTGTGTGTGTGTAAAGAAACCACTGCATTGCAAAATATTGTGGTTTTTTTACATAAGGGGACTCCGGTCAGGAGACCCTTTCGAAGTCCTTTTTACATAGTCAAATCTCGACCTGTTATACTTAAAATATACACGAGGGTCCAAACATCTTAGACCACAAGTGAAAGTGCTTCTATTTTTCATTCTTTTCCAATTTAATCTTTTTTTCTTTTTTTTTTAGCACAAATTATATTCTCGTCAATGACTAGAGTGAAGCGTATAATCTTAGAAACATCAATATAAATTTCAGAATTTCTCAGTATTTGGCGTAATTAATGACAGTGTGCACTTGAGCTGGAACGAACTCCACACGTGTAAAAGCTGACAATTCATGTTAGATTAAACCCATCGAGTGCCACCACAAGTGCCGTCTGAACACATGGTTTAATGGAAATGGTAAAACTGAAGTAAAATCTCATGTTTTTGAACATTTCCTTTGTGTGTTTTAACATTTTCAACATTTTAAAACCTTTTATTTATTTCCGCTTACTTCTGTTTCTTCCTCAATGTGATCTCAGACTTCTGGACCCCGCTGTAAAAATATTTTACCAAAACACCTCAACAATTTTTTATTGCAACAAGTAATAGGACATTTTTGTTTGTTTTACAAACTCAATTTATTACCCAAATATGTTACATTTTCCCTGCTGATTGCTTACGTACTAACCATACAGCATTTAATACTAAATGCAGATTAAACCGCAGCCTATGGGTTAGCAAGCAGTAAATCTTACTGGTTTCAGCCGAGATTACCCAGTACTACTTCTCTCTATTGTCCCTATTGTTTATTTCCTGACATATTTCTCATCGTGCCAAAGCCCTGCCTTTGTATCTCTGCTCTCACAAAGCACACAGCTATGTCTGGCCAGATCATCATGTTTGCCCACTACCACTACCCTGACCTCACACTCCTTTTTTACCCATTAGCCTTTGTGCCCATTTAACCTTCCTGAACAATATTTCCTTTTCTGTTCACATGCCATTTAACACTAGCTCCCAATACAAAGGTTAATGTACAAATACCCACTCCTTACCCATGTGAAATACTGATAGTGCAAGACAAAATATGATGCTATACCAGTTAAAGAGTTGAACAGACCCAAGAGAACATGGTGACATATAGCAAAACAAACAGAAGTGATCCAACAAATACTGGTTTACTGTGGCATGCCGTTTGGTTAAATAGCATGGCAACACGGATTTCACAAAACCTTGAAGCAAGAGAGCATCTGCACTGAGGCTCACTGGGAATTTGAACAAAGACAAGTATCCCTAAGCACTACATATATATATTCATTATGGGTAATTAGATAAACACATCTGGACTGTTTCTTTGAGAAACCCAAATGACCAGTGGTAGGTTGAGGGTGAAAATGATGAGACATATAGACATAGGAGGCCTTGATCAGTGCTGTTAAGACCCTTGCTGGGCAACATTCAACAAATAATACAACAACTAGGGCTTATTAATTCTCGAAAGTGAAATATATATAAAATATGAAAATATATATATATAGATAGAAATGATCACTCACTAGAACTGTGTAGATATGCAGGCAGCGATAGACAGGTGAGAAGTCCACCAAGTCCTGAGCACCAGGAACCTACAGAAAGACAGATCATGTTATTGGTGATATACAATATTTTTTTTAATTGATAAATGTGTAAAGCAAAGGGTTCTCCTTGTAACTTTCAATCTTCTATCTACTGTGTTAAAATGCACCACTGTAGTCACACCTCTGATTGGCTGAAACAATCTTACAAACTGTTTACAATTACAAATGTGAATCATGCTACATACATATACACACACATATATACATACACACTCCTGAACAAAATCTTAAGACCAGGGAAAATATTACAAGTATTCACACTTCGCGCTGGTGGATCATAACCA
>CM074948.1:13118533-13134255 GCA_037577455.1 Pangasius macronema | reverse complement strand
GACGAGGCCCTCAGTCAAGAGGGATGCCTGCTGCAGCATGTCCACATAGCCAGCCGCCGTTTGACGCCCCTGCACAATCTGAAGCTCCATTTTCCCATTGAAGAAAAAAGAACCCCATAAGACTTTCCTCCATCTTTCAGTGTCCCATGTTTGGTGCTCCCTTGCAAATTCCATACAAGCAAGTTTGTGGTGTGGGAGGAGATATGGCTTTCAAAGACGTTTTTTGTTCTTTAAGCCCTTCTCTCGCAGATGCCGTCTTATGGTCATTGGGCTGCAGTCANCTTCACGGACAGCTCGTCGGATCCTCCGGCTCAGTGCAGGTGAAATTCTTTTGGGTCTACCACTTGATTTTTTTGTCGCATAACTCTCAGGATCTTTTAAGAAATTTAAAATGACTGTCTTACTGCGTCCACTTTGCAGCTCAACAATCCTGCCACGTTCAAAAACAGAAAGCCTTTTTGCTTTTGCCATCATCATCATCAGTGTAACTGTCTGAAGGACAATGACATTAAAGCCATATTTTTGCACAGATTTTAAATTTTAAAGGCTATGGTCTTAAACTTTNTTGCCTACTCTCTATTTTTTGTCTCTTGCTCTTGTTTCTTCTTTTGGCATTTTGAAGAAGTACTTACAACCTGGTTAGGATCCACCAGTGTGAAGTGTGAATACTTGTAATATTTTCCCTGGTCTTAAGATTTTGATAAGGAGTATATATATATATATATATATATATATATATATATATATATATATATATATATGTGTGTGTGTGTGTATATATATATATATATATGTGTGTGTGTGTGTGTGTGAATATGTATATAAACGAAGTTTAATTTTTCAGTTAACACTAAATCAGGACGACTGAGAAATCTGTGCAAACAGTTGCATTTGTATACCTATCTTAATTTTCATTTAGGGTTGTTGTTTTTTTGTGAATAAGGTTTATACATTGTAAAGATATACACTATATAGCCAAAAGTATGTGGACATCTGATCCTCACGTTTATAGGTGGGCCTTTCCCCAAATTGGTGTCACAAAGCTGGAAGCACACAACTGTCTAGAATATCTTTGTATGCTGTAGCATTACAGTTTCCCTTGGCTGGAACTAAGGGGTTCGAGCCCAAAACGTTTCTCAGTATGACAATGCTCATGTGCATAAAGCAACGGCCACGAAGACATGGTTTGTCAAGGTTGGAGCGTAAAAGCTCAAGTGGCCTGCACAGAGCCCTGATCTCAACCCCACTGAACACTTCTGGGATGAACTGGAGCCCTGACTGCAGCCCAGGTCTCCTCACCCAACATCAGCGCCTGACCTCACCAATGCTCTTGTAGCTGAATGAGCACAAATCCCTACATCCATGTGCCAAACTCTAATGGAAAGCCTTCCCAGAAAAGTGAAGACTAAATCTGGAATGGGATGTTCAACAATCACATAAGTGTAATGGTCAGATGTCCACATTTTTGCCTATATTCTGTAATTTGCTTGTAAATTGTGAATACTTCATGTCAAAATGTAACAGTGGCATATCCAAGGGTTGTCCGAGAATGGTCAAGAGCATAATGCTATTACTGTGTGGGCTTCACAGTAGCTCTATATGTGTATAGCACTTATGGGATTTGGTTAGACTACCTACAAGACAAATATATTTCAATCAATATAAGATATATATAGATATCATTCATTAACTTTGGATGACCTGCATATCAGTAATAAATCTCAGTTGTGAGTGTGATATACTGAACAGTAGTGACATCTAGTGTATGGAAACCTGTTATTACATCCTGAAATTAAATCCTTTAATTAAATGTATAGGTCATATATAATATTAGTTACATCATTTTATGTTTTTTGATATAAACAAAGACTAATATAGGCTAAAATTCACATTTAACACGAAAATGGATCTGCTACTTTACTTAAAACTTACCTTGACGTATAACTATTTAGAGGACACAACTATTTATCAGGAAGTAAATCAAAGAGAACAAAGTAAAATAAAATAATGAAATGAAATATGTGTGTGCTTGGCTGTTCAGCAGTTGTGTTGCTGATGGCACTGCGACTGCTCCACAACGCTGGTCTTTAGAGTTGCCAGGTTCTCTTTTTAATCCCCGAGCTACACTTTTTTACTTTATATGCAGTATAGTATATTTTTTAATAAAATATAAAGCATGCAGGAACGATTACATTTCAATCCATTTCATAATCTTTATATTTGTGCGGTATTGGTGTATTACTTTGAGAGGGAGTGAATTGTTTTACTCAGGCTAATGGCTATTCTTTATTTTTATGTAAATAAAGAAATAAAAATAATAAATTGGTTTTTAATAATGTTTTACAAAAAGTAAAATTATTGTATAACGTCACTGCAGTACACTGTAGTACATCTGATGTCGGTAGTTAGGAAGGAGAATACGTTTATCTGTCAACAATGAGCTGGTTTTTGTGGTGATACAAAAGCTGAGTCGTGCTAGAGATCTGGCAACCCTGCTCAGCGCCAAACACACTCTTCAGGTAAGCTGGTAACGAGGGAGGTTTTCTGCTGTGCAGCCGGCGACTGGCGCCAAAATTCGGTAAGAAACACTGTACTGCCAGTAAGAGTATGCTAGAAAAGTCTGCTAAATCATTTACTCACTGTAAACATGGAAGAGAGACCGAGAACTAACAAGTTAGCTAACCTAGCTAAGTGTGCTGGTGTTCACCCTCCAGCGAGTAAACTCGCAGTTAACCATTTACGTGTGCGCTTATTTGCTTTCATAACATTGGCTAGTTAATCAGAGTGCATCTTTTGTGTCAATAAATTTGTGTATTAAAAAAAAAAAACCTGAACAGTGAAAGCAGTTTAGGCTAGCTACCATATTTATAAGGCGGAAGTAGTTGAAGTTAGTAAAGTATAGTAATAACATGACAGTACAGCTAACGAGCTAGCGCACTGACTGACCCAGTTAACCTAGTCAGGTTAATGAGCACAGGTTTAAACCGAATCACGTTCACAGACCCTGAATTTACGGTGCACTAACCGAGGGTGTGTGTGTGTGTGTGTGTGTGTGTGTGTGTGAAGAAAAACACGCCGAGTGACAATACAGTGGTGTGTGTGGTGGAAGAAGGGAAAATATGCTGACAGCTGTAGTGTTTCCTGCTATTATATACAACTGTCTTAGTTACAAACAGACTTTATTTAATAAACAGCCTTTTCATTTAGGTTTAGTGGGAGTTACTATACAGGATGTTGCTCCACAGGAAATTACTCCACAGGAACAGGTTTCAAAATAGAGAGAGGATTTCTTGGTCTTCATATTTTACTGGTATAGCTACAACTCTCAACTTCACTCTCTGTTTATCTGTATCTGTTTCTCCATTAATATGAAGTATTTTCTGTAAACACCCTTGGGACAACATAGGAGTAAGTCCAGAATGATATAATATGTATTCATTCACTATTTGTTCACCGTCAGTAAGGATTTGTCAGGGTTGATTTGGATCCCGAGCTTATCAGCCAGGAACACTGGATGTGAGGCAGGAATACACATCAGTCCATCACAGGGCACAATGTATTTTAATTTTGCTTTTAGACACACAAAAATATAATTAATTGTAGAGAAACAAAGCCTCTCGGATGGAAGTCCTTCATCAGCTGTGCAAGCCGTTCAAATTCCTGGGATAGAAGTCGTTACATTCATTCCTTACACACTGTCAGTCATGTCTATTTCTGACTGTAGAACAACTGTTAAAGTAGTCAAATCTTAAATTAGCCTTGAGCATTTTAGACAGTTACCATTTGGACCATGTATTATATTAGGCTCCTATATATTAATTAGGCTCCAACACTAATTTGTACCTTTTTGTTCCTAGGGTTGAAATTCTGACGCTGTCTGCTTTCACTATTGTTCTGGTTCTCACAATGGCTAAAATATGCACGATATCCGATGAGTCTGACACATCAGGTGATCAAGAAGACACAGAGCACCTACAGGCCAAGCAGGGAGGTGAGGCGTCTCACTCTGAGCACTACCTAGCTGTTACACAGACATCCCGAGGTGAGTCTGTCTCTAGGCTTGGGCCTGTGGGAAATGTACAGATGCATTCACCTGTGTCATGTACTCCGTATCCAGGAGGCACAAACACAAAGCACAGTGATCCCTAGTTGAAAACATGTCATCTAGTTTTGTGAGTAAAGAAAGTAAAGCGTTAGAGATGAAGAATTTACACACACTAACATTAGGATTTATAACGTTCATGGAACATGCCACATTGTCTCTGTTATTACTGATTGTAGGAGAGGTAATGGCAAGGTCCAGAAATTTCTCTATAAATGAAGAAGACTTCCAGGAGGCTAGTGATGGGAAATCCGGAGCTGGAGATGGAGATCCTTTCCGACCTCGTTCCCGCTCAGCACCTCCAGTTTTATGGGCCGCAAAGAAATACGGCAGAGAGCTGAGGAAGATGAGCGATGAGTTTGACACCTTACTTGACAAAGGGGTAAAAATAAAAAAAACCTGTAATTCAAATAGAAGAGCAGAAAAAGTGATTGAGGGATTGAAGCTGCTGGCAGATTTAAGGAATATTTCACATGTTTGGTGTTAACCTCTGTAGTCTGATGCAGAAGGTGTGGAGCTGAAGGTGTGGCTAACAAGTCAGGAAAGCTTCTAGCCACCAGTTTAGCATTGTGCAAACTACCAGCTCATATCATCCCACACATGCCTCAAAAACGATGTTTGGCTCATAAAATACCATGTGTACATAAACATCAGTATAAATTTGGGGCAGTCTTGGCCTAATGGTCTGAGAGTCAGACTTCTAACCCGAAGGTGAACCTGAAGGTCGTGGGTTTGAGTCTCGGGTCCGGCAGGGATTGTAGGTGGGGNCTCTCTGCCACCCTCAATACCACGACTGAGGTGAGACCCTTGAGCAAGGCACCGATCCCCCAACTGCTCCCCGGGCCTGCAGCTAAAATGGCTGCCAAGTGCTCCGGGTGTGTGTTCACGGTGCGTGTGTGTGTGTTCACTACTGTGTGTGCACTTGGATGGGTTAAATGCAGAGCACAAATTCCGAGTAGGGGTCACCACACTTGGCCACGTCACTTCACTTTACTTCACTATTTACAAATGAAACTACAAAATAGTATTGGCATCCAAATGACTTGTAAATTTAGACACCAAACATGTCTTCAATACCTTTCAACTTCTACATCATGAAACGACTAGTTTTTAAGATTTAAGAAAAATCAGCCTACATGTCTAAGTAAAATGTCTTGCTTTTTACCTGAAATGTAACTAAGCAGGAAAACTACACACAGTTAATGTGTATTATGTGTAATATTAAATTACACATAAATACTAAAGTGTAATGTGAATATTAAATTCCTCCTGTGACAGATGAAGAGGGTGAGGAGTGCAGGTACAGCGCGTCAGATGCACACCTCCCCCAGCTGGTTCAACTTCCTCTGGAGCCACCAAGAGTCAGACACTGAGAACGTAAGCAGTCTGACAGCTCAGAACAGCCGTCCTGCAGAGTGACACAGCGAGAGAGAGAGCACTGGTTGTGCTGTGTATAAGGGATGAAGAGGAAGCTTTCAGACCCCAGAAGTGAAGGACTGATGCTCTGTCTTCATGGACTATTCTAAAACTTTTCTCAGAAGTTGTTGGATACTGGGACCCTGGACCAGTCAGTCTCCAACGTCGCCTGAGTGACGTTTACTACTACAGAAAAAAAAACAGATGGAGATTCTTTCTTGGGCCTGTGCTCCATTACTGTGGGCAAACTATGCAAGCTGTTTTGTGAGAATGACTGGTTAGTTCAGTGTGTGTGAGATTCAATCAGAACTACTGGAGCATGAAGAAGGATGTTACACTGTCATTCACTGCCATGTTTCTTGGCTATGGTATGAAAAATGAAATCTGTACAAACACAACAACAAACATATCTTTCAGGTGCAAATTTTATATCTTTTTCATCAAATAATCATACTAAATCAACAGATGATTAATTTTAAAATAAAACATAAGTAATAGCTGATCTGTCCTGTTGCTCTGTGTAGGGGTATGAAGGGTGGGTGAAAAGAACTTTGAACAGTTTTTGTGTATGATTCACATATTCTGCTATCTCTGTCTTTATGGAGCATTCTACAACCAGAGAGCAATAAAGACCACAAGAGATAGCAGCAGGGCCTTGGTTTCACTGCTATTACTTGTAACATCAATAAATATAACTAGAAAATAAAATAGAAATAGAACATAGAAAAATGTCTTGTAATGCCTTTATGATTTTTAGATTATTGAATAATCTACCATTACATTTTATAACCACTACAATGTGAAAAATAAATAAGAATTTATTAAAGAAAGCACTGCAAGAGTGTGGTTTTGTATTGTTCTTAAACAGTATTTTTATTTAATTTGTGTTTAAATATAATTTAAATAATATGAATATATTAATAATTAGTATATATGGATTAGTGTAAAGAATTCTGATAAAACACTAATCTACACTCAAGTAGCCATGCATGGTTTTCAGCACTTTCAGTGTTTAAAAAATGACATTGCTATCATTTACATGCAGTCACAAGACACTTCTTAGACATCTAGCACTGAAATTCGAAACAGTAATATCTTACTGAAAACACCATAAATATGTCCGTAATAACATTTTATTCATTTTTATTCTGCTGATGATGAACTTTCATCCCTCATTGCAAGAAGACAGATTCTGTTTGATCCAATATCATTTTAATAATGAAAATGACTGTAATTACCAGTCAAACTCAAATTTAATGCATTCCAGATTACTCTTCAGAAGCTCAGTGGTTGATCTTTATAAGTTAGTTATGGCACTGATTACAATATTATAATTATTTATAATAATGTATTATAATTACATATACAATACAATACATATAAAAGTTACACACACACATATATATATGTCTGGTTTTTAGGGAGACCTGTAGTTATAATTTCCTGATTTTCATTCAATCATGAATCTCCTTTTTCGTTGTTATATAAAGAAAACTATGAATTGTTAACATTTCTTTTTCTGTATGTTTCTGATGTTCAGCTCTGAGAGCCCTGACATCGCCATCATGTTCAATTTCACCAATAACAAACTCATGAAGTAATATATTAATCAACAACCAGTTGAATAAACCTAAACGAGTAAGTCTGGAAGTCTGACAAAACTGATAATGTTCTAGATTTGACACTGCAGGTAGTCTAGAGTACCAGTGAGGGGTCCCAGCAGAACTTCTCCCTGCAGTCCAGAGCAGAAAGTCTTGCCATGTCACTGTCACTGAGCTCAAAGTCAAACAGGCACCCGTTCTCCTGCACCCGGTCGGGCTGGCATGATTTTGGCAACACCGGTATGTTTTGCTGCACAGCCCACCTCAGAAGCACCTGAGCCGGAGTTTTTCCACAGCTTCCTGCCATCTCCTGAACCAAAGGATCAGAGAGGAGGACGCCTGTCCCCAGGGAGGAGTACGCTTGGAAACACACTCCACTTTCCTCACATAATGCCCTTAGCTCCCTCTGAGCCAACCTGGGGTGGAATTCCACCTGGAGAATGGCTGGAACGACTCTGCAGCTCTTCAGCAGCTCCTGCATGTGCTTCACCGTGTAGTTCGACACTCCAATGGCACGGAACTTTCCCTCTGCATGGAACTCCTCCAAGGTTGCCCAACTTTGAGCTCGATTGGCAGGGTTTTGCTTATCCTTTACATCCAGCCCCTGTGTACCAGGCCAGTGGATGAGAAACAGGTCAATATAATCTAAGCCTAGTTGCTCCAGGCTTCTCAAACAGCCATCCCTGGCTTTGGAACCCTGGTCCCTGGGACTTAGTTTAGACGTTATGAACACATCAGCTCTGGAAAGCCCATGTTTGGGCAACAAGGTGCGAAGGGCCTGGCCAATATCTGCCTCATTGCGGTACACTGCTGCTGTATCGAAAGCTCGGTAGCCTGCTGTTAAGGCAGCATCCACAGTGCGATAAGTTTCCTCAGGGCCTCGCAAACGGAACGTGCCCAAACCCAACAGTGGCATCTGAGCTCCAGTGTTCAGCTGGACACAAGGCCTGTGGTCAGTCATTGGGAACTATTAAGCACCGAACAAGACCCAGATCTAATCTGTAAAATACAAGGTCACAGAGAAATTAGCTCTCAATCACATCAGCTGTGAACTATAATACCTGTACATGAAAGTTATAATTCACTATAATAGCAACAGCTGTAAGTGAAAGCTGTGTAAGAGCTGTACATGAACGTCTCCATTATACTGATACTGTCTTCCAAAATGCTGCATGTATTTAGCACCTATAAACCAAGAGCTTTGCAGGGAGAGAGCCAGATTAGGCTTTGGTATAGACAGAAATTAGAAATAAATTAACCTGTAGCATTACTTGAAAGACAGAAGTGAAGCACATGGCAAGCTGAGTATGTTGTCTGCAAATGAAATTCATTCGCACCAATGGACAAAGCTTCAGCATTGTTGATGTAGGGCCTATACTTTAAATCACATTTGAACATTAACAGTTTTCAGCGTTGTTTCTAATATAGCCTAGAGGTGATAAGTCCCGGCACAATGACCCTACAGTGACTAGCACACAGGCTCCCAACCCGGGTCCTGAGTACCCCATTAGTAAATTCATAAATGTATAAATTCAAGAATTACAATAGTTTATTATACAAGTCTGAAACACAACTACAGTGATGAAAACTTTCTCTAAACGGAACTTTGACACAAATTTCGCAATAGTTAAATTTAGTTTCTCCGGTACTCTCCAGCCATGTTCAGTTTTACCTCGATCACGTGATAATATGGGCGGGACTGGGTCCTGGAGTTTTCCCTGTCCTGCACATTTTAGTGTTTTCCCTCCGACACACCTGACTTAACTCAGGAAGAGCTGTTACTCAGGTGCACCAGGTGTGTTGAGAGCAGGGAAAACACTAAATTGTGCAGGAAAGGGAGTACTCCAGGAACAGGGCTGGGAACCTGTGCTCTAAACCAAGATCCTTGTCAATCATACAAAATACTAGACATATATGTTCAAATATGCTCTGGATCACGAGTAAAAATGATTAAACGCCTCAAAAACACTGCACTGTTTACTAGATCTGGTGCAGTATCTAACATTCCCGAAGAGTTACTACTAAAGCACAGTTAGCATCAGGAAATTCATAAGTGTGTGAATTCAAGAATTAGAGTAGTTTATTATACGAGTCTGAGACGCAAATGAAGTGACGAAAACTTACTCTAAACGGAACTTTGACACAAATTTCTAAATAGTTAAAATCCTGTTTCTCCGGTACTGTTCGGCCATGTTTAGTCTTACCTCGATCACGTGATAACATGGGCGGGACTCTGGCGTTCGTAACCATAGAGACACCAGGACTGACGCGGCTTACTGGACGCTGAACCGTCCAATCAGATGAGCGCGGGACTGACAGCGTTAACTCTAAACTCTAACTCTAAACTGTTAGGAGTTAGGAGACTCTCTTGACTGACAGAACATACCGGTATATCTATACATCTGACTTTTAAAGGTTTTACTTCTATTTTGCTTCAGGATGTTAATACAAAACTAAAATGTGTCTCTGTCTGCCAGCTATGTAAACTTACATAGCGAATTTAGATTGAAATAAACATGGATTTATGAGCATTGTAAGCTAATTTTGAAGGAAACCATCTTTACTCTGAGAAAAATATATAACTGTACATACAGGTCATACTATACATAGGATATACATAGTAGGTTTATCCAGAAGACATAGCAGGGGAAAATCTTGAGAAAATGTCAGTTATTACCAAGTCCCTATTACCTCTGTTACCTATTAACAACAGCCTGCATTTGTTTCTGTCAGCAGGTCAGTCTCTTGAAGTGAAGTAACATCATGCCAGTCCAGGCCTTCTCATTCCCTATACCTGAAACCAGATTCTTTCAGGTTGGCCAACACGTCTACAAGTTCAAGATAAGACGAGGAAGTAAAATCAGGCAAGAGAGAGGATTAAATAGCTTGTTATATATTCCAATATTATAATTAACTACCTATAATATAGAAATATATGTTTTGGGGCATAAACACTCCTTGGCAAACAATCATGTTTTGGTTAATAAGGCAAATGGAGTGCATTTATTTATTCAACTTCAATAACTGCTTTATCCTGGTCAGGTTTGCGGTAGATCCAGAAATTGTAGGAGCACTGAGAACATGTGTGACTCCAAACAGACATCAAGCAACATTCCACTCTTGATGGATTACATATACACTGTAAAATTTAATATAAAAGTTCTTTGTAGCCTAGGGCAGAGCTTTAGGAGATTGTTGACTGACCCTCTGCTGGTATATTAACTCCACTTGCTCATTTACTTTGGGTGTTTTGTAGTGGTGAAGAAGACATGTTGGACAGTGAGATTGTCAATGAGGAACTTGAGGTAACAGACAGAGAGAGAACTAGTTCAATCACATTACATGAACTATAATAGCTGTACGTGAAATTCTTCATTATCACAATACTGTCTTACAGAATGCTGTACGAGTTGTACTCATGAGCCTGGACCATCTTCATCCATTCGCCACGCAGCATTTCAACATCTTTCCCTGTACGCTATATTCTATGCTTACGATAGACAGATATACATGTACAGTTATACTCTTCACTCTGTAGCCCTGCCTATTCAGTGAATGTATGAATTCAACTCCAGCGACTACATTGCCATTGTTTATTGATGATTAAAAGTTAGCTAAAACCTAAAGTAGCTGTGAACTGTTGTTCAGAATAATTTTCAGAATGATTCAGTACTCTGCCTGCAGATAAGAGTAGGTGGGAGCGTGTGTCGAAGTTAAGATTCAAGAAAGGAAACAGTAAATTATTTGCTTACCCCTTCCTCATCACATTGTATGTGGAGACAAATGAGCCAATCCCTCCACTCACAGGTGAACAACACTTAGTAGCTTATACATACACATTCCTAAACAACATCGTGATTAGCTGTGTAATTAGTGCCTGCATCTGTTTTTGTCCTCCAGTGAACCATGCAAACAAATGGGTCCCTTCAGTAAGTACTGTACCCCATCTGGTGTGAATTTATACCAACACAAACTTTTTAACAACTATTATTCCTCATAACTATTTATCCTCTCATGTATTTCACAGCTAAAGTAGTTACATTACATCCTCAGTATACTGTTAATGAGATAAAATATGATGCTAGTTAAAGAGTTTACTGCACAATATGATGCAACTCTATGATCCCCCACCTCTGACAGTTCTGACAGTTCTGTTGTGTAGCATGGAAAGTCGCAAAGATTGTGTAGTACATGTCAAATCTATTTACAATGGAAATAAATGTGAAATTGTTCCACTTATATTTACATTTAATTCTGCTCATTGTTGATGTTTTAAATCTGTGTAATTGTTTTGTGCATTCTCTTTAATCAGTGATTTTAATTTGATTTTCGGGCTTGTGGTTTCCTGTACAGGAGAGGGAATCTAGATTGGACAGTCCACAGCTTCCTACTTCCTGTGCCCTTCCCCCAGCGAATGAACCCAAGCGCAGGAGAAGAGAGGAACCACAAGAGGGCCCTCTGAGCTCAGACTACCATTATGACAAGGTGGACGCACATCTGTGTCTCCAGTAGGTGTTGTAAATATGTGGTCAACACATTTCCCTCTTTTTTTCCTTATTCTAACTTTTTAAGTCTCTTTCTTTTTTCTATTCATTTTCTAAAAGCGTAGATAGTGTAGATAGAAAAGTGTAGCTTTCTTGTGTGATTATCAGCAGATGGATGCGAAGCTCATTACTGAACGTGCCTAATCTTACAGGGCAGCTGGTCCCCAAATTATCTTTTGGTTAAGATTTTAATTATGATAATTTAAAAAAGTGCATATACTGAGTCTTTTTTATTAGAGCATACCCAGGATACATGGTAAAAAATGCATGGCATAGGTCAAAAGATGCTTCATATTAGCGAGTCATGTTCAACCAAGGCAAAACCACAGCTGAGCTCCAGTAACACAGGCAAAGTCAAAACCCGAAATTGCTGTGTAGAAAAGAACTAGACAATAGGAATACGAGACATTTACATTACATTACATTTACATGGTTCTACTGATTTGCTAAGAGATTTTATCCAAAGCAACTTACAGTTAAAATAGGAGCAGCTGAGAGTTTAGAGCCTTGCTCAAAGCCCCAACAGTGTCAACTCACAACCTTGACTTCCAAAAGTGGGATTTGAACTCATAACCTTTAGCTCAGGAGCCTAAAGCCTTAACCACTGAGTCAAAGCTGACCAGTCAGAGTCAGTGCAGAACTATAGTGATAACACACTCAAGGCTTCATGAGGAACACAGCCTATCAGAGGGATATAGTATATGTACAGGATAAAGACATACCAAGACTAATTATGCAATAATAATTTTGGGCATAGGCAGCACAAAGTTTAGAAGTGAAGAAAGCCAGGAAGCGGAAAACAAACATGAGGACTCGTGATGATTATTTTGGGAGAAAGGAGTGCTTTTGAAGTTGTGAAGAATTTAGCTCTTTGGCTTGACAATGATCTTGTACAACAATAAGCATCAGAACAGTTCAACAACGTTCATGGTTTATTATGTGAATTATAAGTTAGTTGGTGTGGATGTATGATGTTTGATCTATATGATTCTGTCTATATTTATAATTTCTGTTCTGTCTATTTTGTCATTTTCTTATGGATTGTGCATCTTGGACTCTTGGAATTCAAAAGATGTGCTCACCTTTGTAATCCAAGTCTCTGTGTTTGGGACACTACCACTAAAATTTAAAACAAAAACAAAGACTGAAAACAAAGGACAACATATGGTTGAAAACAGTATGAATTCCATGTCATACAGCCATTAGATTTCAGTGTGGCTAATCAGAGACACATTACTCCAACTGTAAACGCATGTGATTCAGATCTTTTCAGGATAGAATCCAGGTACAGGACACATGAGACAGCTCTGTGTGAAAAGGATCTTTGTCACTAGTCTTATGTGCTACATTAGGCGACTGCCTGGAGGCGGTGGTTATAAAATAGAGGCGGCGCCATGGCCATCANGCCATCATTTAGCCAACAGGCTGAACATAATTGTTAACTATTACATAAATATCCCATCCTAAAAGAGCATATCTATAAACCATCCAGAGACTGATTTGACAGTTCCTGTTAAATCAGATTTGTGCAGTTGTAGCTGTAGGCTTGTTCTGTGTACCACAGTTTAGATAATCCAGTGTCCTGCCCGGTCCAAAATACACAGTGTTTTTCAGGTAATTGGTGTGGCCTCAGGTGGAGAAGCTTGCAGACGTGCCTCAGACAGGCTTTTTGTTTTTATGTTAAATGTGCTGGAAATGGGAACCGGAATTGAATGTGTCAACTAACAAAGAATACATACCTTTTTAATCTCTGTCTGTCTCTCTCAGACACTCGCCGAACCTGTCTGAAGGTGCAGATGAGATGGTTTGTGGCAATGAGGTGTGTATGTAAGAGAGATCTGTCTATTGCTTGTGCACAGAAACGTTGTCTGTCTGTGTCTCGGTGCTTAATCATGCGTTATTACACAACCTGACATATTAGTGTAATCAGGTTTCATAACAAGCCTCAATATGTTCATTACTAAAACAATGAACCTGCTTTTATAACTAGTGTTAAATTTATGAGCCTACCCATCACCTTATACCCACTCTTGTCTCTCAGGCATGTGCTTCAGAGGAGTCTTCGCCAGGTGCCATCAGCCCAGAGTTTCATGGTGAGTCACGTAGTCAGTACGAACATCACTTTAACTCTTATCTGCTTTCCGCAGTCATTTTTCTACCAGATACATGTAGAAACTAATTGTGATGACTGGAAATCATCTCTCAAGTTGTTGAGCAGGATGCCCCTGATTCTAAATCCACCGAGAGCGAGAAATCTGGAGTCCTCGCTAGACTGGCTAGGTGAGAAACCCCTCAGCAGCTCACAACCTGATGTGTCTGTGCACTGATTCTCCACTGCTCCATCGTTCTCCACTGTTTTATGTTTTATTTTCAGCATTGCAACGTTTCCCTTCTCCCTGCTGTTCAGACGGAGCTGATGACACTGTCAAGTTCACAGGCATTTTCATATTGGTCCTTATTTGAAAATGAATTCTGTTAACCCCAGAAAATGTTTCAGTGTTCTTTTACAAAAGACATCACATTTCACATTTTTCAATAAAAAAAAGTATATTTGAGATGAAAACTTCACTTGTAACCTGCCTCTCTCTTAGAAAAAAAACCCTGTGTTTTGTGCCCTCGCTAGTATGAAGGAGGTGACTAAGTTCACTTAGGCTTTACATACGTGTCCTCCTGTCTCTGCTCATCTTCCCAACCACACATTTACCCTACAGCAGCCTTCACAGATCATCACAAGCTACGCTCTTAGGGAAAAATAGGGTTTCTGTACCTTATGTGTCCTAAGGCCACCTTTCCTAAAAGTGCAACTTTTGTCATAGGGTGATAAATATAGATATATGATACTTTATTGTTTGTATAGTATAGACCAATTAAAAATTAAATTCTCAAAGTGTGCTAACTTTAGTCATGATTGAAAGGTCCCTGAAGCCACATTTGACTCTTGCTTTTTTATTTTCAGTTAGTACTGCAACATTTTAACCTAGAAACATGAACAAAATATATTAATATCATTTTTTTCCTTCTGTGAAAAGTTACGTTGTCATTCTACTGGTGCCATGATGGTAAAGGAGGCTATGGAGACAGATCTTTGTAACAAGTTGTACACCTATCAGATTTAATAAGAAAATGAGTAGAAGTGTACATCAACCCCCAGATAACTCATCTCAGAGAAATAAATGTAGGTTACATCAGTATATGAAATATGAACAGGGAAATGAGAAATGTATTTTTTAAAGTTGTGTAACAATGACGAAACAGATAAATGTAGCAGGATCTGGAATGCTATCTTTAACTTTAATGGGGTTAGGATAAACAGGATAAACATAATATAATGTGATAGTCATAGCTCTGTGGGGTTGCTCTCTTTCCTGTCCATTTCATTTCCTTCCTTTTCCTCTGACGTTTTGTATTAAATAAAGCAACTAAAATCATGTTCAGTTGATTCGCTGAATATATGTACTATTTTGGAAACTGAAAATAAACTTTTGGATGTATAATAATGTCAACGTAATATCTGAGTAACAGTTTAATATAACAGACAACAGACATCTGTTATAAGTCTCTCTGCACACACTTATGCTTACACACAGAGGTCTGTAAATGTGCAAAAGGTGGGTTCCATTGGGACAATAGAAGTACCCCTGACAGGTATGTCATTTTTAGATCTTCTCTGTTTGTATCTTCTTAACATGTAGGTTAAAAAAATGGCGTCTTATCAAATAAAAACATCTTGAATACACCAATCAGCCATAACATTAAAACCACCTGCCTAATATTGTGTAGGTCCCCCTTGTGCTGCCAAAAAATCTCTGACCCATTGAGGCATGGACTCCACAAGGCCTCTGAAGGTGTGCTGTAGTATCTGGCACCAAGACATTAGCAGAAGATCCTTTAAGTCCTGTAGGTTGCGAGGTAGGGCCTCCATAGATCAGACTTGTTTGTCCAGCACATCCCACAGATGCTCGAATGGATTGAGATCTGGGGAATTTGGAGGCCAAGTCAACACCTTGAACTCTTTGTCATGTTCCTCAAGCCATTCCTGAACCAATCCTGCTCAAAGAG
>CM074948.1:13080198-13097094 GCA_037577455.1 Pangasius macronema | reverse complement strand
CCAACATGAGCTGTCCCTCTGATGTACTCGTTCCTAATCCTGTCCAACCTCGTCACTCCCAAAGAGAACCTCAACATGCAAAGGTAAACGACGCTAAGAGGAAATCTAGCAAAAATCAGTAAACCCAAGTATGCCATGTACAGTGAGGGGAAATAAGTATTCAGATTCAATTTAGATACATAATTGGCCTCATTATCAAGCTGGATAAGAACGGATTTATGTGTAAATCTTTAGTATGAGCGCTCGCACAAAACATTTGGTACTCATGAAAATCTCGTGAATTCAGGAAAACGTTCGTATCCTACTCCTGACTGCATGTAGATTTACAGATAAGAAGACTAATTAATGTAAAACTCCACTTTATTGACTTCAGATCATATCATTTGCGTGATTTAATGCACGTTTATATATGGAACAAACTGGCAAGTTTAAATGAATTAGTTTTATTACATTTACAGCATTTAGCAGAGCAACTTCGACAAGAGCTTTGGATTCTCTATTAGAAACACGTCCTCATGCTACTTCACTAGGAATACCAGTCATTTTATATTATCGCCAATAATTAAGGAATATAAAAAATATAGAAAAAGCCTCAGCCTTTTTCCTCCATACATAGCACTGATCATTATGGCCAAACAGTTCAAAATTTGTTTCATCAGACCAGAGAACACTCCCCCAAAAAGCTTGTACAATCTTCAGAATGGATTTTTTATACCAGTCTTAAATTAGGGTGGATGCACATATTTTAGTACCTGATGCTTCCAACTCCTTCACCAGTTCCTTTGTTTGTGCCTCCTTCCTGAACAATGTGGTGTCTGTGTGGTCCAAAGATTTTTATATTTGCATACATTTGGTTGTACAAACGCTTGTGGTACCTTTTGATCCTAAGGAGGAACTGGACTTCTGGAGGTCCACAATGTTTTTTCTGAGATCTTGGCCAAGATGCTTGGATTTTCCCCATGCTATCAAGGGCAAACAGGCACTGGCTAGAAAGGTAGGCCCTTTAACAGCCATGGATGCACCTTCATTAACCCCTAATTTTGACAACTGCCCAATCAGAAGTCATTATCTCAATTTCCAGAATTTTCCAGACTGTTTAAAAAGACAGTCAACTTGGTACGTGTAGAATTCATATATAGTGTATTACAGCTGAAATAAATCTCTCTAATCGATTGTTTTAAAATGACCTCTTATGTCAACAAAGATGTTGTCATAATTGACTTGCCAAAAAATATACGGTAGCATGAAATGTGTGGAGTTGTGAAAAACAAGACCGAATATCTTTAGCCTGGGTGTACGTACATTTTTGGCCTCAATTGTAGATATAAATGCTGCAAATAAAACGTTCTCATGCAAATTGCAACTGGTATCATTATAAAAGCCACTAATGGGGAAAACGTTACGCAACAAGTAGAAATCAGGGTGAAGGTGAAGGAGCTTCCTCAAGATCTCAGGGATAATATTAAGTGAAAGTGAAGTGACGTGTAGCCAAGTATGGTGACCCATACTCGGAATTTGTGCTCTGCATTTAACCCATCCAAGTTTGAATGGATAAAGCTACATAGAAGTCATAGAAAAGACTGTAAACATCCCTGTCAGTACAACTGGTTCAGTTCTATGCAGGTGAAAATTTAAAAGTTAGCGGAATCACAAATAATTGTCCGGACAGGTGTGCCATACAAAATTCCACAACGCGCTCTCAGACTAATGATAAAGAAGGTAAGAGAGAAGTCATCATTCACTCGGAAAGCGGGGCAACCTGAAAGCATCAGGAACAACGGTGACAGAACAATAAGCACAAAAAAAGAAGCACAGAGATGCACGTGTCAGACGAAACAAAAATAGAACACTATTAAGCTTGTTGTTGGAAGCATCATGATACGGGGCTGCTTCTCTGCAAACTGTACTGGAGCATTACACGTTATTGAAGGAAATGTGAACGGAGCAAAGTACTGGGACATATTAGAGGAGAATTTAATCTCATCAGCCAAGAAACTGAATCTGGGGAGAAGATGGATGTTTCAACAAGACAATGACCCCAAACATACAGCCAAATTAACCCAAGAAGGCCTTGCATAGTCTAGCCAATCTCCGGACTTGAATCCCATTGAAAATTTATGGAGGATTTTGAAATTCCAAGCCCATCAGTGGGACCCTCATAACCTTAGGGAATTGAAGACAATCTGCCAAGAGGAATGGGCCAAAGTTGAACCGCAAATCCAGCAAAAGTCTAATTAATTGTTACCATAGATGTCTCGATGCTGTAATTGCCAACAACAGCTTTGAAACCAAGTACTAACTTGTGGTATCTGAATACTTTGTTCCCTATCAATTTCATTTTTTTTATGCTTATGAACACATACTCTTTGTTCATATTTGCTCATCATGTGTAATTTTGAAGTGCACACTAAATTAAAAAAGAAAAATCTAACGTCGAAAACCCAAAATCAAGGCCCAAGTCTCAATTATTTGGGCTTCAACTCTCACTCTTTTCCACCACGTTATAGATAGGATATGTCTCGTTTGGCAACGATGTACTAAGTAAAACACATCACAGATGAAAGAATGCAGAAAATTGCCATTTTCTAAACCGTTGGCTCTGCATTGCAGTACTCTTGATGACAAGGAATGACTAGACAAAATGACTGAATAAAGTTAGTTAGGTAACTGGGGTAACTGACTACAGATGTCAAAACTTTTAAAAAAAATTTGCTCTGCACAGGAAAGAACAAAACTATCAGCTAGCTACAAATTACTCCAGTCGATTAATGTTAAGTTCACAGCTATCTGGCAACCTTTCTGCTTGTTGTTTGCAGAGGTGCTCAAAAGTCTGATGCTATTCCAGAAGCCTACATGGTGGCCCATTTTCATTTTGATCTGTTTGCTCAGTGCCTCCACCTCTCATTATTACCAACGTTAACCTTATTAACATGCCACTGATCATGTTTCTCACTTAGAATTAGCTACCATGAATGAAATAAATATAATGAACAAATTAAAACGTATTATAAAACGACTCAACAGCACAGTGGAGCAGAGGGTAACGTTGCCATCTCACAGCTCATAGATCTCTTGTTCGATCCTGAGCTTCCTGTGTCTGTGTGGGTTTCCTCCAGGCTCTCCAGTTTATTCCAACCTCTGCAGAAAGCCATGCCGGTAGGCAGCGTGTCTACTCCAAATTGCCCCTGGGTGTGAATGAGTGTGTGTACGGTGCCCTGTGATGGACTGCTGTCCCATTCAGGGGATATTCTGGGATAGGCTCCAAAGTTGCTGTAATCCTGACCAGGACAAAGTGGTTACTGACTGAAGTCCTAACGAGTCATCGATGAGAAATTTGAGTGAAGTCACAAGTTTTTCTGATGTCCAACTTCAGTAGACAATTCCAAATCGTTCAACTCGCCACCTCTGACACAGATAGAATGAGGGTATTGGCAATGAAAAGCAAAACGGAGCACACTTATCTCAACCAAACACTCCATAACACTAGACCCTCTTCCATCTCACACACACACACACACACACACACACACTATGGCCGACAGCATACAATGGAGCCATTATTAAAGCACTGAATCCTTCAATTTATTTTCAGATCATTTGTTAGTAAAATTAAAACAATCACAGGCGCAGGGACTGGGCCTAATTTCCAATGGGAACCAGTCCATGATCCTGGATCACAGAGTCCCTAGACAAACAGCCTCCTGTTATTAGCGGTCTGCTCACCCCTCTGGAGACGAGGATATAAGATGGAAAGTAGGGGAGAGAGAGCTTCAGAGAGCCTATCTCCCTTGACTCAACATCTACGTTAATGCTGCGTTACCGCACTCCGATATAAATCTGTTAAAGCTTAGAAGCAGCGTCTGTCTTCTGGTCTTGGACTGAGACGACCAGCATGAGTGCGAGGCACTTCATCACAGAAAACAGTAAACTGTAAAAGATTGACAGAATGACAGCAAAGAAAACACCAGAGAACGTAAAACCACAAGCAAAAAAGAAGGGGAGATCCCACTCTATCCAACATGCTAAGGAGCTACAGTTAGTTGCAGCATTTAAAAAGTATGTCTGGTTAAGCGGATCCAAAAAAATTTTTAAATTAAAAAGAAAAAAGACTGAACAGAATGAACAGGCCAATGTGTGGAGCAGAGATTTACAGAGTGATTTCTGGGAGAATTCGGGGAGAATTTAAGAACTTATGTAAGCAGAAGCAATATCTGAACTTGATTTACCTTGCCCTTAGTTTGCTTATGAAGAACAATGCCATATTGCTTTGTCATCAGCAAGGTTTGAATTACAACCAAACCGCATACACACCAAGTTGACAAACCATACAAGACTCAAAGACATGCAAAAAAAAACAAACTTCAGCTGGAGGAATGCGGCCCCTTGGCAAGACGGAGTTGGACAGCCACTTTGTTACGAGATCACCAGGGTTCAAACCGTGGTTAAACCCACTGCCAACATTCCACCTCTGTAGGAGACATCAGTGCGCACTGCAGGAGCGGAGGACACGCTGTCCATTGCTCGCTGCTGCCCCCTACAGGGTAAGAATGGAAATTCACAAAGAAAAATATTTAAGGTGCATTTCTTAATAGTCCAAATGACCTGGAAAATAATTAGAATATGATAATAAATAAATATTTTCTTAAAAAGTAATTGTTTAATTGCCTCTGCACAATTGTAGCTGAGAAAACCCTGTTTGAAAAACTGCTACCAGTGACTGACTGCCTGTCTGTGTTTGCATGGACCTCCTGTCAGTCATTGTACACTCACTGACCACTTTATTAGGAACACTTGCACAGATGCTCATCCATGCAACAGCATCATGTAGAAAAAACAACCAGTGATTGACAGTTCTGTGGGAGACGCCTCGCTAAGGAGAAAGATCAGAGAAGGCTGGGTTGGTCTGAACCGACAGGAAGGCTACAGTAACTCAAATAACCACTCAGAGCAACCACACTGAGCAGAAAAGCATCTCATAACTCACAACAGGGTACAACAGCAGCAGATCACATCAGGTTCCGCTTCTGTCAGATAAGAACAGGAATCTGAGGCTACCTGGACAGTTGAAGTGACGTGACGTGTGGGAAAGTGTGGTGACCCATACTCAGAATCTGTACTCTGCATAAACCCATTCAACTGAACACACACACACATATGCACAGACCGTGAACACACACCCGGAGCAGTGGGCAGCTGCGGCGCCCGGGGAGCAGTTGGGGGTTCGGGTGCCTTGCTCAAGGGTCTCACCTCAGTGTTCCGTTTATGCATGCAGTTGTGCCATCCAGAAAGATGCGTCTTCCCCAAATAAATGTTTGACTCCAGAGTTACTCTTGTGCCAAGTCTTGACCTTGATCTGATCCTCATCTCTGAAAGAGGAAAAGTAGCTAAAGCCATGCAGGTTAAAAAGCCATCATGACAGATGGAAGATGAGAGAAGGGTTTAGTTTACTACTTTATGAGCTCTATTAAGATGTGTGTTTGATCAAATGCTAATTAAATTCTCGTATTAATGTCTTAGTGTGTATACGTGCGTGAAAATGTGAGCTGAAGTTACACGAATCCTGACACTGTGGCAGCTAGTCTTTGTTAGTGAAAGATTAGGACAGAGAAAAAAATTATTTATATTAAAAAAAAAAAAGTGACTAAGTCTGAAAAAGTGTTTCATTATTTCACTGGCTTACAGCCTATCCATCTTAAAGAGATGCAGATTGTAGCGCAAAAAAAAAAAATCAAAGGCCATTCCCGTTCTTCATAATCTCTTTCATTCCCTTTCCTTGCTGATGATCCCACAGTGCATTGCGGGCATGGATCTGTGGCTACAGTGACGCATCTTCCATCACAGCTTGCCTGACGCAGACAGGCTATGAAACGCACATGTCTTTGCACATGCCATCACAATAAGATACAGGAATCTTCCTCGTAGAAGTGACACAGAGCTCAAGCAGAACTGTGACAGACGGCTGATGTCCTTCAAGAACATCTCAGGAACCTGCAGGCCACCAGCAGCAGAGTTCAACTGAGATAGTAAAGATGAGGAGTAGAGGTGAGTGGAGGCAAGTCACAGGTTCAGAACAGGAGAAGTGAAAGTGTGATGAGCATGCTGCACTAGGAGAGCGCAAACACTCGACATGCTGCACATACGACTCGCTAACCCACGAATACAAGACCAGTACCGATTACAACCCAAGAAAGTGCGGGTGTGTGTGCCTTCCTGTGATATCTTCTTGGCGCCTGGCTTGCCGCATTGTTTGTTTATTGGGAGCAGTAACAATTCCGTAATGAGGGGAACTGGTAGTGATTAGGACACAAGGAAGAGAGGGAAAAAAAAAACAGGGGTGGAAAAAGGACAAAAACACAGAGACAATGGTGGAAAAGGAAGAGAGAACGAATGAGAAACAGAGGGGAAAAAAGACAGAATAAAGAGAACGAGAGAGAAATCCATTTCAACGAGGCCTGGGGACGACTCCTGATGCCTACTCGGCATTTGAAACTCCTCCATGATCCTCATCTTGGACTAATAATCAGTAAAACAAAGCAGGACCTTTTCTGCATTCCTCTGAAAAGTCCATTCAATTTCTCTCATATGTGTTCCCTCGGTCTTCTCCTTAATTCACCAGTTTGTCCTTGAGGAAGGGTCCTTGTTGACAATCGCACATTCACACTCGTGCACACTCTCGCCAGGCACTCGCGCGCACACACATACACACACATACAGAGAGTTCAGTTCAAGTGTCTTCTGGCAAGAGTTAATACGACCCAAAAATCTTTAATTCATAACAGCCTGGCAGTTCTCTGCCAACGGGTTCGAAGAGATGGACAGAGATAAAGAGCAGAAATGTGAGATAAAACAAAGCAAAACGAATGACATACACAGTAGCCCAGCGGTCGTTCTTCATTCTCTGACCTAAACCAAGGCTGAACCCTTAGGCCAGGTTTGTGCTTGCTTTTAACTATGTGCACACAAGATGGCCTCTGCATGCATTGCAGTATTGTGCAATATAATGCAATCTCAAACTGCACACTTGCACATTATTCTGGACAGTTTGGGAGTATTAAACTAACCAGCTTCCCCATTATGATTAGCCTGTTTAATTTAGCAGGAATGCTAAATTAGTGCTAGCTTGTCCCGCATAAACATGCTGTCCTAAACCAGAAACTCCACTACCTACATTTTAATTAGAAATGACATAAATGCTAATCCCAGTTCAGCTACTACTGTTCAGCTGAGTCACGATGAAACAGCGGCTTGATTTGGATAGAAATAGGGTTGCTACAATGCTAAAATTTTAACTTTGATAGCATTATCAGGTGTAGTATTGCAATTCTCAATACCAAAATGGTACTCTGCCAAAAAATAAATTAATCAACGTCAAACACACACACACACACACACACACACACACACACACACACACACACACACACACACAGTCAGGCATTCAGACTGTCATTTCTAAATTATGATTTCCTTCTTTTTATCAATAAAACTCTCTTCATAAGTTATTTATATTCATAAATAACTCTCTTCATAAGTTAATTAAAAATAAGTAACTAAATAATTCGAACATTAAGAGTACCACTGACCAATCAAGACACAAGGGACAAGTTGCTGCTCTCCCCAAAAACAAGCACAAAAATGTTATAGCAATTACACTTATAGCCCAATAGTGTATGATCCCAAACTGCACCACTATGAAACTTTATTTAAAAAAAAAAAAAAAAAGGAGAGTGTCCCTCAATGGCGAGTAGAAATGTGGGGAGTGGTTACATTGGATTGAGTGTTTAGCATCTCTCTCTATATCTCTGTCTCTGCAGTATTTAAAAGATATAGAAACCTCACACAACTCTAGATATGATTTTAGTCATGAGGGCAATACATGGAGTCAAAAGTTTGGGATTCTACTCTCGTCAGTCTAAACAATAAGCATTTCACTGACTTTTGGTTCGGCGTACAGACACAATCAAAATCCAATCGTTTATTCTCCTGGCACATGTAAATAATAGAAATACTGACAGCCACATTCACACCAAATCACATACATGCTGAACAGACACAGACCTGTTTAATGGCAGTCTCTCCAATTTTGTCCGAGTGTTTACGTATGCTCTCCAGAAAGTCTTTGAGGTCAGACATGGAGACGTCTCTGATGTGTGTGCGCAAGACTGGGATGTTCTCAGCCATGATGGCGCAGAAACGATACTGTCCCGCCTTCGGCAGGCAGTTCTGCTCCAACTGCTCCAACGTGCACAAGGCAGGGTAGTATCTGAACACACACAAAACACACACACACAACATGGTAAGATGGCCATGATAAAGAGGGGTCAACTTCTGGTACATTCTGAAGTGATCCTAGAGTTTACTCCATGAAGTGACAAACACCGAAGCATTTTAGCTTCGAACACTGAAACCGACAGCATTATTAATCCACAGTCACCTATTCAAGACATCTGAAGTTCACATGAAGACCATGTCAGCGAAATCAAAAGGAACTTCAGTCGAAGAAATTTAAGGTCAATACATGTGAGAAATAACATAAAATATTCAAATTCCAGCGTTAAATCAATAGCCAACTTTCTGTGGGTTTTAGAGATCAAGCAGATGCACATCAACATTACACAATATTTCATGATCTACAGAGAGCCACTCCTGGCTGACCTCCGCTCTCTCTCAGGGCTAATGGCAAAACCAAAACAGACAGAAATGATAAATAAAATAAAACCAGACGCAAGATTTATAGTCTACAAGTTGCTCATCCTTGGGTCAGAAAAAGGACAAGACCAAAAAGAACAACACCCGATGGCCAACTTTAAATTGTTACCAAATCTATTCATGCACAAGTCCCAAACGCTGTACACTTTTGTGCAAAAGGCATTTGCGAGTGAACACTAGCCTGGCATTCTCACACTTTAATCACTGGATCCTCAATAATAATAGATTCGGAGCTCATCTCGCACCGCTGCCTCTTCCTCCTTTGGTTTATTTGTACTGGTCAGACTGCTTTCTGCTGGTTATCTGTAGTCTGCTCAAACTATCAAACTTCCTTTCTGTTTCTTTCACTAAATCTCTGGCTTAAAGTTTCTCCTTTTGGAGACTGTGGGTCAGTAGCCAGTTTCATTAGCTTTAGGCCAAACTGCAGCACAAAGCTGGCAGACCTGGTTACGTATTAATTGAATAATGAGAAGCAAAATGTATTTTTAATAATAACCTACATGACCAGTATTGATAGCATTACACACACACACACACACACACACACACACACACACACACACACACACACAGAGTATTCTCACAAAAGTGAGCTCACCCCTCACATTTCGGCAACCATTTCAGTATATCTTCTGAAGGGACAATACTATAGAAATGAAATTTAGATATATTTTAGAGTAGTCAATGTGCTGCTTGTATAGCAGTATAGATTTACTGTCCAAAATAGCTGGCAACAAAAGTGAGTACACCCTGAGTGATAACAGCTGTACGTCGTTTAACCATGCAAAGTCACATGTCCTATTCATCACGTTCATGTTTTTGTCTACTTGACATGACCATACAAATTTGTGTATCTTGCATTAGAGCAGTTAAAATTTGTGCTTTGAGTACAATTCTCTCATACTGACCACTGCATGTTGAACATGGCCCCTCATAGCAAAGATGGCCTAGGCTATAAGAAGATGGGTAACACCCTGAAACTGAGTTACAGTACAGTGGCCAGGGTCATACAGACGTTTTCCAAGACAGGTTCCACTCGGAACAGGCCTCGCAAGGGTCGCTCGAAGAAGCTGGCTTCAAAAAACAGACGCATGAGTGCTGCCAGCATTGCTTTAGAGGTTGCAGAAGTGGAAGGTCATCTTGTCAGTGCTCAGACCACACGCTGCACACTGCAACAAGTCGGTTTGCATGGCCGTCGTCCCAGAAGGAAGCCTCTTCTGAAGCTGGCTCACAAGAAAGCCCACAAACAGTTTGCTGAAGACAACCTGTCCAAGAGCATGAATCACTGGAACCATGTCCTGTGGTCTGATGAGACTAAGATAAACTTGTTTGGCTCAGATGGTGTCCAGCATGTGTGGCAACGCCCTGGTGAGGAGTACCAAGAAAACTGTGTCTTGCCTACAGTCAAGCATGGTGGTGGTAGCATCATGGTCTGGGGCTGCATGAGTGCTGCTGGTACTGAGGAGCTGCGCTTCATTGAGGGAAACATGGATTCCATGTTATATACAATGCAAGCTGCACATTGACTACTCTAAAATATATCCAGTTTTCATTTCTACAGGTTTGTCCCTTGAGAACCTATAATATATATTATACCTATAATATATATATATATACACAAAAATATATAAATAACAGATGTCAAAATCCACCCCCAATGTTTCTGAACATTCTGTGAAAGAACAAATTATTCAACTGTGACATTCAAGTTACTGGATCATCAACGGAACTCATTTTGAATTTAGTTTAGTCTCTGCTGCCACCTGGTGCTTATTAATCTGACATAATGCAGACTAGGCCTCTGTCTGGTGAAAGATAAAAGACAGTCATAACTCCTTTGACAAGCTTTTTTTTTTTTTAATAAAAAAAGCTAATTTGTTATATTTCTTGCAAATCATAGCAAGACACTAGTATTCTCACATCTGAACATAACTGAATGTGATGTCCTACATTAATACCACATTTTTTCATTGTTCTAGAAACACCATTGAGCTCATTTACATTTACAGTTATCCAGAGCAACTTATATTTATACAACTGAGCAGTTGAGGATTAAGGGCCTTGCTCAAGGGCCCAGCAGCAGCAGCTTGGCAGTGCTGGGATTTGAACTCATGACCTTCCAATCAGTAGTCCAAAGTCGCTACCACTACACTGCACTGTTTCAAAGCGCTTGAGGGACTAAAAACAACATATTTTCGTCAGTTCTTCATCTCAGAGCTCAGACTATGGACTTTAAACAACATCTTTAATAGAGAGCGTGAGAATGGGCAACCTGAGTGTGCAGAGCAGTATTAGCAAGCTTGGTCATTAAAAATGAGTACAAGGTGTTGTGAACTGCGCATGTACTAAGGTACGGTGCCTTGCAAAAGTATTCATACCCACTGAACTTTTCCACATTTTGTCACGTTACAACCACAAACAAAATTGTGTTTTATTGGGATTTTATGTGATAGACCAACACAAAGTGGCACATGATTGTGAAGTGGAAGGAAAATAATAAATGGTGTCCAGAATTTTTTACAAATAAAATATCTGAAAAGTGTGACCTGCATTTGTATTCAGCCCCCTTTACTCTGATACCCCTAACTAAAATCCAGAGGAACCAATTGCCTTCAGAAGTCACCTAATTAGTAAATAGAGTCCACCTGTGTGTAATTTAATCTCAGTATAAATACAGCTGTTCTGCGAAGCCCTCAGAGGTTTGTTAGAGAACATTAGTGAACAAACAGCATCATGAAGACTAAGGGACACACCAGACAGGTCAGGGATAACGTTGTGGAGAAGTTTAAAGCTGGGTTAGGTTATAAAATATCCCAAGCATTGAACATCTCACGGAGCACTGTACAATCCATCATCTGAAAATGGAAAGAGTATGGTACAATTGCAAACCTACCAAGACATGGCCGTCCATGGAGAGCATTAATCAGAGAAGCAGCCAAGAGGCCCATGGTAACTCTGAAGGAGCTGCAGAGATCCACAGCTCAGGTGGGAGAATCTGTCCACAGGACAACTATTAGTCATGCACTCCACAAATCTGGCCTTTATGATAGAGTGGCAAGAAGAAAGCCATTGCTGAAAGAAAGCCATAAGAAGTCCCGTTTGCAGTTTGAGACAAGTCATGTGGGGGACACAGCAAACATATGGAGGAAGATGCTCTGGTCAGGTGAGACCAAGATTGAACTTTTTGGCCTAAATGAAAACGCTATGTGTGGCAGAAACCTAACACTGCACATCACCCTGAACACACCATCCCCACCGTGAAACATGGTGGTGGCAGCATCATGTTGTGGGGATGCTTTTCTTCAGCAGGGACAGGGAAGCTGGTCAGAGTTGATGGGAAGATGGATGGAGCCAAATACAGGGCAATCTTAGATGAAAACCTCGAGTCTGCAAAAGACTTGAGACTGGGGTGGAGGTTCACCTTCCAGCAGGACAACAACCCTAAACATACAGCCAGAGCTACAATGGAATGGTTTAGATCGAAGCATTCATGTGTTAGAATGGCCCAGTCAAAGTCCAGACCTAAATCCAATTGAGAATCTGTGATGAGACTTGAAAATTGATCTTCACAGATGCTCTCTATCCAATCTGACTGAGCTTGAGCTATTTTGCAAAGAAAAATGGGCAAAAATTTCACTCTCTAGATGTGCAAAGCTGGTAGAGACATACCCCAAAAGACTTGCAGCTGTATTTGCAGTGAAAGGTGGTTCTACAAAGTATTGATTCAGGGGGGCTGAATACAAATGCATGCCACACTTTTCAGATATTTATTTGTAAAATATTCTGGACACCATTTATCATTTTCCTTACACTTCACAATTATGTGCCACTTTGTGTTGGTCTGTCACATAAAATCCCAATAAAATACATTTTTGTTTGTGGTTGTAACGTGACAAAATGTGGAAACGTTCAGTGGGTATGAATACTTTTGCAAGGCACTGTACATGCGAGCATGCAGAGAAGCTGTCTCACATGAGAGCACAGTTCTGCGGGCACTGAACACTGAGGCACACACTTTCTTTCCCTTTCTTTCATGAATCAACTTAAAGTAACCCAAGATCAATTTACAGTGCTGGTTATCTGTCACCTTTGATAGCAATTTGCAATTATTATTGTTATACTTAGCGTTATTATTATTGCTGTGAGTGTGTGAACACTTTGTGGAAATAAAAAAATCAAAGGTAAATTAAAGTAAATAATAAAAACCATGGCCTTCGGTACTGTTGAAGTCGGCATCAACCGCCCCTAAAGTTCTCGTATGAGAATCTTACCTTTTGGCTTTCATCTGTTCTTGCAGTCTGCTGTACATTTCTAGCACTGAAACATAAAATGGAGGAATACTGTTAGCTAAAATGGAGAAAAGATGTGTGTGTGCTCGCATTTAAAGTACTGTGCATACAACCGTTCTCTACAGCCACATGTAAAAGTTATTTGCTATATTTAGATCTACCTCAAATTTTCAGGTATTTCCTATGGACAAACTCTCCCAGGTCAACTATGTCCAAGATGCACAGGAAGTGAGTAAAGACCAGGGACGTACCTGGAAGGCAGTGAGTGAGCTTATCGATGGTGGTGGCAATGTTCCTCTGTTGCAAACGGCATCGTCTCAACTCAAGGTAGCAGCAGTCATCGATGTTTTTCATGTTTAGTACCTTCTAGTAGTATTAAGGTGGAACCGATAGTGAATTTAAATGTTAAAGAACGCTACAAGATGATGGCATACCTCCTTGCCATTGTTCTGCAGCTTCTGATTGGTTTCAGTCACCTGACCCTGCACGAAAAGAAGAGCCAAAAGTCTACCACACCTCTAATAATGTTTCTCAAACACCACAAAGGCTTACATTTTAACAACCACAATAACTGTTCAGTATTATACACCACTCCTTTCTCCACAGTTCTGCAACACTGTATAGAACCTTGTGATTTTGCCCATGTCCTGGCACTCTTCCTCATCTCTTTTTCAGTCTGTTTCTCACCTTGAGTTTCTGCGCCTCTCCGCGAACTTTAAGCAGCTCTGTGATGGAGTCCACAAAGCCCTGGAAGTGATGGTTGCACATCTTCTCGATCTCGCGGTCGTGGTTGCGGATCCGCCCCTCCAGCTTCTCCATGAAGAGCCCATGCTCTTGCCCATCGTACACAGATCTATGGGGGAGGGAAAATGAGAAAACTCACTGCACTGGTGATTTACAAATTCACTATGTTAACCGTTTACAGTTCATTTTAAGTTAATCTATGTATCTAAGTAATTAGTTGCCATAGTTTACATCAGCCTCGCTGAAAGCACCTACGCCAGAGTTGGTGGTCTACCGTCTCCACGTACCATTTGTGGCAGAAGGTAGGTCAAATTTTGTTCGTAGTGTTTCAAGTTGATAGATGATTCAAAAGCAGTAAAGTAGCAAAGGCAAAATTCAACTGAAATCAAATGTGGTATTTAGACATTTGAAAAAAAAAATATGCAAAGAATAATCAGAACTGAATTAAACTGTAAGCAAGTAACCACATAGTGCATGTGATGAAAGCTGCAAGATGTGAAAGCTGCAAGTGACATTTATATTTAAAACACACACACACACACACAGACACACACACACACAGCATTAAAGCCCTCCAGATTCCACATATGAAGCATAGTTTCAGTTCTTGTGATTTCTGCTTTATATGCTGTAGTATCAAAAACACCCAAATCAGCGGAAAAAAAAGAAAGAAAGTTCAGGTTCACTGTGGAGCTTCAAGATCTCTTTTTGGAGAACTCTAATCATACATTCATTCAGAAAGAGAGCTTCATCAGTGTGACGCAATTCTCACATCCTATAGACTATGTGAGAACCGGTAAGACATGAGCATGTAACTCTTACTTAAAAAAAAAAACTCACAATACGCAACCCTTCACCTGAGCACACCCTTCCTGTTGATAAGGAAATGTCCCTGTTAAAGCAGCACGGTCCTGACGTAACCTAGGATTTCCTCCTCAGGCGTACACACAAGCTAAAAAAGAGCTCAATAAATCCAGCACTGGCACAAACGTCATGTTTACAGCAGCCCAAACAGCCACTGCTCTTTATTCAGAGTAAAGATAATGCAGTAAATAGTCCAGTTAGAGCAGAAGGAACCAAGTCTACACACAGACTTACTGCAAATAACTCACGCCAGAGACAAAATTCTTCATATTCCTCTACTTAATAGGCTGAACGGCACCAGTTAGTCTTTGTAATATTTATTTCAGCCTCACGCCCAGCGATCCATCTTGTTTGTTTCCAAAAGTTAATTTTGTTAAAACATAAAAATGCCAAATACAAATACATGTCCATCACTATTTTGATTTTTACAATTCCAAAAAAAAATGTAAAAGGCAGTTGTGTGTCATGTAACTGAGAAGACTGCCCCTTGTGTGTTCAGGCAAAACTTTATCAAAAGAGCCAAATCCATTTATTAATACATCTACTCCAAAATTATTGGCACCCTTCATGAAAATGGGCGAAAATTAATGTATAAAAAGAATAACACACAGCAATAAGTGGAAAAATTGAGCTCAAACGTGGCACTACTACGTGCCCAATTCCTAAATTTCCAGCAGTTTAAGGCATGTTAAACTTTATTTTATGCCCCTAAATATGCTTAATAGCATTTTAACTACTTGATATCGATTCTATCGATTACCTCATTTGTGCAGATCCAGAACTATCTAATCCATGGTAATGTTTGTCTCATGGTAATGGATAAACAAATGATTGTGTGTGTGCAACCTCCTATTTATACCCCAGGGAAACAGGACATGGTTAAAAGTACAGAGTTCCTGAAGACTGAAAGCAACTTAAAAATAATATAGGCTAAGTGTTTCAAGACAAAAAAACAAACCCTGTCTGCATTTATTTAAAATATTCCTTAGGAGTATCAGTAATTTTCACTTTAATGTGAAATATTTTTGTTTTAGCAAAAAGTCAGTTTGCCTATTTTAGACCAACTCAAGAGTTTGAATTATTTTGTGCAATGTTTCTATTCTACAATCATATTTGCTAATTTTATGAGCAACTAATTCTTTCCATCCTTTCTAAAACTAATGTAAAGTAACTGTCCATGATGATGATTACTGAAAGTCTGTTGAAAGTATATAAAATACGCACTTGCTCGAAATGGCGTTTTAGACGGAACCTTTTCTAATTAGACCTTACTGATATTTATAAAGATCACGAAGAAGAATACTTCTTAAAACTGTAACTGAATACCTTTCGTGTCTGCAGTTTACTATTATCTATCTTATATACTATTATTAGCCTTATTGCTCTTTAAATGTTGGTATCTGCCCCTAAAACACGCTGATCAGTCTTACCCTGCTTCATAGACTTCTCTCCAGTCGATTACACATTAAACTCCATTACCACCTGAAGCTCTGTGCCTTCTTACAAAAAGCTTTTAACCCAGTTCAAGCAGAAATGAGGAGCACACATTATGCTAAATATAAAGCATTACCACACTGCAGGCCTTGATATATCTATCTTGAAGCTATAAAGGTATCAGAATTACAGTCAAGCTTGTGCGCTGCCCAACATCACTATCATTCCTGCTGAGTAAGCGGAGTGAACAGACACACTCAGCAGCCAATCTGTCCTCACACTGACTTTACTTTGAACAGTGAAGCAGCTCAGGCATTTATACAGTCTGACAAATCAGGCAGGAGTAGCAACAAACTAAATGCATGTATGTATGTATATACAGTATATTACCAAAAGTATTCGGTCACCCATTTTTTTACATATTTGTAAATGTCTAATATTTTGAACATTTAATATTCATGATTCTGCACTTTTTCTAGGTCTCTATTTAAATGTTGCTGTCAATAATGTAATTTGTAATGATAACTGGACTTTTGGATCGCACTGTCTTGTGGGAAAGGTGATCACAGAATATTGATTTAGATATTCTGACAAATAAGGAGGTCCTAGGCAAACTAACCAAAAAAATAATAATCAAATTTCCAATCTATGTGAGTGAGGTATGTGCTGCTTACATTGGAGTAACATGTTAATTCTTTCCACTTCTAGTCTTCGCACCTGCTGCTGCACTTTCGAGGTTATTTTTCAGTACACTAGCATTGCAGTAGTCTAAGCCTGATAAAACTAAGTCATGAGTCAACTACAGAGCATCCTGGAGTGTGAGGTAACGCCTAACTCTGGCAATGTTTCTGAACTG
>CM074948.1:13061153-13071852 GCA_037577455.1 Pangasius macronema | reverse complement strand
TCAGGCTGTGGTTGTGGCTGCCACGTGATTCCTGTATGAATGGTTTAGTTGGGGAGGTTTGGAAGGAGACGCCCCACACACACACACACACACACACACACACACACACACACACACACAAATCAAAGCAAATGGTTCATATACAAAAGTAAATAAAGATGTTAAATTGCTGTGCTAATATGATACAACAGCTACAACAGATTGCAAACTACAATAATTCAGCATGTATCATTCATGGCCATGAATGTCTTAATGGTGAAGCCTCTCTGCAGCAAGGCTGGCCATAGCTGAATTAAACACCCACTAATATCTTCAACTGAAAGCTGGAGCTAAATATAGTGCAGCCAATGAGCAAGGCAGAGGAGGAGAGAGGGAGCAGTGTGTGTGTGTGGGTGTGTGTGTGTGTGTGTGTGTGTGTGTGTGAGAGAGAGAGAGAGAGAGAGAGAGAGAGAGAGAGAGAGAGAGAGAGAGAGAGAGAGAGAGAAAGATAACGAGACCAAGGGAGAATAAAATGAAGGAAAAGGCTGTGGGGTGGAGAGAGCAACAGGGATGATGTCATCCCTTTACCAGACCTCTCTCTTCCACCTCTTCCCCCACCCAACCCTCCCTCCATCACTCCCTTTAGGTACATCTCCTTCTCTCTCTCTCTCTCTCTCTCTCTCTCTCTCTCTCTCTCTCTCTCTCGTTAAATAACAGTTAAAGTGTTTGGGTGGCTGCTGAGCTGTTGCTCTATTTTCAGGGCTGCCAAACCCACCTCGTTGCTTATTGGTAAGAACAGCAGCACTGCAGAATGACTGATAAAGCAAAAGTTTTTTTCAGCCATTCAGCAAAGGCATTAAAACTATTTTTTTTAATCAGAAGAAAATGTATATTAATCTATTTCATACAAAAATACACTTGTGTTTCTTTCTACAGCATAATGTTTCCCAAATTCATCATAATTGTATATAAAGGGGAAACATTTTGTAAACTTAAACAAAAGGACTTTTCAGGAATTAAAATTATTTAATAAAATTATGAGAAAAAGAACATTTACAGGATTTACAGGAGGCTTGCTTATGCGCAGAAAGAAACCTATGCTGGAGTTAAACTAAAAGCTCTTTATTTGATTCATAAATACATTAAAAAGACTGAAATCCTTTCTTACAAGAATTATTACACTACAATGTCCTGATATCAGATATGGGCACAATAGAACACAAAGGAATAATTTACTGGTTGTGACTTGTGTCATTAAACTGTTTAAAAACCACAAGTGATCTTTTTTTCTTCCTGGTCCCAAAATGAGAAGCAGCTTTTCTGCTTTGAAACTATTTTTGATAGACATCTCTTTACTGCCTCAGATTCAATTCCCCCAACACTTCTCTCCTTCTCTCTCCATTCTCTCTCCATTCTTCTGCTTTTTCTCTCTTTCTCTCTCATCCCCTTTATTGATCCGAGGAGGCCAGTGAAAGAGCAAACCTTCTGTCTGCCAGTAACCCTACACCATTCTGTCCAGCTGGCTCTATATGGCTATGCATACACAGACACACACATGCACAAAGGGCTTAACAGTATGCACTGCACACACACACACATACACACACACACACACACATGATGATAGCTTATTCACTTAATATACAAATAAAAAAAAAAACATCAAGAGGTGCAATTTATTTCCACACCCAATCAGTGTCACTTCAAAGCACCCGATTAGGAGGACCAAATATTTAACCGAAATTTCCTTGAAACCAGAGGTTATGACTCCATGACTCTATTCAGCAGTCAAGACTGAAGTACAAGTTCTGAGTGGCTTATTGTGAAAGAAAGCTCTGCTTCAGGCTACAGAGGCTATTTACAGAAACACACTCACTCACAAGGAGCAGCTAAAGCCAAGTCGCTGCTGGAGTCTAGCTGGGAATAATAATAATGCTACCAATACACACAGGGCCTAATTCAATCAGATCCCTGTTAATAGACTATTACTGCCTTTGATATTTCTAATTCCTTATCATATAAAACCAGTGGTTTATTATGTTAACTGTCTTTGGCTTGATCTATCTGATCACTGATGTAAACCGGCTGGATGAAAACTGTAGGTGTCTTCATTTATCTTGTGTGTGAATAAATTAGGTGGATGTAAGTATGCATCTGTAGTGACAAAGCAAAAAGGATAAATATATTAGTGCAGTGCATATTACATGAAGTACAGCTGGAATATAATGTTACCCTTTAATCTAAAAATGACTAATTTATACATAATATATAAGCAAAATGTGGATTAAAAAGCATGATCATTTTAATAATACCTTTTTTTTTTATTACCAGACCTCATATGGAATGTACAGACTCTCTTTCAGCAGTTTATTTCTTTTTCTTGATCAATACCATCATGATCTGTTGCCAACTGACCCCAATAATGCTTGGCTGTCAGATTCTCTCTCTTTTAAATCTTAATTTTACTTAAAAAAAAAAAAGACAAATGAGTACAGAATAATTACACTTTGGAAATTACACATTTTCAGACTGCATGTAACAATATGACTTTCAACTATGAATGAAGTAATCACTGACATATCTTGATGATTGTTTAGCTACATACCAGGTTCTAGGTATAATGATGAAATCCCAAAAACCTTCTGAGAAGTTAAAAACAGGTACATTGTTGATGGCTGACTCAGCAAAATAATACCTGAAGACATTTGATACACAATATGTATCACAATATTCTGCTGACCAAATGGCAACATTAAGAAATGCAATATGCTCAACGTTTAATTCAACATGTACAAAAATTATGTATGAGCCAATGCATAGATAGATAGATAGATAGATAGATAGATAGATAGATAGATAGACTAGTGAAACTGATTTGAGAGATTTTATTCACGTCTGGACATCTATTTGTATTTATTAGGATATGTTAGATATGTCTAGAGTGTGACTGATCAGTTTACTGACTCATATCAAGACAACTGTCAGTGTTATAATAATATGATATCAGCAGTTCACCAGAACTAGGTGTGAAGTGAACAGTGAACTGAAACACAGTTGCTTAAAGTCAAAATGAGCTGTCTTAGTTGAGCAGCATGTTTCATAGTCATGAATACTCATGGGTATATTAAGGGTTATGCTTGCCTACCCTTACACATTTTTGTAAAAGAAAATATTTTTGTAGCCTTATTTCCTGACTGCATAGCTTAGCATATTGCTTCTATTTCCTTTTGTTCTCAACTGCCATACCTTGCTGAGGAGCTAAGGAAATGGATTCAAAGATACTATGTATAGAATTCAAATCCTTTGATTTTAACTAATCATCTTATTGTTGCTGTCAGTCTGCACCATTAGATTGTGCTAATGCTCATGTGGGTGCCAGTAATTCTAATATTTGATGATATTACAATTGTTTGAATCAGTGTGAAGCAGCATTGGTACTGCAGACACAATCTTATAAACTTAACTTGAATTCAACGTGAATTGTTTTAACTTTTTTCAATCTTGCAATGTCTTGTGTATTTCAGGGCACGATGGCCAGCTGTTTGTTCTTTCAAGCCCCGATGAAGTTCAGTGATGGACATGATCAATGCCTAAACTGGTTGGGACAAAAACATCTGTGACAGGCATTTAACGCGCATTGCCCTAATTGCAATGTAAAGCCATTAGCTATGCACAAAGTGTGCTTCTCAGGCTATGGAAATGCTTCTGGCTATTCATCACCTTCCTTTGATGCTGTGCTGCCACAGCAAGGAGTTAAGTGAGCAGCTGATATGGCCACAGAAGAAAACTCCCACTGGGAAGAAAAAGGTATGCTCCTTTGCTGTGTTGCAGTGGCAGGAAAATAAACTTGGCCGGTCAGTCCCATGGAAAAGAAACTGTGAGTGCCTATGCATTAAAGATTAGAGCAGTCTGAAGATCAGAGGATAAAATAAAGCTGCAAAATCAGGCATACTGGCTGTAATGACAGATGCAGAAACTTTAGGTTTTAGGCCTTTGTCACCTCATTAGTAGTATCGCCTAACAAAGCTTTGCTCATAAAGCCGTGTGCATACAGCCCGAATATAGAAGAGATTATATACTGGTCTGCAAAACATATGATACTCTGGCAAGTATAAGTGTATGCTGGGCAGGTCTTTGGCACCCAGGACCACACGGCATTAAATGATTGACTCCTTCTGTCTGAGGCACGAACAAAGCACATGGTGCAACAGATTGCCTTTAGGCACTCATGTGCACCGGCATATTATTCCCGCAGAGTTGGGTTTCAAAGACCGCTACCACCGGTGCAGGTAGCTTCACAAGAGACAGTGCAATGACCAAATCTCTAAAGCAGGATTTACTGAACGTGCCAGGGGATCTTGGCATCAGTTCTGGAATTACATGGCCAACCGAGGGATAGTTCTCTCGTTTGCAACTAAAGCATTGGGGCTTGATAACTACAGAGCAGTGGCTACTTAACACAATGTCCACAGGATATAGTACACAAATTTTACTGTTGGCCACTGACCTACATAGGGGTCCTCACCACAAAGGTGCAATACCCAACCCAACTGCCTTGACTGACTGCAGAAGTACAGTCATTACTAGAAAAATAGGCAACAGAAATGTAACTGCCCAGACCAGAGATCCTGAGCAGGTTCTTCTGAAGATTTTTTTAGATTCCAAAAAAAGGAGGCAGAATCCATCCCATTCTGGATCTTAACAATGATCTTAAAATGACTGCTATTCTGTGTGCTTCACATACCAGACATGATGCAAGCAGTGAACAAACATGATTTGTTTGTAACCATAGATCTGAAGGGTGTGTATTTCCACATTCCAACTGCTGTGGAGCACAAATGATTCCCCCTCTTCCACCTACACGAAGTGACATACAAAGCAGTGGCAGTCCAAACAGCAAGACAGAACTCCTGATCTTGCATGTGGAAGTTCTAGGATTACACAGACTACCAAAAGGGTCATTTGTCACCTGGGAAGACTATGCAGTTCATAGACATGAAACTCAACTCGTGTGCCATGAAAGCCTTTCTGTCAGAAGACAGAGCTGTCTCAATTATGAATGTAGTCAGGAAATTGTGAGTGGCCACACAACAGGCAAGTGTGAGTATTGTTTAAAAGAGCATGTGTACCTGCCCTGAGGCATTGGTTCAGTGCGAGATTCCTACTTTAAGGTATTCCCTTAGGTGTTCTACTGGCAAAAAGGGAAATAGTAGCAAAAGATTTTACATCAATCACCAGGAGGCACAAAATCATCATAAAGAGGATCCACTGTCTAAAGACTGGTGAGCCTATTGAGTAAAAGAAGGGATTACTCTAGCATACTTGAACCAGTTAAGAGACGCATTACACCATTAAATGCAATTCAACGTGTGCTATGGTTACCTCCTGAGCAGTACTAGTGTCACTTTTGTGATGCAACCACTTGGAGTTCATTGTCTAACATTGCTAGATCTTACAGAATGAATGTTGCCTCATTGCAGCTCATGTGCTATGTTGTAAGTTTGAGTGAACCTTACACTCCACACAGTAGAGTATCAAGATTCTTGTCCTCAGTAGAGTACAATATCAGCACCTTGGCTGATGATTACAGTATTTGAATGTTCGGAAGAACAGAAAAAGAACACAAGAGCAGCAGGGCTTAAGTGATTTTCATCCTCATTAGGATGCCTCATTCACAGTAAACTACAGAGTCAAAAGTCAAAAGTCTCCAAATTATTATTATATATATTTTTTTAAATAGCCTTTAAAAAAAAAAAAACATATTGAAATCATTCTCATGACTGGATCAGGAAGCAGTTGCAAGGTTGCGATGGACTTTAACAGGAAACATGGCAAGCACATCACACATGACACTGTTGGCAAACTTATTAACAAATTCAAAAAGACTGGAGGTGTTGTGGCCCAACCGAGTATTGATGAAGGCACAACCGATGTGGTGCTCCATACACAGTCCCCTGAGTATGGAGACTTTTGGGACACTCTGTATAGTATTAGTGCTGCCTTTTATTGTCTGCAAAGGTGCATCATCAGGATGTGTCATGAACCTTTGTGACGAGTTTTATACATGGCCTGTGCTACTTCAGATGGAAACAGCCCTAGTGGTAGACAAAGGAAGGTAGAACAGAAGGTTACGTATATAGCTGTTGTTCTACAACTGAGGACTGCCAGGGTCACGCCGGTTGGCGAGAATGGCCAAAGGATGAGTGTGACATATCAGGAGCCTTGGAAAGTAAAATTGGTCTCTTGGTGCTGTAGACATAAATAAAAATCTTTTTTTTTTTGATGATTCATCCTGTACTCATCCAATCAAATGCTCCCTAGAATGCGTTTGTACCACCCCCCTATATATTATCACTCTAAAGTAGCAGCAACATCGAACATGGTCATTTCTATAGTTGTGGATGTGCAACTTTCTGCATGTGATTGTCCTTCCAAGCAATCTTACAAGCTCTATTTAAAATCGTGGCTTCTAATATAGTCCAATTGGTAAGCCACTCTCGAGTCTCTTTAGATTTGGCAGGAGATATGGTGTATCTCAAACACTATTGGCTACTGGGGATTTCAGTCAAACCCTACAACATGCTCCTTCCGTGACTTCCTGTTTTGAAAAGAACTAACCAGAATCAGAATCAAATCACATCACATCTCTCAAGCCATTTCATGGGCAGTATAAGAATAATGTGATCAGTCAAGGATACAATGTTCACAAATGCAACAAATGCAATATTAACACAGAAATATTCCAAAAATCCCATGTTTTCCAGTCTCTTCGTACAACATCAAAGACATGAAAAAAAAGGTAAATGCCACATTAAGTGTTGTTGCTGTTGTTCACACTTTAGTGCAGAACTGCTGAAATGGAGCTACAGGGCTGCAACATCATGGTTTAGTCATAAAGCTGCAACACTGTGTGGAGCATACCAACCAGGAGAGACTAGACTTTGGATTGTCCATGAAACCTAAGCAGACGGTATGCGAATAACAATGAACATAATTAGATTTCACAAAAAACAATGCTAATAAATAACCATAATCTTTTGGATTTTTACCTATAGTTACTTAGTGTACGATTCTAGACAGTGAGTCAAGTAAGAATTTAAAAAAAACAATGCTTTGCCACGCTTAAGCTCTCGAGATAAAGTGGCCACAACAGATTAATCTGAGTGTTTTTGTAATTGTTAATGTTAAAAGCACAGTCATGGATTGCATTGAGAACATTATACGACAGACATACAATACCAAAACCATTGTGCAATGGAGAGCATGAAGGTTAAATGTATTATTAGTCAGATATAATTAATGAAAGACTAGAAGCACAATAGAGTTCCTTCAGAGCTGCTCTTGCTTAGAGGATTCATGTGTGTGCCACTACAAATTAGGATGGATTATGATGTGAAAGAAGGACAGGGGCACTGTCTGGATGGTCACATATACTGGCAACAATTTCACATCTGCATTTTCACATGCAAACATGTCCTGACAAATCCTGCTGCCCTAGAAATGGAGCTAAAGAGAATCCCAGAAGAATTCTAGGAGAATCATATAGCTGAAGTGTGAATCACAAATGTCTTGTGGGTGTCTAAATGAAAAGAACAAAATTTGAGTCATTTGTGATCATTATGAAAAGAGACATCTTTCTTACAAGTCATGGTAAGAAATAAACTGACTTTTGAATACATCTGGCCATGGGTTGGTGAGTCATCGAGAAATATGTTTAATATCCTGTGGTGGAGGATGCTATCTTCTGTTTCATAACACTACCAGTGTCCTGAGCGATGTTGCTTTGCAGCTTGAGTTGTCAAGGTGATAAGGTGATAAAGGCTTCTTCTTCTTCTTCTTCTAAAAATGCATTAGTGACTGAAAGTGGGATTTTTAGGTTTCATACTGAAACCCAGTGAGTTTGTGTGCTCCTGTCCTTGACCATTCCTCCATTGCACCTCTTGCAATGAATCATTATGAATCATGTGTGATGCCTAAATAAATCTTTTTTTTTTCACAGGTGTGAAAAATATGATTTATGTTGTTTCATCTGTCATGGACATCAATACTGAGTCAACAAATGGTGACAACATATAAGGACAAAAAAAAAATTGAGAACATTTTCAGGTGTATTATCTAACTCTACACCAAAACATTGCCTATTAACGTGCACGAATGGATGTTTCAGAAATGTTAACGTGCTGGAAGAACCATGAAATATGATTTGATCGGGTCATCATATTTCAGTAATTGATACTTGTCTCATTCTTTAGAAGATTTGATAATATATGGGGTCTTGAATAAATCTTAGACGGTTAGGTGTGTATAATAACATAACATTTACACTTTAAGCAGATGTTATAAACCTCACAATTTGGTGGATTTAGTAATTGTATATGTTTTTATATAGCACTATATCTTCTATATTATTATTTATCTATCTACTACACAAATTATAAGTGTTTGAGCAGGGAATATGCCAGACTGTGCCAGCCCTGCACTTAAGACTTTTACCATCCAGATATCTTAATGGACAGAGGAACTTAAGGATGTTTATGGAAGGAGCCCTCTTATAGACAATATGCCTGGAGGCATAGTCCCAGGAGTCTGTGGCCTACCTTTGAGCGGAGGCAGAGGTGTGAGCTCCACCTGCGAGCTCTGATAACGGAACTGCGACGAGCTGTGTGACCTTCTCTGGCGGGCCCTACGCATGGATCGGCGTGGAAAACCATCCACCTTCTCAGCACTGGGCACAGAGAAGGCCGCCGTGGGCGAGGACGGACTCGACGGGGGCAGCTTGGTGGGCTGATCCATGGGTGCGAGCCTGATAGAAGCCTGATGTCCGTAAGGCAGTGAGAGAAAACTGTTCCTTAGTGCCTTGTATTAGCTGCTAACAAAACAGCAACACACACACACACACAAAAGAATTTGACCAGAAATAAGCGTGAAGTAAATACTGGCCCAGTCAGGATGTGGATAGAATGATCAGTGTTGGATTTGGTGGATCTGTGTTTTTAGTAAAACCCCCAAAAAAACGGGATCTGCCTTTAAAATAAGCACATCTCCAAGACAACAAGCGATAAGGAAATCTATAGCGGTCTACTTATAGAAATATGGGGGTGCACAGACACATCCAGCGCTACTATAAAGAATGCGCTGCCGTATTGGCGTCATTGGGAAGTCATCAGCCTGGATTTGGTGTTTATTAAAAGATGTATAGGCTCGAGAGATTAGCCTAGAAATCGTCGCGGGATGAATAATAGAATGAAGATGCGATCAACATGCTGTTTTTTTTTCTTCCTTCAATCACTGTAGTCCCATGTTGGAGGTCTGGGAAAATAGGTGTGGGGGAATAAAAATCCGCTCAGATGCCTCGTCCATACAGAATACACTGCATCAGTTATTGATTTGATGTCCTATCAGGCCAGGTACTGATCCCGTTGCTTAATTGTAGGCCACTGGTCCGGTCTTACAGGCCTGTGGTGCTTCTAGTCGGTTATGAGTAGTGTGTGATCCGGATCAGCGCTGGTGTCCGCACAGAGAGACGGAGAATCCGCGCTGCAGGGCGGAGAATGGCGACTTCACCCCCGCGGACATGTGTGCATCAGCAGCGGCAACCGCGCCGTTACATCCACCTCTCTCTCTATCTCTCTCTATCTCTCTCCCACTCTGTCTCCCTCTCCACCCAAAAAGAAAAGATTTAATCAGTGACTCAGTATGGCAAAACACCGATCTCCTGATCCGCGCTTTGGTTGCTGGTCGTGTTTGGGTTCCTCGCGCTCCGTCTCCTGATGCCTGAGCGCGCGCAGGTGCTGCAAGGAGATGGAGGCTAAAAGCTAACACACACACACACACACACACACACACACTGCGGATGACGCTCGCCTCCCGTTTCTACTTATTTATTTATTTATTTACTCACATGCGCTTGCGCTATCGACCTCAAAACGTTTCTTGTTTATTGTTTGTTTGTTTGTTTTAATCCTTCCCACGCTTGTTCGCGCACTAATCCAACCAGCACCGATGCCGAATTATGTTTTTTTTTTCCACCCAGTTCCTTTAAAATAAATCCGAGCTCATGATCATCTATCTGTCTCGGAGGCTATAGCCTAGTCGTCGTCTGTGTCTCCTTCCTCCAATCCCTCCTCTTCCAGTCTCTCTCTCTCTCCCTCTCTCTCTCTCTCTCTCTCTCTCTCTCTCTCTCTCATTATAGCCGCGGTATTTTGGGACTGACATTGCATGCGCATAGAGCCATTGTTCTTATTGCTCCATCACATATCCATCATGGCCTCTCACACAGCGCATTAGCTCTCTCTGTCTCTCTCAGGCGAGATTAAGGATCGGATGTAGTACAGATGAAGGGAGTGTTGATCAGTCATGTCCCTGCAGCCTCATCCTTATCATGTTTACGCGCGGAGGAGCTTAGCAGCCTCATCGAAAACCCTTCATCCAGCTCTCCTCAGTCATCACCAACACACATGATAGTCAACAGTCCCCATTTTTGCATTTGACATGGACACAGACACATGCAAGGAATCAATCAAACTATATATATTTGCAATATATTATTTATAAATACTGATGCAACAACCAGGCTACATTTAGTGATTTAATATTGTATCTGTTTACATTCTTGCTTATATATATATATATATATATATATATATATATATATATATATATATATATATATATATATTATATATATATATATATATATATATATATATATATATATATA
>CM074948.1:13016270-13036779 GCA_037577455.1 Pangasius macronema | reverse complement strand
AATGGTTAAACAAATTGAACAAATTCAACAACTTCTCTTAGACTCTGCTTCCATAATGAGGACAAAAAGGCTTTCTAGGAGTCCAGTGAATACACTTACACCCAGTATACAATTGGCTCTTAGTAAAAGCATGATTTGTTTTAAGAATGTAAGAAAATGAGAGGTGAGTAGCTTACCTGCTGGGTGCTCTCTCTGAGATTGGCTGAGTGTGTATGTGTGTGTTCAGTACTCCCTCAGCACACTTCACACACACACACACACACACACACACACAGACACTATCGTCACAGACTCTGCCTAAACCTGCCGTCACTGAACAAACACAATCACTTTCTCCAACTCACAATCTCCATATGCCTCATTATTATTCATTATTATCAAGGCTTATCAATATATATATATATATATATATATATATAGCAAATTATATATAGCAAATTTTTTTTTTTATATGCAAATATGTTTTTTTATAGAGCTGTAGAGGACCATCAATGTAGTATATTGGAGAATACATTTATATGAACTTTAAAGACCGTTGAAGTGTTTGAGGATATATGTCCTTGTACCCTGGGGGAAAACAAATGTACATTTATCTTTTTTTTTTTCCTGACAGTGAATGTTAACTCTCTTCTGCTGCTAGACACAGAGAAGCCATGGATTTCATGGATGTGTAGTATTTGGGATGTTGACAGGTTTTGGGTGGGAACACATTGCAACAATCAAGGTTTCGACCGCAAAAAAATATTTACTGCACCGCCATTAATGNATGGAACAAAACAAAATAGACGACTACTTTAGTACAGGCAACACATAAAACACGCAGCCACATGTTTGCTCATGTATCGTGCAGTTTCACTTAGGAAAGCCATAGTCTTTTATTGGCTTTATTATTTGATCAGTGCCATGGAAATGAGATTTTGATGTAACATTGGGAAAAATAGTTTGCCTCTACATGCCCTAAACCCCATAAGTCAAATTGTTGACTTTAATGAATAGTAGCCCTCAAGAGAGGGAGTAGTAAAGGAATGCGGCATTTCCCTGGAAACAGTAGGTGTGTCCTTTAACAAATAAAGACTTGAAAGGCAGCAACAGGTCAGTCCTTGATAATATTCCTTTAAGAGTGTATGAGTAATGTCATATGTGAGCGGATTTCAGCAGTGGTGAGTTAGCTTATCCCCCCCCCCTTGAACCTCAGGGAAGGATCATCATGCAGTATGCATGTGTGCCACGGCAGCAGCTGTCTGGCAGCTGTGCATGTCAGTGCCTGTGCATGGTCATGTGAGGAAAGCATCAGATTCGGATGGGATGTGGTTAGGAGTCATTAAGAGGGGTGTGTGCTGACAACAGAGCTATTACTCACCTAGCAACATGACCATAGTCATCAAACATGAGCACAACCACACCATGCAAGGTCATAGTGTATTCAACTAATAGATGGGTATTTCTGTCAAAGTGGAAGAAAAGTTTACCATAAAGAGAGAAAAATTAGAATATTTCAGAAACTGATGATGATCTGGGCTTTTCATGCACAACAGTCTCTAGAGTTTACACAGAATGGTGCGAAAAACAAAATAAAAAAACATCCAGTGAACAGCATTCCTGCAGGTGGAAATAGCTTGTTGATGAGAGGGGTCAGAAGAAGAATGTCTCGAGCTGACAGGAAGGCGATGGTAACTCAAATAACTACACTTTACAACCGTGGTGAGCAGAAAAGCATCTCAGAATGCACAACACATCAAACCGTGAGGCAGAAGACCACATCAGGTTCCACTTCTTTCAGCCAAGAACAAAAATATGAGTCTACAGTGGGCACAGGTTCACCAAAACTGGACGGATGAAGATTGTGAAAAGACCAGACAACATTTTTCCAAAGTCGGTGTCACAGTGTCACCACTGTACTGAAAATGGTTTGCCACCTGCACAGTGGTGGTCCAACACTGGTCCATTTCCACTGATGTATGGAGTAGTGGGGTCTGACGTTGTGCGTAACAGTCACTAATCGTAGACCTACAAATTGCAACTGTTTAGCTGAAATAACCAATGAGTGCAGAACTGTACACAATGACTAAGATAATGAGGACACTGCTAAGACGCACAATTCCCATTATTTCAATTATTCAGTTATCTTGTGCCTGAGGTTAGTTGCTGTTGTATGACATAGCTTCTTCGTGCACACATTCCAAGCTCAGAATAAAAGTAGGAAGTTTGTGTAAAATGTCTTTTATTTTAAGCCATTTTTGAAAGATGAATATAGTTAGTACAATTTTTGGCGATTTTGGTTCCCTATAGTCCCACTGAGCCACTTGGCTTCTCTGGCTAACTCCGACCCCTTGGAATCATCCTCACCCCAGAATTACTTTTTTATTGTCTCCCCTGATCATAGCAATAACATTTACAAGCATGAGGCAGAAACACTGAGCATCTACATGTGTTCTACATTATATCCATGAATGATAAATAGACATATAAATAGATAACTACATTCATGCACACAAATACATACACCCAAATAAGATAACCATACAGTTATTCATACAGTGTCGTGATTCCTGGACAACAGTAAACGGACCTCCCATACTGAAGAAAGAAGAATGTTCTCAGCTTAACACTACAGCAAAATGTGGTTTTGTAACTGGGATGTACCAGGGTGTTCCTGGAGAGTGTTCTTAGAGCTTATACCTCCACATTGGGATCTGATCCTAACCCCTGCTTTATAAGAGCCTCCTCCCTTTTCATCTTTGGCTTTTCAGTGCGTGTGTGCCACACCAGCACCTGAGACAGCAAAACAAAACACACACAAAATATTTTAAGACATCCTTTATAGTTACAAACTTTTCCCATGTGACAACAACAAAATAAATACGTGTCATTTAGAACATCACCACACATATTACACATATACCAATTACTAATATGCAGTCCAAAGATTTACAGCTGTAATTGTGCAGCGAAAATCTACCTTAGTGCACATGTCAGCTTTGGGCTCCAGCTCCTCCATAGTAACCAGGTTCTGCAGGAAGCTGCTTTCCAGGAAGCCCATCTCTGCATTGCCATCAAACCAAGCCTCAAGATTGGCCAACACCAGGTTCAGGGAGACAGCAAAGCCAGCCATGTCAATGGGGAAGGGACGGTTGGGTCGCCAGCCGGTGTGGAACCGAACCACCTTCCCATTCTCCACCACAGGCCGCTCAAACTTCATAGCCCCCACCAGACCCACCGGCCAAACGGAGACTTTCTTAGTGTAACGCATCTGAGAGAGAGAGAGAGAGAGAGAGATGGGGTAAGGAAAACAATAGAAGAGTAGAAAATGATAACACTGACGTCAAAGTGATATTCAGAGCCCCCTGCAATCATGAAAACAAAATTTTTGATAGAATTTCTCAGAACTTCTTTGGGGGGGGGAAACACATTTGGGGAAGGTATGAGCTCACTATGTGATAAGCTCAGTTTGTCACAATCATTCATCAGTACTTTCTTCATCCACTGACCTCCTCTGCCTTCTATCTTGGTTTCAGACCTGATGACTTTGTCACCTTCTTTAATAAGAAGACTATAGCTTCAATATACTTCATTAGCTTCCTTCTTTAAAGGGAATTTCAGGCATACAAATTAGTAAGAAGGTCTAGACGATTTCGCAGCAGAAGCATCCCCATCAAGTTCTACTTGTTTTCATTACTGTACTAAGCTTTTTACAAAAACTTCTCTCTAACAGGGATTTAGCTTAATGGTATTGCTAGACACTGACATATTTGCACTACCATGAGGACTTTTTTTTTTTTCTGGAGACTACAAAGACCGTCTGTAAGTCACTCTGGATAAGGGCATCTACCAAATGCTGGAAAAGTAAATAGATGCAAATGTGATGTCATAAAATAAGCTCCACAGCTCTCCTATCATGTCTGATATACAAATTATTAAAGGATGATGGTGTAATTCTAACCACAAAACCTAAATGCTTAGCTATCTAAGATAATGTTAGTGAGGAACAAATCTGCTTTAAGATTATTTAATGTTTTAACATTACACATACAGGGTACACATTAATGAACCACCTTTCCGTTCTTTTGTCTTGGCTGGAGTTACTCACCTCCTCAAAGAGCTGCAGGCTATATGTGTTGTCATCATCAGCAAAGTAGACTACAGCACTCTCGAAGGTTAACCCTTTCCCCCCGTCAGCAGCAGCCTTCTCCCTGAGCCAGCGCAAACCCTCGTTCCTCTGCTCAGCACCACGAGGTTTCAGCCAGTGAGGGTCACCTTCCTGCAGTTTCCGGTCTTTAGGCGTCAGCATGTGTAGGTGAGTGTAGGTCAGTCCACAATCAGCCAGAAAGCTACTCACTAGCTGGGTTGGGCTGGGAGAATCCTCCACCACGATCCAGTGGAGCTGAGGTACGTGCAGAAAAGTGTGGGACAAGCGCGTGAGCTCAGCCTTCTGCACCAATCTAAAGGAAGAATAGAGTATGTTTGGGAATGAATTTTTTTTACCCTTTCAGAATATTTAGTCATATAAGAGTAGATATCAAAATTATTTTTAAAAAATCCAGCCTGATATATACCTTGCATAGGTAGGTGTTATTACATAGATTGTAGGCAAATTAGACTGCCTGGAGGCTTTCGATGCCTCTGATTTTTTTATTTGTTCTTGCAGCTTATGTAACTCCCCTCTCAACTGAGAGATGGTTTGGTCCTTAGGCAAGTCATGTTCTCTGCAGTCACAGCGCTGGCCTGGGGAAAAAAAAAACAAAAACATGATCCGTGGATTATATTAAAGTAAGCGATGTGGATAAATCATTAACCGGAGCTTCAGAAAGGAGAATTAAGATACACCAGTCTTACCTAACTGCATGAGGGCATAGATTAGGCCCAGTAAGGAGACCATAAAGTAGAGCAGGAATACAGTCTTCAGCCTGAGCTTCATTCTCAGTGTATAGAGGTGACACCAAAAACAGAATGGGTGGTGAACTTCACCTTACAGCCCAGGACACACAAGTCTTCCTTCTGAATGCAACCAGCTTATTGACAGCAGCCGAAGACAAAGCATGATGAGCAGCAGTGGTCTGAAATGAGAACAGAGATGTTTTTCCAACGCAGAAAATGTTGCTAATGAAGCATCGTTACTGGGTTCTTGACACTCCTGGCATTAAACAGGCGCTTCTTCTAACCTGCCATCGACATCATCACTCCAGGCCAGACCAGGCAGAAGAAAGGCTTTGCGATTTCTGTTTAATTCGGCTAAGCGACATGGCCGTTTATATACAAAGTCAGCGATGAAGCTTGCGTATCCAAGAACAACCGTTCATTGTATTAAAATCCATTTCAAACAGCTCCAGCAGTTTCCGCTGCGGTGCAACTTTCATTGCGTTCCCGTGAACAAGATCCGGATCGGTGTAGTTCCGGTTCCATTTTCTTAAAGAGGAATGAATAATAGCTTTCCACAGTGTAAGGAAAAATAAGGAAATGAAGTTATAAGAGACATGTCAGAAAAGGATGTGGGAGATGAGGAGCTACAGGAAGTGAAATATTATGACCGTTCAGAAAATAAACAATAAGGTTTTAGAGGCTCTGTGTGTGTGTGTGTGTGTGTGTGTGTGTGAGAGAGAGAGAGAGAGAGAGAGAAAGAGAGAATTTTTTTTATCATATTCAAGAGGGAAAATGCAAACTTTTGACCTGATATGTTTATTTCCCACTATTAATATTTTAGCATATTCTCTATTGTTCATTTTTAAGTAATTATTAAGGAACGTTTGTAAAAACTAACGTTTCTGTAAATAAACATGGACTTTTATTTTGTCCTAGCTTCATGCAGACCCATAGCTGAGTCTATAATTGAGTGAGGAACATGTAGCCAAATCAACTACAATGTTTTTGTTTAAAAAAAGAAAAAGAAAAAAAAATCCTGCTTTGATCACTATTAACTACTAACGATTGTGACTACAAAAAATAGTCATAATTATTATTAGTGGTAGTTGAGCAATAACCTTAAATGATAGGCCACATGGTTGTAATCTAACCTTGAGTATTTAAAAAAAAAAATATATATATATATATGTGAAGTCTGTGTCTAAAATATAATCCAAGCAGTTTCACTTGTACACTCTGACACAGTAATACTGGGTGGCTTCTGTGGGAACATTAAAGACTAAAATCTCTAACGGCTCCAGTCAATATTCTGTAACATTTCCCTCACATATCATTATTATACTATCATTATTACTACTAACAATTTTTTTTTCAGTTAAACGAAAAACTGCTGTGATAAGGAGCTCTGGGGATCTTTTTTTTTTTATTACAATGGTAAAGGATATCACGCTTTATTATTTATTTCAAACACAATATAAAACAAAGCAAATGAAGCCATTTTGAGTCAAACAAGTTTATTTGTTGCATACAAATAAAACACCAAAAGCTGAAATAACTTCCCTTTCTGCATCAACAACAAAGCATGAGACAGGAATACTCATTTATCAAACATCTTATCACTTTTAAATTGTCTCAGTGTAATTTCTCCCCAAAGACCTTTGTGAATGCAAATAAAATGAAAATGGCAAACAGATTATATACAGTTAAGAAAAAGAAAACAAAAATCATGTTTTGAGATGATAAAAGAAGGCTGTAATACTTTAAAAAAGAAAAAAAAAAGACAGTACTTTTCTACTCTAAGGGTGTGTTGCAACAAGCATCAGCCCCTTCATCAATTAGACAGGGATAACTGTTATAAAATATTTGATATAGGTTTTACTTAGTTGAATGACCTGAGACTGACCAGTTTGAGTGATTATAAAGAATACAAAGCCATTCATTGTATTCAGTTACTTAAAGAAATACAACACTTAGGTAAGCCCCTTGTATTTTGTTAAAATGTATGTACAAGTACCCTGACAGAGCAATAGAAAGAAAATGGCAGTAACAGCCAGTGTGCCATGCCCTTGAACTCACTATAATGATCAGCAGCTTGGGAGAGAGAGAATTGTAGGCTAAACGCATCAGGTCCAGCCTTGACGTTTGCTGTGATTATCATCATGGGATGTGTAGATGTACTACTCACCATGCTGGTTCCTGAGGTGAGAGGTAAAGTTCACTACACAGAGCTGTCACATGAGCATTACTGCCATCTCTGTTACTCAAAGATTCATGAAGCTGGAAAGGGAATATATTTATTTTTCTTCAAGTCATGGGCAGCTATTAAGTTAAAAATAGTAAGCAACAAGGAGGACCTTCATAGATGAGAGATTAATCTAAGGCCTAGTTCAGTCACCACTTCACAGCTTTAGCTTTAAAAGGAATCACTTTTACACTATCAATAAGAGCACCATTTAACACACACACACACACACACACACACACGCACACCTCAAAGGCCACATGGCTTCTCATTCTTAACTATAAAGCCTGCAGAGTAACTCTTTCAGATGAATTCAGTGAAAACTAATTAAAAAAAAAAAAAAACACCCAACACAGAGGTAGAAAATAGCAAAAGCTTGCAAAAATCACTAATTGGTCTTATATCAACTCAAAATACTTAATGATAGGATAACCTTTCATGATGTTTAAACCCAAACAGTTTGTAAATAAAGCTTTAAATCTGCTGCGATCCCAAACTTCATGACCTAATTTGGATGTGTCCAAGACAAAATCATTGTGTGCATAAAATCTGTAACTGAAGTATAATGCACTTTGCACTTTCATTACAAATTTCCAGTCACCTACTTCACCCTCATCATGACACATGACTAAACATTCAAGAGATTAGCTATCCATCCGCATTTCACATTATTTACGATGATCCTCTTATACGAGTCACTTATGAACTGTAATCTACTGCAAGATCTCTCACTCTAAACACTCTGTTAAATGCCAGTTACTGAAAGATGAGATCAGTGGCACTCTGACTGACTCCTGTTCATTTCGTGTTCTTTTCGGCTACACTGCGTGACTGAACTAGGCTTAAGGGGATGTAATATGGGGGTAACGTAGGGCAAACATGATTGCTGACAGGAGGTTCGGATGAGGAGTGTTCACGTAACAGAACAGCGAGACCAGCACCTAGTGGCAACAGCCTCCACAGTGGCTGCCAGCATGCGCGTGACCCGACACCTCGCCATATTTTGTCCGTCGACTCAAAATCTCGTACGAGTACTCGTCTCCACAGCAACCAGACATGCTGGGCGAGGTTTCGTCAATCTCAAATCTGAGGCAGAAAGCACAGTAATCACATTAATCACAATGAAACAGTGGTGAGGTCTGCCACAATATTAGAAACAGGCCATTTCTCCACCTACACACCTATTAGAGTGCTCTTTACACACTGTCCACTATTTCAGAGGACTGTAAGTAAATGCATATGCTTGAACTTACTGTAAGGCCTCCCGAAAAAACTGGTAGGCTCCATGGTTGTGTTTGAAAACCGTCAACATGACCTTTTTCATCTGTGTACTGAAACAAAGAGAGCAAGAAGGGAAGTCATAAAACTTTCAAATAGCAGTGTGAGACTTCTATTAAATCTGAAGCAAAATGAGTGAAAGAGGGAGATTTAGTATTAATTATACAGACAACTGACAGCAGCATATCCCAGCACTGAGTCATGATGGATGATTCATTATTCTTGAATATTCCAGTTTGCAGTAGGATTTTAGCTAATGGAAACTGTGTCTCAAAATGGCACTCAGCAGCAGACTCTCTACTTAAGACATTCGTCTAACGCATACATTTCACATGGCAAATCAACAGATGTCCTTTATTTATTTCCATTAGAAACCATCACTTGCCACTAATAGCAGACCTTAAGAGTTTGTCAAGGCGGAAACATAGACGAAATGTATCTGATGAAGAAAACGTTTTGTGAAATTTGCCCAACTGTCCCTTTAAGTCTTTCTAAAGGGTGCTTTCACATATGCAGCATTTACTTTGTTTGAATCAAACTCTCTTTTAGGCTTGTGCAATACTGATTTTTCCCTTTTAGAAAATCATGATAAACAATTTAATTGTCCAGACACAATGGCACATAACAGAAAGGAAAACAAGCATTTCCATCATTTCAGGTTCAAGGAGAATAATGGAGGGCGTAACGAAATTTCTAGCTGTGCAGTGGGAACTCCCAGTTATAGTGAACACTCAGCTGGATGGTGGATCTTTAAGTGATTCTGCAGTAATGCACAAAAAACAAACAAAAACATAACAGTACATTTTCAATATAAATCAGCTGTCCAACATCCATACAGCCAACATTTTCTCTGTTTCTCTATTTAATTTTTAGGTCAAAAAGAGGAACATCCTCCCTTTACCTTGACAGAAAGCAAGATGGACTGCAAGTTCAGTTGAAAGCATGTGAGATGAGGGGAAGGGGCTTCCAAGCAGTCTCAGTTAATATCACAGTTCAAAACACCTGCACAAATCATTCCAGATTCACATGCCGATGGCTCATCTTCAGTTTTACTGGGGAGAAAAAGACTGCTCTTTTGGCGACTTTTCAGTGATACCTCATATTGGCGAACGCTGATTTAAAATTGCAGCGCTCCTACGTAAACCGTGCAGAGACTGGCAGGTCTGGTAATACAGTATATTCATAGTAAAGCTCACTGGATATAGTGGCATTGTAAACAGTGTATGGATGCTAAAATTATTATATCTAATAATATATAATTATTATATTAATTTTCCCCACACACCAATCGCACTTAGGTGCAGACCAAAACAGCCAGTCAGGGTGTCTGAGAAAGGTGGTCTCAGACCCATTCCAAGTGATCTCTAGAGTGGTTTGGATGCAATGGGAAAGCAATTCACCCCTGAATCGACCCAACTACAGGAAGTGAACCATAAGTGGCGTGTATTCCAAAGGACAGAGCTGTATTGCTGCAAAAAAAATTATGTGTTCTGGTTTTAGAAATATCAGGCTACAAAAGTGTAGCCCATGACAGAAGTACACGCTTTCCCAAACATCCTATATGTCATTGTACCTCAGGACTGTGCTCCCTGTGCCTGTGTGTGTGTGTGTTTGCATACTGAGCCCTTAAGTACCCTAATCACAGTCTTCTACTATTGAATGACACATTTGGAAATTTGTACCTGTTGGCGATGAGCTGCAGGATCTGGACGAGGAACTTTCCCAGACCTTTCCGCCTGACCTTGCTCTCCAGTTGCAGTTCGTAACTGAAGAAAAAGTATAAGGGGTTTAGTTTAACAGCTTTCAGCTGCGTTTACGTTTTCAAATGTTACACAGGCGATGTCTAATGTGTGGACATGCAAGAATAACATTCAACCAGCTCAATTAAAGAATTGAAGCTGGTTGCAAATAATTATTTAAGACTACATGATACACATGGTCATACTGAAAAGAACAGACCTTACCAATATAACACCTCGTCACCACATTCAACATCGAATCGAAAATGAGAGAAAGCAACAGGGGCAGATTCGGCATCACGGGCCAGAAGATACCACGCTCTCTCATCCTTCATCTCCTCCCTTTTCTCCCTCTCCTTCCATCCCCACTCGCTCTGTTCATATCTATGATCCAGGAAAGCAGGGACCATTAACACATAAGGAACCATGCACGTTTGTAAAACCTGCTTTAATCTACTAGAAGCCATTATATGGCTCCATGCTGATTGCTGAAATGGTAATCATGAATATTATGACTATAAATCCGTGAATCACATTAAGATCCTCCGTAGTCACATTCACGGTGGTAATCTCTTAAACGCGAATGATATATGAAGACAAGCACTAACAGTGTATAAGCAGCTCATGCACAAACCTGTATCGACAAAATAATGTGTTTAGCCCTACAATACCACAATCTACGTAGACATTCATAATACCAGTTCCATTATATATCACCCAATGATAAACAGACACAGCTGTACTTATAGTTACTTTAAAAAGAAAAAAAAAATCTGTGAGCTTAATACCTACAGTGTCTGTACGTTGGCTCTGGTCAGCTCATAGGCCCACTCCACAGTGATGGGAGACAACGCAGTCACCCTCTTGCACTCAATCTCCAGATTTAATCTGCCATACAAAAAAAAAAAAACATAGCGATTTCATACACTGTTTCCAGAGACACAGGGCCAATGCTGGAGCCAATGGGTCAGGATACTGGGGAAGCTTCTTAAAAAACAGCCTGTGTGGTCACCCATTTAAGTGCCAAACAATTATGTAAACATATGTGGGAGTTTATCTTTGTGCAGTGTAAAAATAACAGCGATGGGGGATTTCAGATGAGGCGAAATAAAAATCCTTCGGCTCTACACAGTACTGAAACAGTGTCAGACAGCGATTTCCCATCTAATTGCATGAGCTATTTATTTATTGAGTGTAGCTGCTTACAGGAATGTTTTTTTTTTTAAAATAAGTATTTCAATAAAGTATTGGGGGGGGAAAAATGATGAAAATGCTTGAAGGTGTTTAGGAAAATTAACATTTATAACCAAAGAGACCTGTTGCATTCATAGAAAGAAAAAAAAACTACTGAGTTAGGCTTGCACGACTTTACTCACACAAACATTAGGAGTCTTCACTACTACCATCACCAGCCATTTTCAGCAACAGAGAACGAGTTCAGGCACTTAATTAGCTAAATCTAAAACAAATACAAGATACAAGATAGTAGGTAGGCTAAATTTTAGTAATATACCATACTCTTGCTATATGAGGACATAATGAGCAGAAATAATTATCCTGATGAGACCTGGTAAACATTATAAAGAAGGTATTTGTAATTCATAGCGAATTCCTAACAGCTTTTACAAGATCACTATTTCATAATAGGACATGCTACTTTGCAATCTCCAACTGGAGTAGTACGTAATTAATTTCAACTCAGTTCAATTTTATTTGTATAGTGTGTTTAACATTGCACTATTGTCACAAAGCAGCTTTAGAGAAATCCATTTATATTTAGATCCCTAATGAGCAAGCCAGAGGCGACAGCGGCAAGGAAAAACTCCCCGAGATGTCATCAGGAAGAAAACTTGAGACAAACAGGCTAAAAACTGGGAATCTATCCTCTTCTGTACAACACTGGATAAAATGATTATAAATCTCTACAAGTATCACTGTTTTTATGTTCACAAAACATCTAAATTCCCCCCACAGTTTGCATCATATTTCAATATGGCCGCTCAAAAAGAACTGGCAGTTATGGCAATGAAATGACACCACTTGTTATTGGTTTCAACCCGGCAGCATCTTCTGCTGGCTGAGATCTAGCACGGAACAGTTTCAGCTTAGACGCCAACATTTTATCAGCGGAAAAAGGCCATCAGCGAGTTCTAAGGCCTAGAAAACAACTCGTGGAAAAGTGACATCACATACCCATTTCTGTCATACTTTTTGAACACCGGAAAAGCCGACAGAGGGTCTTCGAGCTGCAGAGACATAAGTGGTGACGATCAAAATGACAGAAATTCCAACTACAAATAGGGGTTTAAATACTTTCAAATTCAGGATGTAGAGACGTTGTACCTTATTGGCCGCAACCACTTTAGCACACACAGCATCCATAGCTGCCCTTTCTTCAAGCCTCCTCTGCTTCTTCTCCTTCGCTCTATTTGACTTTCTCTGCAGAGAGTAAGACAGAGAGACAGACACTGTCAAACATCAATCCTGAATGAGCTCTGTCATCTAAACAGATGTCCTACCTTTCCTCAGTCAGTTGTTTTGGAATATCAATGCACAGCATATTCTGTGGAGCCCTGATATCCAGCACACTTGACTAAAACGATCAGCTAATTCAGTGATTTTGACCATGGTCTAAGAGTACACCTGGCCCGTGTATTTTCTCTGGCCCTTTCTGAATCAGGCTAGGTGTGTTAGAGCAGCTAAATATGAAACACTGAAAGGCACAGAGCAGTGGTACACCAAGACCAGGGCTGGGAGCCACAGAGGTTTTTTTTTAACAAAGCACTCAGAAGTTTAAAATAGATGTTGGAATATCAATGTTCCAACCAGGGTCCGGGTATCGGTAGGTATCCTCAAGTTAAATGCAGGTTAATACTTACGATTTTGTGTAATATTGCTTAAACGTAGGAAAAGACCTAATTTGCAGTGATGCACAGAACACAGACACTTTAAACCAGCTCATGTGAAAGTAAAGTATTTTACATCAAGAAATACAAAACTATACCGTATTCTGCAGATGTGAACGTTTATTATGAAACTGTGTTTTACAAAAGTTTGAAAACTCTATTCAGCAGGGAGCTTTAAAGTAATTAGTTTTAACCAGTGAGAGTATGTGCTTTTGTCTAGCCACTTTTGCTTGAACTGACATTTCCCCCGAGATCAATGTGCCTGTGTGTCAGCTGCAGGTAGTTAACACTAGCCTCAGTTTAACACGTATCCCATTCATGCATGTGACCCTGTGTTGTCCAGTCTGAGTGTGATGTATTATATTAAATGGCTTTCTAAAAAATAAAAATACAAAAAAACACACCACCACGACACCAGAAGCCTAAAACAAAAGAACTGCAAATGTAATAAATGCTCATGATGGCAAATATTTTCAAATTTCAAACACATTAAGATGTTTTAAGGAGGCACAGACACCCCACAGGAATAACGCTGGAATAAACTGTCCTACATATATGCAGCTTTACACTGAGGCTACTATTTAAAGGATCGGTTGGGAACACCACATTCCCCCTCAGGTCACATGATTAAATGCACATGTTCACCCTCGAAATCTCCCATAGCTCTGATGTTAATCCAAAATATTACAGATAAGATTTTTTTATATATATCACATGGGAATCTACGTTATTAAGGGACAAAGACAAGTGTCCAAAGCCAGTAAACTGCAGATTAAATATAGGAGAAGAGTGTCCTGCTGTAAGCAGAGGGAAAAAAGGATGCAGTGTCAAGGTGATGAGCACTTTACCCTACTTAGACATCCAGATTCAGTTCATCCTGAGGATGGGGATGAAGCTGGGAGAAATGTGTCTGGCTAGGACATGAGGACATTTAACCCTTGTGTATTTAGCAACGGATGTACTGTTCACAGTCCATGTTGACTCTGAGCGCCTGAGACAGCTAGGCCATGGGGGTAATGTAACAAAGTGAAACCTATTTGTTTCATTTTTGTAAGAAGTTGATTTTTGTGTTGAATGATATTTCACCTTTTTCAAGTTAGGAGAAAAAGAGCAAAGCACAACATCAACGACAAAAACAACAACAAAACCATTTTAGTACGGTTTCAGGAGAAGATCTGGAGATGTTAGGGATATCTGAAAAAAGTATCTGATACTGGCTTGGACTCGGACCTCATCTGATCTATTTTCTGCTGTGAACATGCAAGTTGCTGTGATGTGTGATGGACACACTACAGGGTTTTTTTCTTTATGTAAGTACAGGACTCTGTATAAATCATCTTTGTTTTTTTATTTATTTATAACAATCATCTCCTTTGTCCTTTCCACTCACAATTAGATGTCTCCCTTCAGATCAGTATTTGACAATACTGGGAGCTGATATTAGATTAGGATCAAGCATTTACAGAAGAGCATTTCAGTAATAATAATAATGACAGAAGCAGCATTCCTTTTAAGCAGGAAACAAGAGCATGGACTGGAGACACGTTTAAAATAAACTCGGTACCAGAAGCTGACTGGAATCAGTTATAAATAAATAGCTGGTGATGTGTAGGTGTTAATACAGCTCAGATTAACTGGTCGTGCTGGTGGTTAGGCCACATGTCGGGTTTGTGTTTCCTCCTACCATGCCACATGTTCGCTAACACAGCATTCCTGCATCGGCTGAGTGCACAATAGAGACTACATCAATGCTAGTACAGCACTTTCCTATTCTGCCTGCAGTCATTCACTCAGTCATGTTCAACAGCACACTCAGCTAACACACGCCACACAAGTGCACTGCTTTTAGTTTCCATTTCAGCCCTGAACCGTAAGAAATCAGAGTGAGGCGTAAGCTCATGTTATTACCACAAAGCACTCGAGGGTCCACAGCGCTAGTGAGTTATATAAGGCTACATGTGAGCTAAGAGAGCTGCTCTCCCATCACACGGGCTCAGGTTTGGAGAGATCAGGATTCAGCAGCGAGTCTTTGTTCAAACTGCCGCCCGCATTTAGCACAAGCGACGTGAAGCCCATCATAACGCCAGTTAGCAATGAAAGACAAACTCACCCCCATTTTGTAGCTGGTAAAGGTTCACCTCGAAGACGGTTAACTGTTAATACGTTAACAAATATATTAGGAAGCTAGAAACCAGGGTCCCCAGGCAGCTACCGTTTGATGCACCGAAATAATAATAACACGCTAATGAGCACGCTAACCTACTGTACCACAAACTAAGCGTTAGCTGTCTCGGCTAGCTTAACATAGCAGCGGAATATAAATAAGCGATATTAGCTCGCATGCTACGTTTATCCCGCTTTTATCTCTCCGTCAGGTTGGCGCCAAACAACAGGGCCGATAACTAGTTACGTCTACAGCTATGTTCTACTCTTTCTTCCTTCGCTCCTTTCCTTTCCTTCCTTCCTTCCTTCCTCTCTCTCTCTCTCTCTCTCTCTCTCTCTCTCTCTCGTTCGCTCTCGCTGTCTCTCTGTCCCCTCGTCCACAGCAACCGCTCTAAGGGAAATGACGAAATCGGTTTACTCCTAAATAGATCCGCACTCCCTATAGAAGTGCGCTAAGTAGGGTATGAAGTCGTGACCGTTACACCATCAGTAGTGCACTACATATTCAATTCCACATATTCAGTTCTGAGTGATTTGCGATTTAACCGCCACACGCTCTGTGAGTACAGGTGGAAAAGCGTGGCCAGTCCTCCAGATGATTAGTATTAGAACATTACCGTGGAGATGTGTACAATACAGACTAATATGTCTGTTTTAATAAATATTTCTCTAAATGCTAAAGAGGAATAAGCATTATACATTTTAATATGGATGTAATGTTTTCAGAGAGGTTAAGTCATGGATAATGTAGTTCAATAATGAACAGGAAATACTGAAGGTGCTTGCAGTTTATGAAAAAGGAAGAAAGAAAAAAACCCAGATGTTTCTCAAAAAAATTTGTGAATTGCGATAATTTATTCAGCATTTCCGTTTTTTATTAGTAGATCTTTAGTAATCGGACATACAGAAGGTCCTATTACAGATGAATGTTTTATCTGTTAACATTTACAAAACTGTTAACAAAAATTACTTGGGAAGCCCATAAACATTCACAAGAGAGTTCTGGAAAAAAAATATTAAATTTTGGGGGTAAGGCAAGGGATTATAACATTATACAGATTATCCATAGATCCCTCATTGCATGTGTGCTCCATTTTTAAAAATCAACCCAGGTAAGGTAAGGTAAAAGAAATGTTGAAGTTTGTGCCACAGTCAAATTTCATTTATTCATTTAGCTCCAGCCACCGCTTTTTCCTGCTCACGGTCAAGGGCACTGCACATGCGCGTTCTCACACTCATTCACACCTAATGACAAATTAAAGTAGCTAATCCACCTACTTGCATGTTTTTGTGAGGTGGGAGGAAACCAGACAACCCAGAGGAAACCCACATGGACACAGGAGACTATGTGAAATTTCATACAAACCGTAACCCGAGCTCAGGATCAATCCAGAGACCCAGGAGTTGTGAGGTAGTAAAACTACCCACTGTGCCTTATACTGTATAACATAAAGCAAATGGAAAAAAATATTTTCAGCATCAAATTCACCATTTTAACCATAAAAAAGATCCCTCTCATTTTTTCTGCTGTTGAAGTATACTGGATGTGTGAATAATACAATTGGGAACTAATGGGCAATGAGCATTATTTTTCCTATCTTGCCCTGAATTCACACTGTACACACTGCACGGGCATTATAGTGGTTTAATCTACGTTTTATGTGTTCTGTAACCATAATGAAAACATAAGAAAGACAAATATGTTGTTCATTCACTTCCTCACTTAAAAGCCTATTCATCTTTCTAATAGATGAATCCATAATGATGGATTATGATTTTACATAAAGTTAACAGTGTACAGTAAGCGCAATTTAAATGGATTTCTATGGAGTATACACTTCAGTCACACACAAGTGGAAAAAAGAGATAAAACAAGCATCTCTTAAAAGCTTAAAAGCATAAAACAAGGGCAGTCTGACAGGCTTGCTTGTTTGACATGCCTTTCACATACATCAAAAAAATCTGGTCTGGTGGCATCTAGTGTGAACTGGCTTTTATAAGTTTTGAGAACAAAAATGACTATCAAATTTAATTTTTTTTATCTTGAGATCACAAGAAAAATTAGTCTCGATCCTGATAAAACAATTTCTGTTATCTTTAGCTCACAAAAAAAAGAAATAATGCAAGGCCTTTCTGAACTTCCGCTGATTGCCCTGTATTTGGCTCCATCCATTTTGCCCTCAACCATTACCAGTTTCCCAGTCCCTGCTGATGAAACGCATCCTCACAACACAATGCTACCACCACCACTATTCTTCACAGTGGGGAATGTGTTCTCGGGGTGGTGAGCAGGGTTGGTTTTCCACTAAACGTAGCACTTTGTATCAAGGCCAAAAAGCTGCATTCTTGTCTCATCAAACCTAAGAATCTTTATCCACGTGTTTGCTAAGTCTCCAACATGTCTTTTGGGAAACTCAAAAAGCATTCTTTTTTCCTAGCTGTTTTCCTCTTCTAGCCACTGTTCTATAAAGTCCAGATTTATGGAATGTCAAGGCTATGACTGTCCTGTGAACAGTTTCTCCCATCTGAGCTGTAGATCTCGGGTAAAGGAAGTCTCAAGGGGAACGGAAGAATTAACAAAAACCACCTGTCGAAGAGATCCGTCTCTATATCAACACGTGCACACTTTCCATTTTTAGTAAGGATTTAATGCCACTCTGCGAAATGTCCAATTTTGGAATATTTTTTAAAACCAAACCCTGACTGATAATTTTCCAGAACTTTATCCCAGATTTATTTTGACAGCTCTTGGTCTTCATGATGCTGTTTATTTAGGTACGTTCTGGAACCTTTCAGGAACAGATGTATTTATATTGAGACCACATGACATTTTAACTGCATGCAGGTGAACACCATTCACATAATTACACGACTTATGATGGTAACTGGCTGCACAAGAACTAATTTAGAATTAATTTAGACCTAATTTAGACCAGATGAGGTTTTTCCAAACTTCAACTGTCCAGTTTCTGTGAACCTGTGCCCACTGTAGCCTAAGATTCATGCTGACAGGAGTGGAACCAGATTTTCTGCTGATTTTCTCCCTGCAAACATCAACAGTACACTATCACTTCTCAATCGGTCACCCACCCTTGACCGTTATGGTTTAACCCCTCTTTTAGTTACTTTGAGGCAGATAGGCTACAACAGCAGAAGACCACATCGCACTCCACTCCTGTCAGACATGAACAGGAATCTAAGCCTACAGTGGGTACAGCTTCACTAAAACATCACCTATACACCTTATATATTTATACACATTTTAAAATCTGACTAAAAAACTGAAAAGGGAGGAATTCTACCAAAAGTTCCCCCAAGCTCTCTCTACATTTCTAACCAATTCTACATATGGAAAAAACAACATTACTGACAAATTGTAAAGAATGACATGGTCTCACCTTGATTATCAGCACAATCCACATAATCCATCGGAGGTAAAAGTCACTTGCAGCCTTTAAAGAGAAGCCTAGTCGCCTCTTCACTCGACTGATTGCTATCCTCACTAACACTGATGGGGAAATAATCGCTTACCCATTCACTCACTTCTGTTCATGTCCTTTAAATAGTTTGTCCATTGTCATGTATACAGAATATGTAAGCACTCTTCTCTGTTTTGATATGTATTGGACAACTGAAAAGGTGGACAACTTTTAAATAATTACAAACTGAAGCAATTATGTCACTACAGCAAGTAGCTTTCCGCACAAACTTAATTAAATCATGACAATCATTGTGTGAAGAAATCACACTTAGCTAGCAAGGTTTTAGTCATCTTGAGGCACACTGAATGTTTTTAACTCTGTGTTTGTTAACCTGGCTCCTTACACAACATGATCTTCACAGGCAGACATCAAAGCAAGGTAAGCTAACCCTATCTCTAATCCAATCAACCCAGTCTGTGTGACTAAATTCTCATTACCAAAACCGAGATTCTCTATTGTACAACTGGCCTTAAACTGTAACAGTAACTGAAAATGTTGTAGTCAGTGTACTGTCTTGTTCTGTCTTGTGTGTATGCGTTTGCACTTGTGCACTTTATGTTTAGTTTTAGTTTTTAACTTATGTAGTCCCTGTAGTTCTTTGTTGTTCTGTGTTTGTCTTATGTAGCACCTTGGTCCTGGAGAAACGTTGTTTCGTTTCACTATGTACTTGTATATGGATGAAATGACAATAAACTCCACTTTGACTTTGACTTTGAAACTAGGCTTGTAACTAATTAGGTCACCAGGCTTGTTTCACATGTCACCATTTTATTGATAACAGTATCATTCTATTGCAATGCTGCACACATCTGGAACAGTATTTTTATATTGTATATTTTATATATAATATACTTCTGTTGTATTTTATATGGAGTAATGGAAATATTGAATTATAATGAACGGTTAAATTGGGAGTATCAATAATGCAGTATAACATGCAATCCATTTGTAACAGTTATACGCATTGTACATGAAAGTCATATCACTGTTAATCTGAGTCTGTTTGGAAATCAAGTACAAGTCAAGTAATGTGCTGTACTCTGGACTGCTTATATATTTTCAGAAGTGAATACAGCATCAAACCTGTTCTTTTAATGTGACTGCTAATGTGGTAAACCGATGAAAGAGCGTTTTTACATAATTCTTTTTGTGATAATCCTCTCTGTCTGACTGAACACCCATTATTGTTTAGGTGAGTAAATATAGCCTTTTGTCACAGCATGCACACGCAAAAGGGGGATAGGCCACTGAAGTTACACGTATAACCACACCTTATCATTTCAGTTTACTTTTTGGTGAAATCATCTTCCACAACAGAGCCTGTGGAACAAATCATTGAGAGAATTACAAGGAACAGATTATCATTTGAAATCAGCTGGTTATGACTTTGAAGAATAAAATAAGGTAATATCTTTTGCATTTTTATTACTCTCATTTTAGCCTTTTTATTAATTCATTTGCCCTTTATTTGTACACATGTATTGCTAAAAGTACTGATTATACACAGCAAAATATGAAAGTTTATGCACTATTCTGCTTCACATACCATTTCATTATTTGGAAAATATATTTCGGAAACAAATTAATGGTTATATATATATATATATATATATATATATATAAACATATTTGTTTCTGAAATATATTTTACAAATGGTGAAATGGTATGTATATATATAGGGAAAAAGGGGGGGGGCAGTCGTGGCCTAATGGTCATAGAGTCGGACTTATAACCCGAAGGTGAACCCAAAGGTCGTGGGTTCGAGTCTGGCAGGGATTGTAGGTGGGGGGAGTGAATGACCAGCGCTCTCTGCCACCCTCAATACCACGACTGAGGTGAGA
>CM074948.1:13004416-13016170 GCA_037577455.1 Pangasius macronema | reverse complement strand
TTATCTCCTACTATTTCCACTTATTATTTTTTTTTTTTTGTTTTCGCAGCTGTTTTGTTTTTTTTTGGTGGGGGGGGGGGGGGCGCGCCCCCCCCCCAAGGTAGTGACAGCTCAGCTATCAATAAGTAACACACCCCCACGTCTACAACCTAACCCTCCCCCCGGCCCCCCAGCACCTGAGGAGACACATCCTAACCAACATCCTAAAAATGTCACAGCACCCATTACACAGTTCTTTATATATTAGAGCATCCAGATAAACTAAACCCAAACACTGATTTACCTTGACGTCTCACCTGTGACCATCCTGAAGTGCCTATTAGTTTATTATTTTCTGTTAGTGATGTCACTGCTCGCCTCTCCTACACTGGAAAAACAGAAGATAAACAAAGCATGTATCTGATAGAGAAAATACAGCTTAACTAATTTCCCTAGCTTAGGGAAACAACTTGCTAAGCCTACAGAAATACACAAGAACATAATTACTTATTAATAAAGCAAGGTTTGTGTGATGTACTATACTAGTAGGAATGCAGCAACTGCACATCCAATAAAATTTGTTTATACATTCTTTATTTATTTGTCTCCATTAATGCTCTTTTGAATATATTCACCTGTTTAACAATTTGAGGACAAGATGGATGGAGCCATCTTCATTCTCAGAAAAAGAGATGAAAATACATAAGTACACTTATAGGTTTAATGTTATCATTCACCAGTAAAGGATCTTCCTTACAATGCAGTTAAGCTGATAGCAGTGAGCGCATTTAGGTGTGCTCAGTGCCAAACACATCCCTAGCTAATATCATTTTTGTACCAGAGCATAATCAAATTGTACACGTTCAAACTTTCTTGTCAAGTCCACTCTGCTAGCTCATTGTGCTAAATCAGTCATTCAGAAGTGACCCTTTTTTACCCATGAAACTGGCAGACTTCACACAATGCACCTGATTTAGCCCCATTGTGGTTGGCTGGGTGGCCTCTCAGTCACCCCAAAATAACCAATATCTAGAAAAACGTTATTCATCTAAAAACTTTGCTAAGGGGTTTGTGACTGTCAGACACAGGGTCAGTTCAGGGGACATAAGCCCCAGTGTCCCCCACGTCTGTCCCCGGACCCTGATAGCGGTGCTTTGAAAATGTTGCAGGGATTAAAACATCTGTCATGGACACATGCTTTTCCCTCTATTATTTCATTTCTATTACACATGAACATTTAAATATTTTTTCTAAATCTTCATAATCTGCAATTATTTTTTTCAGATATACTAATTTTAGACCATAAATTACAATTTAATTTGCATTTTGAATTATTATTATTATTATTATTATTATTATTATTATTATTTTGAATATATGAATTTTAACCTAAATAATTAAAAATGCAAACATATTGCGACCTAACTAATACCATGTGAAATAAATAAATAAATAAATAAATAAATAAATAAATAAATGTTATTTAATTTAATGTTGTTTAAATTTATAATTATTTCGATAAACTCTGCTTGAAGCATTTAATATTTCCCTGCCATAGCATGCCTTTGATATTGCGTTTCCTACTGAAGGTGACTTGGTCGCCATTGTTATCCGACATTGTGTATTGCACAAAGCAGCTGTCCACAAATTGCTCTAAGTTCTCCATTTTTCAGAAATTAAAGAATCTTTTTGTTTGTTTGTTTTCAGTAAGCGAAGTTATCTACAGTGTCCAGACTGCCTTTCAGCAGCGGGGAGCCGCCATGTTGAGTCTCACCTTTTCTCGCGAGATTCGGTTGAGCGCTCGCTCTCTCTCTCTCTCTCTCTCTCTCTACTCGGCTTGTTCTGGGGACCTGGTGACCTCAGGCTGTAACCACTGTCAAAATCCTCACTGGATAAAATCCCCTCAACCATCATCCACACTGCATGCGTGGAAAATGCACACCTACCTCAGGCTGATTAATTACATCTATTGTTTTAATTGTCGGTATTTACCCTCCACTATTTTAGACATGCTGATATTTTTAGATATTGAGATTATTTTAGACATACTGACTGCTTGAAAAAAAAAAAGAAAAGAATCTACTTTGACTTTAATGTCTTTGACTTCCAGTGTCTAGGGCAGAGTGTTGCTGTCTCACAGCTCTAAGATCCCTGGTTTGAGCCTGAGTTCAGGTTACTGTCTGTGCAGAGTTTTGTGTTTTCTCCCTGTGTTCTCAGGTTTCTTTCATTTGATCAGGATAAAGCAGTTAATAAATAAGGATTTTTAGAACAACTGCATGTAGGTCAAGGCATGGTTAGATTTAGATTTCACACCAAGGACAACAGTTATTTCAGAAAATAATTTGAATCCTTCTCACTTCAGCTGAGAATGCCATTCCTGCCATATTTTGCCTAAAACCCCAAACAATAATAAATTTCACAGCTTAATGATAGAAATAAAGTTAGAATTGTTGTTAAAAGAAGAGTAGAAAGTAAGTGTCACCAGCTTGGCACTGAAAGCACACATAGATTTGACTCATTAGTGACAGAATTAATCACCTCAGGCATCCTAAAGAGAATTTTTTTGTACAGTGATACTAAGTGACCACATGTATAACAAACTGATTTCCAATGGTAACTGGTGATGATGCCAATTGGTTTAACCCAGAAATTGGAGGAGGCCAGCTGAAACAAACAGAAACCATTTAGCAACCAATTTTGTTTGCTGAATTTGTTTAACTTTACTGGAGTTATAATACATTCAGGCAAATAATCAGAATCTCTTTTTTTTTGCCAAGTATAAGGTAAAGGAACTTGTCTTGGTGTGTTACACATTATCAAACAAATTACACAGACAGTTACGATATGGTAGATAAGTGGAGGGGAGGGGAAAAGGTAAATAAATGGAGCTATAAGAAGAGCCATGGTGTAGCTAAAAGGTCCCCTCGATTATATTCAAGTGTACATGTAGACACACTGTTATATGGACGTTTGTACAATGATGCATATTTACAGTGTGATATAGAGATATGTGATATAGATGTCTGCTGTGCTTAATGATGGCCACTGCTCTAGGGAAAAACTATTAGTTTGTCTCACTGTGTTGGACTTGATGGCCCTGGGTTTTTAACTGGAGGGAAGAGGAAGGAAAAGATGGTGTGCAGAGTGAGAGGAATCAGCTATAATATTTCCAGAGTAAGCATCATAACCCTGCTGGTGTAAATGTCCTGAAGTGAATGGTGACTACATCAAATAAACTTCTCCACTAAGGAGCAATGCTCTGAGGCAGCCATCTGTGGTGCCATCTTGGTTTCTTGGTTCAAACATCAACATAAGTGAAATTAGAAGTAAATTATGAAATTATGTACAGCTAACTTGTATCTACATGAATTTGCCTTTACACTATTCTACACTTGTATACAATTGCTGACTGGAGCCCACCTGTAATTTGTCCTCATTAACCCTGTCCATCACTGTGAAAGACAACCCAGGGACTTGGGGTACAAGGCGGGGAACACTCTAGACGGGGTGCCAACCCATCGCAAGGCACAATCGCACACACACACACTCATTACGGACAATTTAGAGATGCCAATCAGTCTACACTGGGGGAGGAAACCCACAAAGCATAGGCAGAACATGCAAACTCCACGCACGCAGAGCTGGGAATCAAACCTCCCAACTCAGGAGGTGCAAAGCAAACGTGCAAGCCACTAAGCCACCATGCCACCACCACAGGACCATTATCTGGATCCACTATTTGGATGATGAAGCATTCTCAGCACAGCACTAATACTAACATAGTATTGTGTGGTGCTGATATAGGTGTATCAGCAATATTGCTAGTGTTTTTTAAACGTCACTATTGTGAGAGTATGCACACACACCAAATAAAAATCTCCAGCATCTCCTCCATATGATACAATACCACAGATCTAGAATTTGACAAATTATATTACAATCCCTCTTCTGTCCACGAGGTGGCACTAGTGTCTGTCAGTAGCCTAAACAAAAGTAATCACTTCAAGTTGTGACTACAAAGCCGTTCAAGGCAAATGATTATTTGGATGTAGGCATGTTTCGTATGGTACTTTTTTTTTAAATACTTTTTTTTTTTTTTTTGATCGGTTGGGGTGGGATTACATGCTTTGCAGACTTTACTCGCATGGCTTCTTTGAGCCCCTGGAGCGGCCCTCATGCCTCGTTTGCTTATGGTCGATATAGAAACGACATGGAGCCATGATAACTTGGGAGGCTGGTGTCCATCGTTTTGAATCCTCCATGGTTGTCCCACACTCCCTCCTCCTGCAGAAGGCTGTCAGCATGGCTCCGCCTCGGTCCTTTTGTCTTCTGGTAATCTGTAGCACGACTGGGAGAGATACTGCATTTTCCGGAGGGGGGTCAGGGAGTTCAGCGCCATTTCAGAAGAACAAGCAGCTTCCGTTAGACTGAAACTTTGCCATTAAGCCAGCTCCCTGTGCCACACTCACCAGTACACACGAGTTAATCATTTACTAACTCATACCCCTCACCATCACACTGCTTATCGCTGTAAGGCATGAAGATGTTGCCTCCATCAGGAACATGGCCAAAACAGTGTGAGGAGAACAAAGGCTGTGAGGGACTTCATCTATCACTGCATATGATCTTCATAACATGAGGCTTACACACAGATTAGGGAATTACCTCTGGCCTTGTGCAACATGCAGCAATGATTATCATTCAAAAAACTGGGGCTGGTGTGTGTGTGTGTGTGTGTGTGTGTGTGTGTGTGATGGGGGGGGGTTGCAGTGAAGGGAGCACTAGATGAGAAAGAGGAGGCACAGAGAGAAAGAGGGGGAGGGGAAGAAAGAGGAACTCATGAGGTGAAGAGGATGGAGGAAGTCTTAGCAAGCAAGGAGAAATCATGAGCACAAATGCATTCATAGATCAGGAGAAGAAAGAGATAGGAACAATAAACAAGACAACTAGGATGAGAATGAGACCAGAGATGATGCTGGTAAAAACTGACAAGATGTTGCCTGCAAAAGAAGGAGGGGGTGAAAAGAAGGAGAGGGAGAAGGAGACATACACACACAGAAAATACATGGGAGGGGTCCTGTGCCACAAGTGCTGCTGCTATGTCTGCCTACATCCTTGTTTTCCTGGAAATCCTAGACCATGCACACTAAATGGTGATGTTCACTGATGTGCAGGGATCTGTCCTTTGGGCCTACTGTGGCTATGGGAGGGGAAGGGAAGGGAAGAAAAGGGTGTAAAGGTTGTGGACAAATTCAAAATTCAAATTTCTTAATAATTAAGATTACACAGGATATTATCAGATCTGATTACTGCCTGTGTTTTCACCTGCAGTGCCACTGACTGTGACTGATCAAAATAAATATTTATACTGAAGCTTTGCCCTCCTTTAAACCTCACAAAATTAGTTCGGATTTCAGTCTTATTAGTAACAATCATGTAAAAATGACCAATAATTAAGAGCAAAACTGCAAGTTGTTTAGTTCCAGTCTTTTCGCGCATATATTAGTAAAGATCTGGAGGACCTCAGCACCGCAATGCACAGCTGACAGATTCATCCGCGCGTACAGTGGGAAGTAGTCCGGCCTGATATAGCATACAGTGGGAGCAGCGCAGGTGAAGTGGGTTCAAGTCTATTGTGTGAGTCTGAATACACCAACACACCACCCAGTTTAAGCACATTTGCTCATTTACAAAGACAAACAATTATCTTAATTATGCCTTAAATGGAAGAAGGAAGAATGATGGCTTCTTTTCGCATTCTTATATCTGCAGCCAAACACACGGCAATGAAATGAGCTAAATAGAATAAAAAAGAGCAGACTGCTACAGTATGGACACTGCTCTGGAGGCTGACATCGATATACTCTGACTGTATGTGCTGATATATGGAACTATACAACTGACATCGAAGTTAGTTGGGGAGAGGCGAGGAAAGCGGAAGGTTTGTATGGTTGAGTGGGGTGTGGTGTGGCTCCCCCCCCTCCACCCCGGCACATACACACACGGAGAGGATCTCCATGCAGTCGATACCGTTGGACGGGAGAGAGAGAAAGAGAAAGAGAGAGAGAGAGGGAGAGAGAGAGGCTCGAGTGACTATTCAACGATTTAACTAGTTGTTTGGTTTCTTAATATCCAGTGCGTGCTCTGTAGTGCGGTGTTAGACGGCCAGTCCATCGCTGATGAAGTTTCAGTAGCAGGGAGATTAAGCTAGCCAGGTGTGAAACTGCCTTCCCGGTTGGCAACTAACACAAATGTTGAACGACAGCTACTAGCTACCAACTGAAGCTGGAGGACCTAAAGCGTGGTTTTACACAAAAGAACCCCGACTTGAGAGACGAACAGGGCCAAAAGTGAGGCGAGACAAAAGAAAGGTGAATTTTTCCCCCCATCCTGCACTCACTCAGTGTAAATTGGAGGCAGTGTGTGTTAGTGGCCGCTCCGTAGCCGGGTGGCGTTAATAGCCTTATGTTTAATGAACAAGGGGACGAGAGAAGCAGCTCGGAAATTAACGAGGGGACTTCTCAGAGGAGTTCTGCTCAAAGTGAGAAAGCGAGAAGAGCCATCATTCCGCAAGATAGATTGCTTGTGATATAGAATTAAACCTCGTAATATATAAATATATAAATATATATATATAAAATGTACTAGGCAGGCGATGTTCGATGAAAATAGCGCAATTAAAACGGACTACCGGGCGTGACGTCACATCTCCAGGCAATTGACAATTTGCAAAGTGATTTATTAGCCTACAAACTGAGGATATTTGCTTGTTCTGGTTGGTGATAAACGACTTAAATAACTTTTATTTTACATTAATCAGTAAATGGCAAATGCTTCCAATGTTGGACGACGCCAAAAAAAAAAAAAAAAAAAAAACTGCTGAAAGGACCTTACCTGGAAAGCGGCCCTAATTAAATGATGAAGTTGTGAAAGCCTTTCTACATGACTTCTGTCTCAGCACTAAAGCCGTGCTCTGCAGGTTCCTTAGGTAAAGTAGGGCACTGTGAGTGCGTCCTGTGAACGCGGTGTGGAAGCTGAGCCGTGACAATGAGTGCAGCTGAGCTCCTCTGAAACATCCGCCGGCGCCAGAAACGCTTTTTCTCTAGCGAAATTCAGCGGCTTGTGCTTTAAATCTGTGCTGAAGGTGTGTGTTTGAGTGTATGTTTGAGTTGCTCAGCTGTTCGGCTCGGTTACTTTGTGTGGCTTTAAAAGCGCAGCTCCCGGTAGACAAAAGGCCTCAGAGAGGAACATGAGCAGCAGGAGCGGAGCGGAAGTGCACTCACACTGACCACTACATCTCATCTCTTCTCTTCTCTTCTCTTCTCTTCTCTTCTCTTCTCTTCTCTTCTCTTCTTCACTGATCACACTCCTTAAGCATGCTCGGGTTATCTGGCCCTTTTTAATTTCATGCTGTGAAGAAGCTAAAATGCAAACCTTCTCACCTTTTCAGAGCCTAAGGGTCGTTTTCATGGAAAGCCCACAAATCTGGAGTAGCTCTGAGAAAAGTTTTAACCTGGGAAAAAAAAAAATTCTGAATCTTTTAATTTTTTTTAAATATTCATTTGCATAGTCTGCTCTAAAGACTGGTGAATGTTTACATGTGCATAGCAGGACCGTTTTCTTTCTGTTACTGATGGGGTTAATCAGAGTAACAGGGCTGAGCAGTACTTTCATTTGTATATTAAATATATTGAATTGCATGTAAGACTTAGTAGTAGTAGGTAGTGTCTTTTATTACAAAATTCTCCTTCCTCTTCTGATCACATTTTTGGTTTTTGTGCCATTGTATAATTAAACAGTGATAACAGCTATAGAAAGTTGTCATCTGAAGCCACGTTTCTGTCATTTTTAGTAAATGTCTTATTCTGGTCAGGGAAACGGTGGGTCTAGAGTATATACTGGTAACACTGGTTGTGAGGTATGAATACACCCTGAATGAGATGCCGGTCCAATGCAGGACACCTTGCACATACACACTCAGACCTAGGGGTAATTTAGAGCAGCCGGTCCACCTACAGGCATGCTTTTGGGGTATAAGGAGAACATGCAGGATTTCCCATAGACACCAAATTGAGCTCAGGATTGATCTTGGAGCTGAGAGGCAGCAGCGTGACCTACTGCACTAACATGCTCCCTGCTATTATTTTGGTAAATGCAGTATATTGGCCATATCAATATTTAAAAAGTGTCTTTCTTATGTTTACTCATGGCAGCCATGCCGTCAGTGATGGAGCGCTCAGGATCTGGAGTTCTGTCCCGCAGCAGGGCAAAGACAGCAACCAATGGCAACAGTCAACACACTGATGAGGAGAGCAGTGATGAAGAACATTCACATGGTAGGCCTCTACCAACCAACTCACACACACAAACCTATTAAACCTAGTAATAAAGCACCTAATGCTTTATTAATTATATATATTTTTCAGCATTTCTTAACATACTCTTCAGCTTCTTCTTGTCTTACACTGGTCTGATTCTGTAACCGGATGCTGGTCCATCTTTATTTAGGCTTCCTTCTCGTTCTTTCTTCCACCCACCTTCTCTCCTACTGCCCTTTGTGCGACTAGCAAACTCTTCCTTACAGTGTTCTTTATCTTATAGACAGCATGATTCGTGTGGGTGCAGACTACCAGGCACAGATCCCAGAGTACAAGCCAGGTAAGAGGAAGTGTGTTCGTGTAAGAGAGCAGTCATTCTTATTACCAAATGTTTTGAGGTCCAGTTGGAAAGTGTATTGTACAGTCTATACGGAGCTGGAGATGGGTATTTATAGGTCCACAAGTGAAGATGAGTAAGAAATAAAGATGTTTAGGGGAATATTTGAAGTGGCCTGCTAGCAAAAATGTTAGAGAAGAAGAAGCCATTTTAGAATGGTAAGCATGAAGAGACTTTGAAGGAGAGCGAGAGTACGTGCATGAAAGCAGTATATTTTAAACCCCTTTTCTTCTGACTTATAGTTTTAAATATCATATCAGTTAAATGTGTCAACATTATATAAGCGAGTTTGGAGTAAACACATTCTCTATTCTTTTCTCAGTACAGGAAAATGTGTTGAAATTCTCGTCAGATCTATGCTGCACATTGGTAGCAATAGAAAAACTAATTCCTATAGAGTTGATCATGTAACCGATTTTAATGAAAAACAGAAACAAAACAAATTCTTTGACTCACTTTTTGTTGGTTACGCCTGTTGAAGGACACAACCGTGAAGTCTCATGGAAACCCAGATCTAACGGCAGATGTCTACTAATATTCTTTGTGTGAATAAGCTTAGATCATCTTAAATGATGAGCCATGTGGCAGAGTAGATGGACATGTTGAGCTCCAGTGCTGTGTATGAGAGAAATGGATGTGTGACTGATGTGTGTCCTATGTTAACAGAGCTTGAGCCTGACTACAGTGAGAAAGACCAGAGAAGCATGCTTGTGTGGTCACCTAACAGCCAAGTGTCTGATGCAATGTGTAAGTGTTGAGTCCAAAGATTTCTATAAACTGTAATGGTTTTATAAAAGAATTGCACTGTATTGTAAAATAGACATCCCATATAAGCGTCATTCCAAGTAAATGTTTATTATATTATGGGGAGAAGTGAGACTTTATAGTGATTTTGTAAACTGCTTACTATTTCCAGCTAATGCTAAACATGGTGTAGATCATAATAACTGACAGCACTGAAAATTGGTTCATATCTAAAGTTAGTGGGAAATGCTTAATGTAAATCAGACTTGTTAATCTGAGAAGCTGCTCGGATTGTGTGACCATTAATACCAACTGATCTCAGCAGACATTGAACATTTTTATTCTGTCCTTAACAGTGGATGAGTACATCCTAATGGCCAAAGAGAAGCATGGATATAATATGGAACAGGTATGCCAAACCACAGCTTAAAGGAATACTCCAGCACTATTTCAACATGATCTCTATCCAGCCCATCTTTTCACTGTACAGAGGAAAGAGTAGAAAACTGAAACTCACTTATAATGGAAGCCTAAGGGCAGGTGTTAAATTCCATCAATAAGTGTTTAAATGATGTGACTGTATAATGGAAATATAAACCTAACTCTTATAAAACTAATAAACTCTTGCACATTGGAACACGTTGCAGTAAAAAGCAATTCTAGGTGCTTAGGCTTACAGTTATCAGTACTCCTGTGATTATATTGAGCTACATTGTCTATATCAGTAATTTGTCCTCTGAAAAAGTATTCATCTTGGGAAGATGATGAGGTATACAGATTTAGAGCTTAATGTGCAAATCCATTTGAAGAATTATGTGAGCAGGTCTAGTAAAATACCGTTTTCTCATAAATGTTTATTATTGTGCCTGAACAACTTGTCTTAGAAGTGTTTTCTGATTAAATGGGTTTTCCTCAGAAAAGGGAAACATGTCCATTCTTGTCTGCTAATCACATATGCTACAATAGGGAAAAGGTTGGAGCACCTCTTTTAGTAGGCTATAGCAAACTTGAACTTTGATGCACAAATCTTATCACTTCTTCAGTCTTTGGGCATGCTGCTCTGGCACAAGCATGATGTGGAGAAGTCCCTGGCTGACCTGGCCAACTTCACGCCCTTTCCCGATGAGTGGACTGTGGAGGACAAGGTGCTGTTTGAGCAGGCGTTCAGCTTCCATGGCAAGAGTTTCCACCGCATCCAGCAGATGGTAAGCGAGAGCGTATGAGAGTACAGGGGAGAAAGTGAAGGTGAGAGAGTGGGAATAGAAAGGAGAAGAGGAAGATGGCTTGTATAATCTATAGTGCTCCCATCTGCCTGCTGCTTCAGGAGAGAGTCGGATTTATAGCCTACCAGAGAATCCAATTCAGTCCAACAGAGTCATACAGACAAGTATTCAAGTACTGAAGAGGACCTATGGTCCACTATTAAGAATAATGAATAATTTTATAGTTTTCTATTACCTTTATAACATATATTTTGTCATCTAGCTCTTTAATGTTCCCTAGAGTTTTAAAGTGGCCTTGAAATGGTTTGAGAGATGTGATTGTGGCAGTGGTGGCTGAATGGTTAAGGCTCTGGGTTACTGATCAGAAAGTTGGGGGGTTCAAGCCCCAGCACTGTCAAGCCGCTTCTGTTGGGCACCACATCTGCTCCAGGGGCGCCATATCATGGCTGACCCTGTGCTCTGACCCCAGCTTCAAAGCACGCTGGGATATGCGAAAACTGTATTTCATTGGCTCTGTACTCGTACCCTGCACAATGACAATAACGTTGAATCTAATTTAATTCTGTATATTGAAGAATTTCCTTTTGAAACAGGAAGTGCTTTTTCACGACAGCTCTTTAAAGTAGTGTCAAAGGGCTTTTGCATCAAGACTCNTCGAGACTCTTCTCTGTTCTGGCATCAAGGTGGTGGAATGAACTTCCCCTAGATGTCCGAACAGCTGAGTCACTGGCCGTCTTCAAACGACGTCTAAAGACTTACCTCTTCATTAAGTACTTAAGTTAGCACTTGCACACACACAGATGGTATTCCTAGTTTGTGACCTAGTGAGCCAATAGCAGAATGTATTTTTGATAGACTTCAAAGCACTATTGTAGGTCGCTCTGGATAAGGGCGTCTGCCAAACGCCGTAGATGTAAATGTAAATGTAAATGTAAAGGATAAATCCACCCTGAACATCCTGAGCATATAAATATTAATGAGCGATTTTCACATAGAACACAAGAAACCCGGGGTGTGGAATGCTAAATCACAGCTTAGAATGAAGACTCTGAACTGTAATTCTGATTATTTTGATATTTAAAGACATTTCTAT
>CM074948.1:12990537-13004316 GCA_037577455.1 Pangasius macronema | reverse complement strand
CAGAATGTATTTTTGATAGACTTCAAAGCACTATTGTAAGTCGCTCTGGATAAGGGCGTCTGCCAAATGCCATAAATATAAATGTTTCTAATTTCCATTAGCATTCAAGATGTGCAACATCATGCTTAGCAAACAGACAAAATAATGCAGCTGAGAGAGCTTACTTTCAAACTGTGTAGGATTTCTCACCACCAATTTACCCGTTGGAACTTAGTCGTCTTTATCATGTCAGGTTTTGTTACTGGCCTGCCCCAGCCTTTTACCATTTCCCCGTGATAAGCCCACTACAGCAACAAGAGAAAGTAGGGAGGGGGGTAAGACTGCTGTTTAACACAAGGCTCTAAAATAAAAACTGAGAAAAGACCTCTCGTGCACATGCACAAGCACGCCCTTCCAAATCTATCACAGCATCACAGCCAGTGCTTTTGAACTGAAGTCTTCCATGTTTAAGCCAAGATCAAGATTTTAAAAGGGGAACGAATGCAGATGAGCACACAAGCTACAACCAACTTTTGAACACACACGAGATGGTTTGAAAGGGGAATAATGTGCAGAAAGCTGCATGACCACAAACTACATGAATGAGCCATACTAACTAACTGCTACTATAATGCACTGCTCTCAGTTTATTTACAGGGGCGGGACATAGGCATTCTAGAGAGCATTTGATTGGACACAAACTGAACAAGAACAGTATGATTCAGCATTTTTTCCCCATCATATTAGAATATGATAAACATATTATTTGTCTTTTTTTTTTCTTCTCCCCCCCACCAGTATATACTGACAAATTTGTCTGCAACGCAAAGACACGCACAACAAGCTCTTAACACTGCATTTGCTTTAATGGGCACTTCAGGTCAGGCAGCTGATCTGAGCTGTAAATGTGTAGCCAAGCCTATAAGTAATTATATGTTAATGTTAATTAAGATTCTTCATACTGATGCATGCACTGATATTGATGTAATTTTTATTATTTCTCAGCTGCCAGATAAGTTGATCTCCAGTCTGGTAAAGTACTACTACTCCTGGAAGAAGACTCGGACTCGCACCAGTGTCATGGACCGGCAGGCCCGCAAACTCGTTAGCAAGAGAGAGAAAGATGACAGGTGAGAGGCTTGGAAAAACCAAAAAGGAAGCACAAACGAATGCAAAAAAAACCACGAGTGTCCTCTGAAGCATTAAATAACCTTGCACTGTCTCCCTGTTAGTAATGACGAGATGGAAGAAGGAGACCCAGGAAGTGACAGTGACTTTGAGATCGACACAAAGAAAGAGGTGAGGCATAAACTCACCTTTTATTGCTTAGTTAGGAAAATGTAGTGTTCCCCATACCAACCAGGTACGACCTAATATTAGGGTTGTTTAGTAAGGCTATAAAAAGGCATATCGACACTTCAGATGTAAAGGAGATTTTTAAAATGAGATATACCAAAGTTAACCATTACAGACTAGACAGGTCAGGGCTGATTTCTACTCGAGTCTGTGAATGTGCCAGCGGGTGTGGCATAGGTAGCTGCCTGACACACTTGCATGTAATTCTCTTTATCTAATGAAAAATGTAGTGGATTACACTGCACATGAGGATAATTTTTGCCAATTTTACACTGAAGTGAGTCTTGTGATGCCGTTATTAACATGGTTGTTTGTTTATTTTTTACTGAAGCTTTTTGAATATCTTACTCCAAGAATTCATTTTCACATCAGGGTTTTTAGTAATGCTTTGAAGGCAGGTTGTACAAAAGGTTATAGTAAAGTATTCTAACATGCTTGTGTGTGTGTGTGTGTGTGTGTGTGCTAGTTCTTGTTTGGATTAAGTGTTATTTGTCACATCACAAACCACTTCACTGCTCGACCAGTCAGTGTTTTCTTGATGCACTACACCACAAATTCACATGAGAATAGGTTTTATTAAGTCATTAACCTTTTTTTGGTTGCTGGTTAAGAATATCTATGAAAAACTGAGATGTGTTGTGACCACTAATCATAAGAAATTATTCCTGTTAAATTAGTGTTTTAAAATGTATTCTCTCGTTCAGCCCAAGCTGAGCTCTGGTGCTGGTGGAGGCAGTGAAAGGAGCTCTGGGAGGTCAGGCCCTACACGCAAAGAGAACCAGGGGGCTCAGTATCGTCACCATCCGCTGAGGGCACGCCGCAGACCTCCAAAAGGCATGCATCTGGATCAGGATGACATCACGGCCCTGTCGGCTTCCACCGAGTCAGGAACCATCTCCAACCGCCAACTCGACACTCAGCTAGTGTCTCTCAAGAGACAGGTAATGATTGCATGATGGTGTGTGCACGCACACACACATTGCAATATTTGATGTGGATTTATACAGACCAGAATTAATCACAAGACAAACTTTACCAATCCCCATGCAGGTTCAGAGTATCAAGCAAGCAAACAGTGTCCTCAAACGGAGTTTGGCAGATGGTGTTAATGCTATGAGACCAACTGAGGTGCAGTCAGTTACTTCTATACACTCACTATCTCAATTATACTCAAGTTTATCATGATTTCATTAGCAGTCTGATTATTTCTGAAGCATGTGTGATGGTGGTGGTGGATAGAGGAATGAACAATCTTTGCCAAAATTTATATGTTGGAGGAATATTCCAGTTTTTTCCTGACCTAGATCTCCATCTATTTCATCTGGAGCATATGCTCAATTTCCTGGACAAGAAATTCAACATACTTCCTTGTACTCCAAACCCTAATAATGGTAGTCTGAAGGGACGTTGTTGAATTCAGTCAAGAAGCATTTTTTGAATAAAAACATTTGTGAATAAAGTGCTCTACAGAATGTTTTACATAAATGTTACTGACTGCTCCAACAATTGCCCTTAGACTTCCACAATTAGTGTTTCTCTTTAATACAGGGAAATTTATTGAAATGCGTCTATAGCATCACACATGCAATTTAAATTTTTGAGGAATGTTACTGAAATGTAAACAGAAATTAAGTCCTCAGCAAATTGCATTTGCATAAACTTATTTATCATTATGTACTCTTTCAGCCCGCTCTTAAGATTAACTCCCGCTGGACCACAGAGGAGCAACTCCTGGCTGTACAGGGTAAGTCAGATTATCATTACTTTCCCTGCTATTTGATGGTATTTGCAGATTAAGAAAAATCTATTAATTTAGTTGTTAGCAAATGAAAATATTGGCAAGTAAAGAGTTTCTAGTGTCCCAGATGCAGCACCATTTGATTACCCTGGGTGTCAGTGGTGTTGGACTTGGTACCACAGACAAATGCACAAGCATGCAGTATTATTAACGAATAATTATCTTAAGTTGTTTTAGATGTATGTAGTTTAATGTTGTGGGTTTGCCTTGTAAAGCTATCAGACGATATGGTAAAGACTTTGCCGCCATAGCTGACGTGATTGGGAACAAGACTGCGGGTCAGGTGAGCTCATTCTTCGTCAGCTACCGCCGCCGCTTCAATCTGGAGGAAGTGCTTCGAGAATGGCAGGCAGAACAGGAAGTGCTGCGGGGGAGCAGCGAGACCGTGAAGGACCTGAACGGAACAGCAGGAGTGGAAGAGGATGAGGTGAGGCAGGATAATGGGACATGCAATATGTAAAAACGTTATTATAGTTTTCATATATATATATATATATATAAATAAAATGTTCCCAAATGTCCTGTACCTTTTAAGTGAATGTTTTTGTTTAGTTGTATTTTTCCTGATGGATAATATCCTTGTGTTCTATGCAGACTAAGAGGGACAGCGTGTCCCCTGCAGACTCTGGCAGTCCAACGCCTTCCTCTGAAGTTGCCAGTAACGCCAGCCAGTCTTCTCCCCCGCTTACCCAACCCCCACCCTTACTACGCCCAACTCCCCCCAGCGCACCCCCAAGCCTGTTGCGCCAACCTCCTCCTCTTCAAACGCGCCCCCTCCAGACCCGAACTCCACACAATCACCCTCCACCCCCACTCATCCGCCCTGCAGTGGCCTCGTCCCACCACCAGAGTGGTTTGAGGAACTCCGTCGGTTCCTCTCCGGCTTCCAGCGTGCAGCTGCCTCCCTCGCTGTTGGGGCTCAAAGTGGAGTCACCACACTCGCATTGATTCACACAAGCTGCTGGGGTTGGCCTCTGGCACTGATCTCAAACCAGTCCCAACTTTGTTCAAGATTAGGATGTTAATGGAAACTGGTTCCAGATCAGGGCAACTTCTAGAAAGCGCTCACACTGATAGGGAGAGCAGGTACTGTCCAGGTGGCAAGGGGATTGAAAATACACATATTACTGCAGTTGTTCACACAGGATGAGTCAGTGGTGGTGATAGATATAGTGTTAGACAGGTGAAATGAGTCAGCAGTAGGTTTGGCATCACTCAGAAAATCCCCATTAACACACAACTCATATGGGCAAACATCTCCCATTGTCACTCATCTACTACAGAAAAAACCTCAGTGCAGACTTGCCAAATACAGACCACACACACCTAGCAGGCCTCAGCTTTAATAATATACCTCAGAGGAGGCCACAGAACCCAAAACCACACAGTTCAGCATGATCAATTACAGAAATGACCTTTGACAGAAAACATTGTTAGTACTTGAACCAAAATTTCTCTGTGGAGAAAAAAGCCTTTAGACGTTATACACTGGATTGTAATGAAATGCCTTGACAACTGAATCACAGGTTTCCTCATCTCCATGGCAACAGCAGAACATCTCCAACTATGTTACACAGAAGACACCACATGTTGTTTGTGAGTGTAAACAGGGAACAGGCGTTCTTTCGTTTCCATTAAAGAGCCATGTATTACTAGAACTGAGCTTAGTGAAGCAGTTTTTTTTTAATTTCTATTACTGAGTCCCTGAAATATTAGTAGATAGTAATTATGTAGAAGTAGTTAATATTAAAGCACTAAATGACCCAAAATACTTGACTTTTTTTCTTGCACAAACACTGAAGTACGCTGATTCTTCAGTCAACTAGATGTTGTAACACTAAGTTAATAGTTTGTGCCAGTGGAGTTTTCCGTTTCCACCAAAATTTTGTATATGAGAAATGTTTACAGGTGAACTTGGATATGGTTGTGTTTTTTTTCTTTTCTTTTTAGAATAAAGTGAAAGGACCAAAATCTACATGCAGTTGTGTGTGTTCAGGACCTCAGACCCTCAATCACCAACAAGTGATTCAGGTGCTAGTAGAAAGAGTAGTTCTTGTTGCATCATTACCTATACAGGTTGAAGTTTCATCATTCATTTATTACTATCATTGATCATAATCATCTCTCTTTGCACCAAATGTACATTTGGAGTTCTCTCTATCCCTGACATACATCAGCTCTGACAAAGAAAAATATTAAAATTACAGCAATGAAAAATGATATGAAATAAAAATCAACCCTGAAGAAAAATTATATTAATAGATAACAATGACAATTGGATCCCCAGCACCTTAGACAATGATCATTCATAGAACTGCAAATAACGTGACATTTAAAAACATTTTCTGGAAAAAAAAAAAAAAAGATATAAAACACAGAGGAGCACAAGTGTCCCACAAACCACTTACAGACTTGGAAGAGACTCCATTGCTCCCCCTACTGTTTCAATAATAACCGAGTGTGTATCCATGCATGCAAAACATGTATAGCTCAGTGGAAAGACAAGGCATAGCTCACCTTTCTCACACACACATCTGCCTTTCTCAGCTGGCTCTACTAATGCCTGAGCAAGAATATCAAAACTCATCAAAATTATGATAACCCATTTAAACTAAGTGGTAGTCAGACCATCTGCTCCTGATGTGTAGTTCTCTGTGGGCTTGCTGCTACTTAATACAATCACTGCATGAAGGTCAAGACAAAAAGCCCAAAGCAACCTTTTGGTTATACACAGATGATTCACTCTCATTCAGACTAATGCACATGACAGAAGGGGACAAGCATGAAAAGGGTAATGCTCAAAGTGATGTTGGGGCTCATTTCATTTGCTACCAAACCACTGCAGCTTTCAGGCGTAGGCGTCCTGCATTTGGAAGGTGGGCTAACAGATGAAACCCAAAAACAGGCATTTAGATATCAGTCTCGTAATGACAGCTGTGCTGATGCAGGTGATGTAGTTCTCTTTTGCTGTGTCTTTTCCAGTGATTGTTTAGTCCAAGGGGCACAGGAGGTTTGTTTGATGTCTGTTGTTTGTGTGTGGCATTCATTACAGCAAGACATGAACGGCTTTTAAAACCACAAGAAGAAAAAAAAATTCTAAGGATAACAATGCATAAATCACTGATTTTACAACATTGAAATACATTTGATTTCTCTTCAGAAAAAGGGGGGGGGAGAGGGGGGACAACAAAAATACACCCATTCCAGTGCAACAAATCACAACCCAGTAAATGAAGAACTAAATCACCCAAAGCATAACAATCCCTTGAGTGGTATTCAAGTGGTGGCCCTCTTTTAGGGTGCTGATGAGGTTTAACCCCGCTGACAGAACAAAAAGGAAGAAATGATGGGTGAGAGTGGGTTTGTGGGCAAAAGCCCAGTCCACACAGCAAAACAAATGAAAACGTGCAGATAACATAAACCCTGTCCGGATGCCCAGTGCGTGAGTGATGAGTTGAAGACCAAAATGAGTTCACATAACTCAGGAGAGTTTATCAAATCAGGATCTTCTCATAGTGGACAAAAGTAAAACAACTGTGTTTCTTTCCTTTCACCCCCTTTCTGGACTGATAAATGAGAGTAAAGGCTAGTGATCCTGAAACCAGCAAAATCAACATATACAGCACTTTTTTTCTCTCATACCTCACACCGTATTTCAGCATGTAGTATCTGTACAGCTTATTTCAACAAAAACGTAAGATCTGTCCGTTTAGTATCTCACAACTCATTTCAGTGGTTACTGCCTGCCTTCCTGTTTTCCCCTACATCACCATCTCTAACCATCACCCGCCCCCCCTTTAACCCTCGCTCTCTTCCCTCATAGTTTGAGCTCATTGGCGATTTTGGAAGCGATGTTCTTGAAGGCGATGGAAGTGCCGGAAATCCTCTTGAAGCGCACGCCGTTGAGGGACAGGCGGGGTAGCTTGCACACCTCCATCTCCCACTGGACGAAGTCATCCCGGGAGGGGTTGCCAGCCATGCAGAAGAGCATGTAGCGCTCACGCACTTCGTATTCACAGCTGTTAGCGTCCAGAACCTTACGGATCTCCTTCATCATCTCGCTGGGCTCCATGGACGAAGTGGTCTTCATGCTCCAGGTGAAGCGCAGCGAGCGAGGCTTGGTGTTGTCCTTCGCAGACGGGGGTGGAGTTCCGCCCCTTGGAGAGGAGGAGGAGAGCGAGTCCTTGTTTTCTTCCCCACCACCTGAGCCAAGCGTCCCACCTCCTACTCCAGTCTTCTCTGCCTTGTCGGCACTGCTCAGCATGGATCTGGAGACGGAGATGGAGAGAAAAGGGAAGAAAGAGAGAGGGAGAGATGGAAATTGGAAAATGATACAGAAACATGAAAGAAAACAGCACAGAAGAAAAACGTGGCCAAAGAAACAAATGCATGTGAAGGAAAAAGATGTAGAGATAAGAAAAAGAATGAGGGGATCATTGAAGTGTTGGACAAAAGACAGAGGAGGAGGCAGTGGCAATAAATGGGGAAGAAAAATGACAGTAAACAGAAGACAGAAGTCAGAACAGCCAAGAAAAAGGCATGCATGTTAAAGGACTGCTGTCCATTTATCATCAATTCTTCTCCCCTATGTGACACACACAATCGGTGCACGTTTACTGTCTATTTGAACTTGAGTGGAAGTGGCTACATCTCATTATAACATTATGTCCTATAACAGACAAGGTGTGTGTGTGTGTGTGTTGAGGGAGAGTATTCTGTCTAGACATAAACAGCAAGGCTTTAAAAAAGGACATGGTCTAGATTATACCAAACCCTGCTGTAGTAAACAACTGCAGCTGCAGGAAAATCTAAATTGTAGGCTGAATGTAAATAAGGCATATAAGGAATTAACCCCTTGCTGAATGTGTGTGTGTGAGATTGGGGAGAAAAAACAAAACATCTAGGCAGAATGGGCAGAATGGAAAAGCAAACTATGAGGACAGGGTTAGGTACAAAATGATGAAACTAACATTTAATGACAGAACACAGGCATGTCAGACATTCTCTCTTACACATGCACACACGCACACACACACAAACCTTAATCCTGATTGGTTACAAGTAATATGAACCAATTAACTCTGAATTATACACCCCTTCTTAGTCAATTATGATTCTAGATATTTATTTATCCATTAATTAGGTCTGATTAGGAAATGATTTGATCAGGTCTTGCGTTTTGTTTTTTGTTGTTTTTTTCCTCACCTGCTGCCCTCGTCTCGACTCTCTCCCTCATATGGGCTCCTCGAAAGAAATCGCAACAAGATTAGTTTTTGTACTGGTGTACTGCCACCAAGCACTTCAAGCGTTATAGATACCCAGGTACGCAAATCCCATTCCATTACTGAAAGCTCCATTTCAAACAGGCAGTGTTGGTTTAATGCGTCAAAAGCAGGAGGTCTAATATTACAAATGAGCAAAGGCACCAGTAGGATTGTGCTTTGTAGTGGTGGGAACTGAATGAGCAAATAATATGGGATGGAATGGATTTGAACAAAACCAGAGAGATCCACCCAGGACACCCTCAATGTCTTTATAGGAGCCCATCACCATGTAAACTAGTCTCCCAACAATGACCCTACAGCTGGTACAGCCCCTGTTCACACACACAAGCACCCGAACACACCAACATAAAACACAGAAACGATGACAGGCATACACAAAGAAAAAAAAAAGGCAGATTTTTTTTTAAAGGGTTTGTTTCAGCCATCTTAATGCATGGATGCTAGTTGTTATGAACAGACACAGACAGATTGCTCACAAAGAAAGGTCTATATGTAAACACAGACTATTAAACAGATGGTCGACAAAAACATCAGTGAAGCGTTAGAAGCACAACAGGGACATGAAGCTGTTTAGCAAACACAAAGCAGCATCTGTAGGTTAAAGCGCAGGAAATGCGGGTAGGTGGATATAATATAACCTGTAAAGGAAGTTTTCACAAATTGACAAACAATACGACTGTTGACCAGCAGAGGACGCAAAGTCATGGTGTATTACATGACAGTGCCCTCTTCTGGACAAAAGACCACATAACAGTAACACCAAGAGGTTACACCATTATATGAAAGCACATTATTACAAATAGAACATATAGTAGAGCATATACATTGGAAGGCTGTAATGTATTTGGTTACTACGATAACTGCAGTGAGTTGAGTTAGATTTCCATACACCTGGTGCCCGAGTCCTACATGTTCTCCCGTACAATGTGGCAGACATAGAAGTGAAATATAGAGACACATGGAAGGGGAGGGTATGAGGGGAAAAATAGGAGGCAGAGTGGTTTTGGGAGAGCAGCCCAAAGCCAGTCAGTTAATCTCAGCTTCAGATGCTGTTACCATCACTGTCATCATCATGTTAAAAGGGCTGAGAAGAACAAGAAATAAAAGAGGGAAAGAGATTTTCCTGAAAGAATGCAGAGTAATATAATCCCCTCCATCACTCCTTTCCATTCTCAACGTCCCCTTTTCCAGATTTCACCCTGTTCGTCTGTTGCAAGACATAATTGGTGTTCATCCTAAATAGATCCTATATGTGAGGGACAGTGTACAGAATAGTTCAGTAGTTTCTTACTCCAAGTTCTACTCTGATCTTTAAATTTCACAACCATGTTCTGGGTTTTTACATTATCTAAACCCTTTAGCTTGGTTAACTGCTACGACATCACGACATCGTGTCCCATTTACCCTGGGGGTAACCTTGAGTAATTAAGGAATGCTAGCCTACACAGCAGCGTCAACACACAGATGAGGTCACCGTTTACACTGATGGAGGCAACAAAAGGGGGATGAGATGGAAGAAGAGAGGATGGGGAACGAAAAGGATGTTAATTTCTTCGGGACATTAAGAATGTTGTGGGTGAGCTTTTGGATTGGTTGTGGGATGTTAGTACTGGTCATAACACATCACAAAAATACCAAACATCCATAAAGAGCCAACCATAAAACAGCAGAGGGGTAAATAGTATGAGGGGAAATATAAATACAAGCTACATAAAAACACCAAAACTGGGAAAGGGTAAATCAAAATAAAAGGTTTCAGAGGGGGTTATCATTGTGCTTTCCTACCTTCTGGGGAACCTGAATGATAGATTTCTACAAAAAATAAAAACGAACAAAGAAAAGAAAAGAAAAAAAACAACAACAACGTATGCATGTAAATATGAAAATGGCAATATGCGAAAAGCAAAATATTAAATGTGTTCCTGCAAACAGTGGTATTTTATATAAGGTCAGAGTACGAGTTTGTTGATGATGTTATTGATAATTACAGAATGACATTAATGTTAAAAATGACAATGAGTACTACTGCCCCTTAACAGGCAGACCTTCCATTAAAGGGAACTTCATAGTATTCTGAAATTAATCCATATCTTTAGGTGAATTAAACAACAGGCAGAGCATATTACAAAAACAACTAATCAAGACTCTTCGAAAAACTAGTATGTTTTAATAAGACATGAAGCGGATGTTAGTGTGGCAGCAGGCATAAAAAGAAACCCACGATTAGCGATAATGTACATTTTAGAGTAAACTCTCCTGGTTAATCCTGTCAGCATGATATGGTGGCGAGATTACCTAGCTAACAGTCTGTTAATTTAGCTGCTGGTGGAGAGTGCTCTCTTCGCTCTTTCACAGGTTATGCCTTTCACGAGTATGCTTGTAATGAGTATTCACAGCATGTAACAGCACGAGTGGCTTTACATGTTGCATAACTGGTATCAGAGCCGCATAACAGTTTTCTTTATGTCTATACTCCCTCTGTCATATACAATAGTGCTGAGAGAGAAATGTTAGCTATTACAATGTGTTTATTGCTGTCTGTGTAATTGTGATGCTCACCAAAACTTGTACTTATTTACTCATACTATACAAAAGATATAAACCAAAGATGTAATATACGGGATGGCCGATTCTGACTCTCAATTTTGTTTCTGGGAGAGAACTGAGGGAAAAACAATTAGCCTGAAGCCCAGTATATGACTTTATAGCTGAACTAATGCTCTTAGGTACTTAATACATATAAATTAGCAGTTCAAAAAGCCGAACTAGCTTTATAGGCATCAGAGAAGTGTGAGCAAAATATTGCGATTACCTACTCTACTGGAAAATGGATAAGAGAAACTATACATGCCCTTATTCTTTTTGCTGAAGTAACTGTTTTTTTCCAGGCTTTAATAACCAAGAACTGTACAAAACCCCATTAGTGAATTACACATCTACAAAAAAAAACAAAAACAAACAGTAGTCTGATTATTGACTATCCACACAGGACACAATGTTGTTCGGTGTACGTAGGTGTGTTTTCTAAGCTGTATTAAAATAAAACGCTAAGATTTGCGGTCTAGCCATGTTTAATATTATCTGAAACGAAAATGAATATTAATATTTTACTGAAGTTACACCTGCATTTTTTTCTACAAAGCTCTGGCAGTAAGCGCACGCCAAGGTGTCCCCAACACAAGTATTTATAGGGCTGGGGAATGTGATACCTCCGCTGTTACCATGGATACTGTCACCACAGAGGTGGGGAAAAGGTGGCAGTGGCAGTACGTTCAGAGTGTGATAGAACCCAGAAGCAGGAAATGATGAAATAGATGAGAAATGTGAGTGGCTGTGTATGTGTACTAAAACAGTATTGTCAAGATTATAGGCACTGGCAATGTGATTTAATTTCCTAACAAGGACTTGACCTTTGGGGAAAGATCAGTTGTGACATTGTTTAAACAGCAAACTCTCCAGAGTAGTCATGCATTTGTATGTGTGCGATGACTTGAGAAAGACAGCCCTCATAAAGTCCTGGTGTGTATGGGTCAAACAAAACCTCTACAGCTCACTTCCCTATTTCAAATGAACAAATTAAAAATGCAGAGAGAGAGAGAGAGAGAGAGAGAGAGAGAGAGAGAGAGAGAGAGAGAGAAAACCCCGACTACACACATACCCAGCTGCAAGGAGGAAGCAGAGACGTGATAATGTGTGATTTGATGGTGACTTCCTTTTTAATCACTTAACAAGAATCTCTCTTCTCTTCCTTTGAAACACTTCCATCTGCTTCTCCTCTAAAACAGATGCACATGCTACTCCTGCCCTTACTTCACTTTATAATAATTTTGGACAAATAGCTTTTCTCTACCTAGCCACCTCATAAACCTTTAATCTCACCCTAATCCCTCCATCACCCAGAGCTCCAGCCAAGCACATTGTGTAGCGCCCTGTTATTCATTCATTCTCACCTGCGCACAAACTTGGAGGTGAACTTGCTGAAGATGCCTGAGGTTGGGGGTCTCCGCTGCTGGCTGGTGCCATGAGACAGGGAAGGCGAGGCTGGAGGAGCGTGATATGGTGAGCCTTGCTGATCCCGCGCCCCTCTCTGCTGACCGATGTGGAAGGTGTTCCGAGCAGGCACCCCTCGTGGAAAGTTGGTACGCTCCGGCCCTGTAGCGCTGCTGATGTTGTAAGCTGATGGTGATGCACCAGGCGCTCTCTGGGGAGGACCACTAAGACAAAAGATATTTTCCCACAAAAATAGGGGGGGAAAAAAAACATAAATATTAAATTCAAACCCTGCTTGACAATGTTTCAACTGCTTTCAAACTTGTCTCACAGATGACAAAGCACTGATCTTTCCTAGCACAGCAAACAAGACGTGCAATTAGAGCAGTACTGTAATGCAAACAATTCAGTGATCAGGAATTCTAATTTAAACGATATGCCAACAACTCAAGTATATGCCAACATCTCTGTATATCTCTAGCACATCTAAAATGTGTCCGGGTGTGAGATACAGGGAGGTGTGATAATGACTCACTCCTGCAGTGTACTGGTAGAATGTGTTATATAATCTCAAAATAAAGAAATATGCTCTGCATAGAAAGAGAACTCAGCAGACATCACGTCTCATCAAATCATGAAGCTGAAAGCTCACATATAAATGTTTAAGATGATCCAGGAAGCGGATTCTTAATATCGCATAATCAGAGAATCATGCGTCCACAAAATAACCTCTTTTTTTTTTGCCAAAAACTGAATTGTTCCAATGAGCAATCCCTGCCAGAAACAGCAGCCAATAAGTTGTGGGCTGTGTCTTGTCCTGGCTCAGAGCTGGGAAAAGCCCAATGCAGTTTCATGGAATTTAATATTATAGAATATTAGACCTTTAGCCAATTTGTCTATGAACTATTGAACTAACAAACATACTGAATTAAAAATGAGCATACAGTCACATACAGTCCCCTCCGAAAGTATTGGAACAGCAATTCTTTTGTTTTTGCTATACACTAAAGATATTTGAGGTTGAAATCAAAAGAAATGAGAATATGAGAATATAGATCAGAATTTCAGATTTCATTTCCTGATATTTACATCTAGATGTGTTAAACTACTTAGAACATGGGACCTCTGTTTGCAGAACACCCAATCTTTAGGTGAGCAAAAATACTGGAACAGATAAATACACTTAATATTTGGCTGCTTATCTCCTCTTGTTTCAAATAACTGCATCAAGCCGCCAACCCACTGACATCACCAAACTGTTTTCCAGGCTTGCACCACAGCTGCTTCTTGTTTGTTTTGGGGGTTTCTCCCTTCAGTCTCCTCTTCAGCAGGTGAAATGCATGCTCAATTAGGTTAAGGTCTGGTGATTGC
>CM074948.1:12932993-12982853 GCA_037577455.1 Pangasius macronema | reverse complement strand
ATCTGGCTTTCCTGTTCTTGAATGTTACCAGTGGTTTGCACCTTGTTGTAAACTCTCTGTATTTACATTCATGAAGGCATCTCTTGATTGTAGATTTTGACAATGATACGCCTACCTTCTCCAGAATATTCTTGACTTCTGTTGATGTTGTGAAGGGGTTTTTCTTCACCAAGGACAGGATTCTGCAATCATCCACTTTAGTTGTCTTCCGTGGTCTTCCAGGCCTTTCGATGTTCTTGAGCTCACCAGTGCTTTCTTTCTTTTTAAGAATGTACCCAACTGTTGATTTGACTACACCGTGGAGAGAGTCGGACTTGTAACCCAAAGGTCAAGGGTTCAAGTCTCCGGTCCGGCGGGGATTGTTGGGGGGGGAGTGAATGACCAGCGCTCTCTTCCAGCCTCAATACCATGACTGAGGTGAGACCCTTGAGCATATTTGACAAGTCATTTACTTTCACTAACGTTTTTGCTATCTCTCTCATAGATTTATGTTGTTTTTTCAGCCTAATGATGGCCTCCTTCACTTGAGATCTCCTTGGACTTTATATTGGTAGCTCCAGTCGAACAGCTGCCAAATGCCATCTCAATAGCTGATATCAACTCCAGAACTTGTATCTGCTTCATTTGTCTTGAAGTAACGAGGGAATGGACTGCACCTGGTCAAATAACTTCTTGTCAGTCAATTGTCCAAATACCTTTGAGCCCCTGAAAATGGAAATACTTTGCTTAAAATGTCTGTAATTCCTAAATGGTAAATGCCATATTTTTTTGGAGCCTCTTAAAATAAAGCTGAAAGTCTACACTTTGATCACATCTTGATTGTTTTATTTCAAATCCATTGTGGTGGTGTACAAAGGCAAAATCACAAAAACGGTCATTGTCCAAAGACTTCTGGACCTAACTGTATATATATTTTACCAACTATTTAATTGCACACAGACCTTTTCCTCATTAAATACCTATATTTTGTAAATGTTGGATTAAACATTTTGAATTTTAAATTATAATTAAAAATAGAATTCAATTATAATTCAAAAATTAGTTTTACTAAAAATATTGTTTTGTTAGGAAAATTTCAGTAAAATTATATATTAGGATAGCATGTATCAGGAAAATATCTTAAAGTATTGCTCTATTATATTTTTGCCTTTCATTTTGTAAAGATGAGTCAGCTAAATCAGAAGGAAAACAAAGCACAAACTAAAATGGAGCACAGTCCTGCAATATCAGCAACCTATAGATGATCTTTCTCTGCCTCTCTCCACTGCACTCTCATTCTGGTCGCTTCAAATAGTCTTTATAAGGTCTCTCATCCGGGTAGACGCATGTGTCTGTGTATCTGTGTGTGGGGTGGTGTTGAAATGCATGAGCACTCTCGGTGCTGCCACTCAAATGTTTATCCACCAACTTTAGCCAAGTTGGAAGCCCGCATTGCCTAGCAACAGATGCAGGGTGCTAACTGGGCTTGGCTGGCACAGTTAAATATTAGCCGGCTGACATCAACTAACTTACACATTACACACGCACACAAGTCCACCCACCCACACACAGACAGACGACACACATGCCCGCACTCTCTCCATGAACCCCACGCAGCAGTCAAGGTGCTCTCTCATGCTCTCACATGAATACACAACTGCACTTTTACAGCACTGTCAGTCTGGTGAGAAACAAACAAAAAGCAAGCAGACCCTCACCCATGAGTCATGTGTGCAAATATCTTCACTCCACATTATTACATATGATGCATGCGTGTTTATATGTTGTTGTGACACCCTGAAAACCTGGCTGTGTATCTGCTTTATAATGATTATGTACATTTAGCTTGGCAAACTGAGTTCACATTCAGCAATTATGCTTTGGCTATACTAATGCCAATCTTTCCCTTGAAATTAGATAACACTTCAAGTTTTCCCATCAGCATTAATGCATTTCTTTGCTGCTGCAGTTAGCATACACAGTTCATGGTAATGAATATTTTGTTATATTTTTTAATCTAATTTTGAGTGTGTGTGATGTAGTGGCACGTATTCAGTTAATCAAATAGTTGATTAAAATTTCAAGATAAAGGTAGTAGTATTCACTACATTGCAACACGGAACATCAAGGGGAGAAAATGGAAAGGACATTTGCAAGGCTGACGTGGATTACTATACCCGCTTGAATGTGATTCAGTGATATATAAATACATTACATTACAGCACTATTTACCCTATAGTTTTGTTAAAGGGATGAAATGACGAGTTAGGCTTATAGCTTATTTTATTACTGTTAAACAGGACAATTCATTAAATTACTGATTACCCTAAGTTACCAGTTCACCTTTTTGGGGAATTATGAGCAAGAAAGAACTACACTGTAAAAAGGTGATATATAAATTATAAAGTTAATAATAAAGGACATATAATGAAACGCGGTGGTTGAACTGATTTCAAATAAACGTCCTAGAAAACTATTTTTTATATGTAAATATAAAAGGCCAAAGACCATTTCTTCTTCCGTGAAGTAAATTACAATTTCTGTTCATTAACCTTTACAGATAATTAAATATTAAAATAAGCCAAGATACATATCCCAGTTATGAAGGGATTCCACATTCAGGAGCCACATCCATGTATCCATCAGACTAAAACCTCGTAACTCGGCATTCTGAGCAAGCAAGTTACTATTACAGTAATGTACAATTATAGACTATTCTCATGCACAAGCATGCATATAGGGCTGCATATTTAATCTAACTCTGAAAGCACTTCTGTCAGAGGTTGTTAAAAAATAATGCTACCATGGAGATTAACTCGAGAGCTCAAAGGTCAGAGTGGCAGGGTTCTGCACCTATACACTAATGAAGAGTAAAGGATGGGGTGGGGCATCGCCATGGGAACAGTGGGTGTATGGGTGGACAGGAAATTGTAAAACAGACCTGTGCTCACTGTTAACTGTGTACAGTGTTACTGTGCTTTAACTTGAGAGAGAGGGGGAGAGAGAGAGAGAGAGAGAGAGAGAGAGAGAGAGAGAGGGAGAGAGAAAAAGCCTAACAACGAATGTGTGAAACTAGGGCAGTGTGTAGAGGACTGTGTGGAAGTGTACACATATATGCACTTATGTTCTGATTAATTCATGTCAGGGTTAGGCATACATAAAGATGGAAGTATGATAAGAGCTTTTATGGAACAAATGGACATGAAAATGCAGGTACGACCCTGTTCTTGTCCTCTTGTGTAAGCGCACGCACTTATAAACCCTGAAAGACCATCCACACTCTTTAAGCAGTGGTACAAGTGTTGTTACCTTTAGGTCCCTGTGTACAATGCACTTCTGGTGGCAATACTGCACAGCAGAAACAATCTAGACAGGTACACAGACGAACACAAAGAAACAGGACAGTAGAGAGAGGGGGAGAGAGAGAGACATAAGTAACATAAGAGAAAGACTTTAAAGCAATACTTGTGCACTTTTCCACCTACCCTCCACATACAGCATCTGTACGCTGTGTCTAAGAGTACATGCATTAACCTCGGTTTTGGCAGACTTGCTATTAACATCCATCTCGGGAGATCAGATCACAAAAGGACAGCGCTCGAACGAGGTCAAACGCGTCTTGTTATCTGATGACTCAAACCACTTGCAGAAGCGGTATGGAAGTGTGTGGCCACATTACATTTGTAATATGAACGCTAATGAGTCCTGATGAGTCCCTGACATCATCAAAAGACCACACAGTCACCAGTGCTGCCAGGTGCGCAGTTTTCACACGGAAGCAAGCTTTTTTTTTTTCCAGCCATACTTCTGTGCATGACACGTGTGAACTCAACTGACGTAAATCAGTGTCCAAACTTCAATATAATTCTTTTAATATAATTTCGTTATTCGGAACTCTTCCGTTGTGTTACAATTATTCATCACGGTTAAAATCTTCGTGACGCATGCCCTCGATTGACTTAATGTTTTTATAAAACAGCAACATAAACAATATAACAACATTCAGTGTTTAATAAAGACTTAAAATGATTATTCATAATAATAGCTATAAACGATTCGTTCACCATGCTGTGTATAAGCTTTGGTTGCTAAGCAACACAGATAGCAGGATTCTATAGTTACAACATTGGTGTCAGTGGTACAGGTTTATTGGTTTAAAAACTTGTTGCATTAATACAGAATTCAGTTATTGTTGTTACAGGTGTGTGGATATCAAGTGTTTTAACAACTATTAATATTAAAAAATATACTTAAATCACTATATCAAAATGTGCACTACTACCCAAGCAAAATCCCCGCTCGTCCAGTGCTTCTTCTTACCGTTCTTAACATGAGCGCTGCTCGTCACTGTACGAGTGTATTTGCGTCAGTGAATTGACACAGAGAATTGTCGGGGAGTTTACTTATTCTCATAGTTATTCATAATTTATGATCTATAATAATGAGACAATTTTATCCCTCTGAGAAAGAACCATTTAACAAAATTTGAAACAGCTTTTTTGAAAATACCATCAGTTAAAACACATTTTGCAGTGTTGGTTTTGATGCTCGATTTGGTGCATATCGCTTGGAAGGGACATATTTTGAGATTGGTAGTATCTGATTATCCGTTGTATAGCAGTGTTTAAGGAAACATCGGTTCAACTTTGGTTAGTATTGCTAAAGGAATCCATACTAAAACTTTAGAGTGAAGTAAATAGAAGTAAATAAAAGTCCTGACATAGACTTAAAATTCCTGTCTGCCAGACACAAAGTGAAAAGACTAGCTATAATACAGGCCCACTTTTAAATATATATATATGTAGTGGACTAAAAGAAAATCTCTGAAATGAAATGAGAGAATTCATCTATGGCTAAACGAGGTGTATCTACACAAAAATTCATCTAAAACAATTAACAGGTTTCAGTACTTCTAGACTCTAGGTTAAAAACCCCTTGCAGTGGTAGGTTAGTGTAATTTTACAGCATTGTGATCATATGACGGTTAAATATATAGCTCATTAAAGTTTTGGTATTGGGGTATTTTTGTGGCTGGTTTAGAGGTAATAATAGGTTGCTTCTGCTATATATGGCAACACCTCTTGTCACAATGTGATCACTGATGACACATTCAAGCCACATGAAAATGCTACTATCCATTTCAGCTCTCCACTTGTGATCACCCTAGCCAGATGTTAAAACCAAGTCTGTCATCCACAAATACAGCAGAGATCAGAACAGGAATGAATTTAGCTTCTTCCACAGATACACCAAGCAGACAAAACATACTCTGGATGTCAAATATATCTGAATGATTAGGCAGAGTATAAACAGAGTAAAGCAAACACACACATACCTGTCTGAATTTGGCACGAGCCTCCTTTTCTTTCATCCTTCCATGAGCGACAAGGTAATCGAAAACCTCACCTAGATGGTAGAAGTAAGGAACAGAGACAGAAAGACGGAGAGTGTGAAATAGGTTTCGGAAAAAAGAAACAAAATGGCAAATGACAGGGATGCAGTGATGACAAAATCAAGTAAAGATTTCTCCTTTCATGAAATTTCAGTTAACAATACTGAATATACTCTACTCTTTCCTGTAACCTGCATATTTATTCTCAAATCCAGGTCAACTGCCACATATTTATTCCAAACACAAGAGGACATTGCTGAGTCACTTCGTCGTCGTTCTTTCTGGTTTTGATTGAGCAGCACACAACTTGGGAAAATAAATCACAACGTTGCTGACTAGCTCAAGCTGACATGGAACGGCATGATGCACCTAGTTTATCAACTCAGCTCTACAGTGTAAAAAGGCTGAACGGTCTCCTTACCTCCACTGGCATACTCCATAACCAAATACAGTGTCTTCTCTGTCTCGATCACCTCAAATAACTTGACTAGAGGGAGGGAAAGGGGATGGGGGCAGGAGAGAGAAGATCATCAGCTCTCAAAACATGTCAGGAGAAAGGGATTTACCATGGGTAGGGAGAGTTACCTTGGCTTTTGGCAACCCAAAGGCAACCGCACACGGTGGAAATAAAGGACGGTTACAAATATTGAGCATGAGTACTTGTTACTAATTAAACTAGTAATTAGTTAGTAATTACTAATTAGTCATTTGGCTTGTGTGTTGTGGAAAGAATTTCAGGCGAGCCAAACGCTTCCCATATAAACATTGTAAAACAAAATGCTATACTATATGTTATTTACACCGTGTTATCTATATATACACTAAATGTTTCACCACAACAAAAATTAAAACTCCAAAAACGGCCAAAACGTAGATGACAGATTCTGATTATGTACATAATATGGCCAAGACTATGTGGACACCTGACCATCACACCCATACGTGAGCCTTCCCCAAACTGTTACCAAAAAAAGGAAACACACACTTGTTTACAATATCAGTGTATGCTGTAACATTAAAATTTCCTTTCATTGGAACTAACAGGCTTAAACCTGTTCCAGCATGAAACTCCATGAAGACTTGGTTTGCCAATGCTGGAGTGGAAGAACTCGAGTGGCCTGCACAGAGCCCATTAAACATCTTTGGGATGAACTGGAATGCCAACTTCATGCCAGGCCTTCTGAACATTGAACACTGTGGCCCAACCAGTGCTGAACATTGGTGTCCCCAACCTGTTGTGCTCTTGTGGGTGAACGGGCAAAAATCCCCACTGCCCTTCTCCAATATCTAGTGGAAAACCTTCCCAAAAGAGTGGAGGGTGTTACTGTAGCAAGAGAGGGGGTATGGGAGCTCCATATTACTGCCCATGGTTTTGGAATGGGATGTGCAATGGTCAGGTGTCCACATACTACTACTACTACTACTACTACTACTTTGACAAATATAGGGTATATGGTACAGAGTATATAGTCTCATGGTATTTGAGTCAAATTTGTTAAAACATTGTTCACATTTTTAAAAACACAGTACTTTCATGGATTTTAATGCCAATGAAACTACTAAAGACTATGCTACACAGATCATTAATGTGTTTAAGATTTCATAATGGGGTACAAACAAAACAGCACAAAAAAAACATAATGCAGCAGTAAAAAACTGAATGTGTATAATCCAGTATGTAATCCAGTTGAAGAATAACCTGTCAATATAATTTAAGAAAACAAAGCTGCGATTGCCCTCATCTTCATCATAGTATACCACGCCAAAACCAGCAATAGCCCACTAATTGTGCAGTGAAAGGGAATTAACAAAACATATGCACGTATTGATTTGCTGTTAGTAAACTAGCAGAGAAGATCGATCTGAAGGGGTTCCACTGGGCCTCACTGCAAAGGTACCTAGTTGAAAGACAGCTTCATCCTTTTTTTTTTTTGTGCAGCACTCTCAGGCATACATTTCTGAGGCCTCACCTCTGCCATTAAGGTGCTCCATGTACATAGTTTTAAATAAGAATTAGCATCTAATTCACCAGTTTGATATCTGTCTTACACAAACACACACAGGACTACCGGATACTAAACATTATACACACGCATATACGTAGACAACAGAGTTTTCTTCTTCTCTTTACTCACCTATATTTGGATGGTTTAAAAGCTTCATGATTCGCACTTCCCGGAAGAGCTGGGGGCAGAAAGAACACAGAGTTATTCAACACCATCTAGCAAATACTTCATACACAAAGACTTACAGCGAGCCAAACCCACTTCAGTCTAAAATAATCCTGACACATACTGTGCATCTTTAAAAAGAAATGTAAGAAGAACTAAAGAGGCTGACTGAAGTCATCCAGCCACTCTTCTTGTAATTAAAAGAAAATTTGACTCACTTTTTGAAGACTGGAAGAATTGAGCTGTGTCTTGTCTATGATTTTCACTGCCACCTAAAACACAGAAAGGAGACAACCTTAAACGCGATATTAGCCCTAAGTTTAGACAAAAGTATGCTGTCCTCATGCTTACATAAGCTGATATGAAACTAGATCAACCACTTTAGAGCGTATTTTACTTTGGTCAGTGCTGAAAGTCAAAACATAAAAATATTACAAATTTACAAAAGTGCCCTGCCCTGTCGTCTACGTTTCAATAAAAAAATAGCAGCTAATACAACACTCCAATACAAGACTTTGAAATAGGTTGAGAGGAGGAGAAGGAGACAGTGCGAGAGAGAGAGAGAGAGAGAGAGAGAGAGAGAGAGAAAGTGGAGACAAATCAGATAAACTATCTGGTTACCTCTTTTCCCGTGAGGACATGTTTGGCCAATTTAACTTTCGCAAAGTTGCCCTTGCCGATGGTTTTGAGCAGACGGTAGTTTCCGATGTGTGGCTGCTCATCCGTTGTCATGGTGATCGTGTTGCGGCTTCGTGACATGCTTGAACGTCCTCCTGTTTTGGCGTCTATGGGGGTCTGGAGAGGAATGAGACATTAAACACTCATAATGCATACTGCTCTACAGTGATTTCCACTTGCACCGTGTCTGCTGTAAAGTGAAGTGAAGTTACTTTGTGGCCATGTGTGGTGACCCATACTCCGAATTTGTGCTCTGCATTTAACCCATACAAGTACACACAGTAGTGAACACACACACACCCGGAGCAGTGGGCAGCCATTTTAGCTGCGGCGCCCGGGGAGCAGTTGGGGNAAGGGTCTCACCTCAGTCGTGGTATTGAGGGTGGCAGAGAGCGCTGGTCATTCACTCCCTCCACCTACAATCCCTGCTGGACCCGAGACTCGAACCCACGACCTTCAGGTTCACCTTCAGGGTAATAAGTCCGACTCTCGAACCATTAGGCCACGACTGAGGGTGGTGTGGCTCAAGTACATGGTCAATGGCACAAACTTTCTTTGACCCTAAAGCATGCAGAGTGAGGATTTAACATCAAAACTCTGCATTTTGTTATTCAGACCTGAGCCATGACCATGGACTTGAGCATGTCTCAGCCATTTGTGCAGGAGCTGCATGCAGCAGAGTTTTCTAAAAACAGACGTGTCTCAGTTACACGTGACTCTGATCTTGAACTTAAGCTCATTTTTCTTGCGTGGTATCACCTCCAGTGAGGAGCAGCATTCAGTAACCGTAAATATATTTCACTAAATATAAGTGGAAATATTTCTATTTACTTTTTCCATCTTGCCTTGGCTGTCTGCCTGAAAAGATCATGTTTGTTAGGAGCCAGTTTAACAAATGCAGGGGTAAAAGACAAAGCGGCTAAAGATGTTTAAACCTTGATGAGTGTGCTTTTCCTCGCCCAGTGAATTCCACGCTATGGATCGGTTTGGATAGCTACATGCTCTAGTGAAACAGACATATGACTAATCGGTTCAGTTTGTAATCATACACCGGCAGTCAAAACAATCCACCTGCACCTCTACATCATCAAACCAGAGAAATGCACTTACACACTCCGGACAGGTGACGGTGTGTCTCGGAGTCTAAAGTTTTAAAATGTTTGATGGGCCTAATATACATGGAAATTTAGCCAGCAGAACAGAATAAAAAACGAATATGAATATAAGCAGCAATGATGATGAGACTGTTTAACTGCAGTGAGTGAGGTTTCATTCACAGGGTCACTAATGGGTTTCCGTACACAGATTAGGTTGCTTCCTATAGCCTGTCTGTTCAGGATCATATAACTGGTTAGGATGATTTGAACTATAATTCAAGATAATAGAGAAATGACACAGTTATTAAGAGTTATTAAGGTTATTTCATAACATCTTAACATATTTTATGGTGTAATCATAATGATATTAATAATCTATGCATTTGGCATTTTTTCACAAAATAAATATTAGCCACAAGAGAATCTTACTCCGCACAAACAAAATTCCATGAATCTGAAATGCTTTTAATTTAATGCAAAAACTGTGATCTGCCTCCTAAACTTTGCAGAAAAAGAAAAAGACACTTGGGTTTTTGTTTGAGCAAACTATGCTTCTTCTGTCACTGACATTTATCTTAATTTTGAATATCTTATCCGTGATTCATGTAAAAATGATACTCAAAAGTTATGTCAATATTTTTAGGGTACTGAGCATCATGCTACTCAGGTGCTTAAGTACATTTTCTGGACATCCCATCTCACCACTCTCAACACTTATCACACTAATATTGAGGAGTGCTGTTCAGCAGAGAAGTGACTCCAGCCTAAGACATGTTCAGGACAATCCTGTGATGTTTCTGTTTGACCCCTCAATGGCCTACACCATTTCTAGCTCTGCCTACAAGTCCTGGGCCGACACGTGTAGTCCTGAGCAAGAAGGGTATTCAAATTTAGTACCGATCCATAGCTATAGCACGGTTCACATGGCAGTGGAAATGATAAATGATGGGTTTATTTCCTGAGTGTGCCAGCATGCATGGAAAAATGCTACATACTTTACTATGACAAAATTACAGCATGACAAAACAAGATAGGATTGCAGTTTCTAGGTGTGTGTGTGTGTGTGTGTGTGTGTGTGCAAGCTAGGCAGACAGGTGAAGCTGGTTAGAGGCACAGGTGCTCCAGAAAGGTTCTGCCACACACACACACACACACACACACACACACAAATGTCAACTTCTCATATGTACATGTGCGTAGGAGAAGAGCTGCAAACGCCTGATCCCTTGGCCCTTTTTGTCTCAAAATTAATAATGCTTAAAATACTGCTATACAAAACCTTGTGTATAACCTACAGCTACTGCTGGAAACATGCATAGTTTGCCTACATAAAAAAAATTGTTTCCAATGTACAAAACATAAAACTACGCAAACCTCCTGTCACGGTGTGCCATTCTCACTCATCATGTGTGGCAATACGGCCCCATCACAATGAAACGTTTACGTTAAGCAATGAAGTGCGAGTTCCAACATCAACATGACGGGGTGGTGCTCTAGATATTTCAAACCCTAAAGAAAGCTCATGCCCATTTAAACTTGCCATTTGGGATATTTTATTTTCATATATTTTTTTTTTCCTGCTTTACAGCTTTTCATAGTATGCCAAGAAATAAACCTATTACTTTGTAGTGTGCATGAAGCCACTTTCCACACGTTGGGTTTAAAATGAGCATTTATTAAAATGGTGCTGGTTACAAATCTTCAGCGAGCTTTTACTTTTTTTAACTTCTTTTGAGCACTCCATCACCCCACACTTAAACACAAACACAAATACTTAAACAAGAACAAAGATGTTAGAGAGAGAAAGAGAGAGAGAAAGAGAGAGAGGGGGGGGGGAGAGAGAACACAGCCTGTGTTATAGAGCAGTCAAAGACTTTCTGCAATTAAGTTTGTCAAGGGCACAAAAGCAACACTCTGTAAAGTCAGCTCCTGGGTATTAATGAACTGGCCCATTTTGTCTGTCAAGTAATCTGACCTATAAAAATGAGCAACATACACACCTTTATATAGCTTCTACCAGCGCATAAATAACATGCAGTGTTTTCCTGATGGAGACGCCCCTCACCAGGGATCACATCAGGGCTTCTAGCCGGCAGTGATGCAGACGATGTTCGAACTCAGAACATTAACAACAAGAAAGAGGCTGCTGGAGCTGCTCTGTAAAATAATATTATCTATTTAGTTGTAGGGTCTTATAGTTTTTAAGTTACCGACCATAAAAAAAATTCAGTTACACTGTTACAGCGTTCAAGGAACCCGTCTCAAATTTAAAGTGAAGGTTTTAAAGTGTAGGATATTCCACACTGGAATCTCCCTAATCCATTTCACAGTTTTCAAATGATGAGAGATTTTTAATAGAACTGTAGCATAAGTAAAGAACACAAAATGAGCAATGGGCCAAGCAGTAGTAATCCCCAACTCCCTGAAAGCACACTACACTCCAATCAAATTATCAACACAATGTAAGCTTATTCAGAGTTGCCGATATCAGTAACAAGAAAATCCTAGCCGGCAGAGATGCACACTCATCAAGGTTTATTTTAATTGTGTGCCACACAACTGTAAGCATACGGCAAGACAAAAGACTGGTGTGACAGCTACTTAATAATAACCAGCCCCTCAATGTTTGTTTAACTGACCGAAGAGAACCGTACTTCCCACTTGGCTTGTATTGGCTCAAAGCTGAAGCTTGAGATCTCACAGACTCATGAATTCACCTAGATAAAGTCAGTGTCTTCTACCGTTTTTGGTGTCTGTGACCGTAGAGTCTCATAGTATGGACTGTTTAATACCTTTTCTATTTGTACAAAAGCCAAATTCAAAGCCATGACATTAAATATCTATTAAACTGCTTAACATTCCATCTTTCCACTTAATTACATTTCTGGCTATTAATATCCTGTTTATGCCTATTGCTAATATACAAATATAAAAAAACGGAGTAAATAAAACTATTCGCCCACGTTTGTATTTTGTCAAAGTTCTGTAATTACACCATGTTAATGTAACATATAAAGCATGCGAGATGTTTAAATGGTTATAGTCTCTAGCGGGACGTCAGTTTCCAACGCGGTAGAAGCTTCTGATGGTATTAGGTTTCAGGTTTATCACGTCTTTCCATCCTGACGTCACACCAAAGGGCACTTGAGAAGCGTGTACCCGTACACTCTGTACTCAGTTTTAAACTAGCACACATTATGCCAGTTTAGCAGATCGGCTAGATCACATCGTAAGTGTGAAAAACGGCAGCTGGAACACCAAATTGTGTGCGCATTTACACTCATGTTTTGGAGTAAATCCAGAATGGGGGCAAAGGCAAAGGTATGGAAAGAGGAGATGCTAACAGAGTGCTGACTGGCACAAAGGAAAAGAGTCGAGCTTCAAAGGTCATCTCTCTCTCAGTGTATATAGAAGGTGTTTAGATTGTAGACCTTGGCATAATGTGTGTGTGTGTGTGTGTGTGTGTGTGTGGGCATGTGCATGACCTCACACAGCTGATACAAAAGCAGCCTGGTATGGGTGGAACTACCATTACATCATCCAGATAGTACACTCACACTGACTCACACAGACAAAAAAATTAGTGCTGTCTTCCTTTTTCTCCTTACGTTTATACCACTCGTGTCTGAACGAACAGCTCTTTTCCTGTCACAGGATCAGGAGGCTTTATAGCTTGGACACCGGGTTTACAGCACCTTGTGTCAGAGTTGATGAGTTTGCGAAAGCTAAGATATGCTGCGACACTGTTGCTAAGGTGATGATACAACGTACTCTTCCAGAAAGCAGCAGGTCTCGCTCTCTCCCAGACCTGTGTGGACTGCCGTTTTACCATCAACTGACCTTTTACGACAGCTTCTGTGAAAATTTGAGTTAGGGTGCTCATGTGTGTCGGCACAATTCCCAGGAAACCGGATACACTCTCAAACAGCTGCAAACACACACACTCACACACACACAAACATAAAACAATCTACCATTTCTTACAAAAAAAAAAAGGCTCTGGTTTTTGATTGCTGTGTTGCCATGGAGATCTGTCGTTCACTGCAGCAGTCCTTTCGACGTGCTCTCTTTTCTTTACGTTGTTAAAGAATCGGTCGTTCATGCCCTTGTGCTCCTTTCACCACAGTCACACCCCCGTAGTCGCACAGGTAGCGAATACACAAATGGAGTGGTCTCACATTCTTGTGCTCTCTCTCGCTCTCACACATATACAGTCACGAAGATGCAGTATTAAAAATAAAAACACCACCTACTCACAAACACAAGTCTTCAACACACTTAGATGTGACTACTGAAGCACACAGTCGCCAACAAGGCGCTGATGTGTCGGCTCGTGGGGAAAAATGAGAATGATCACATCATTTGATTTACCCATTTGTTAAATCTAAATTATTTGTATGTGCCAACTGCTCACAGCAAAGCCAGGCAAACGGGAATGAGGTGAGAAATAAATGGAGGGACGGATGGATATATGGATGAACAAATAGATTAAGGAACGTATAGCAAGGTGTGCAGGTAATGGGATGGAGTATAAATACCCCGGTCTTTATTTCCAACCAAGTCTTGTGACAAATCAGCGACACAAATAGACAGCAGCTGGACCTTCTTTCTGTTCTCAGCACCTTCCCATCCTCTCTCTCTCTCTCTCTCTCTTTCCATCTCTTTCGCTTTCTTGACACCCCTTCCGCCTCTTTTTATCTCCTTCTCTTTCAGCAAACTGTCAACAGCTCTCAAACAAACTGATATTGATGACAGACAATACTGTAGAATAAAAAATAAAACAGCTAAATCTGAGTGGTGTGTGTGTGTGTATGTATATATAATGTGTGTGTGTGTGTGTGTGTTTATACAGTGTAGACATGTTTAGTTTCACATGAGTGAATGACAATGAGGTCACTGATGGTGCCATACTACTACCATCGAGCTACAAGCTAACTAGCAAAATGGGTTCTTAGCTACAGTCAGCTAAATGCACAAGTAAAATATCAGGTTAGAAGCTTGGCATTGGCACATCACTCATACAGTTAGAAGTCTTTAATAACCACATTATCCTGGTCAGGGTAGCGGCAGATATCCTGGGATCTGGGCAGGAATACACACCAGTCGCAGCGCACCATGCACACACTCATTCACACATTTAGTGAAAGCACTACCTGCATGTTTCTATGCGGAAACCAGAGAACCTGGAGGAAATCCACACGGGTATGCAAAACTCACAGACTGACTTGTGAGGCTGCGACACTACCCACTGTACTTCAGTAAATTTGTGAAACATGAAATTCTGTATGAAACAACCAAACATAAACCCTTCGAAAGTAGGGTATCTTTATTAGAAAATTTAGTGGAGCCATTTTGGGCAGAGATCTAACTGGTTACAGTGGCCTTGGGAGGAGAACCGTGAGACTGAGACTGGAGCTGCTTATTCAAATATACACACTGTGCAAAATACAATCAACTCCTATAACACACTAAAACACTCAACTGCTAACCACAGACAGACATACACTGTATGGCCAAAAGTATGTGGACAGCTGACCAGCACACCCATATGTACTTGTTGAACATCCCGTTCTTTCATTCCCCTCTTTGTTACCGTAACAGCCTCTACTCTTCTAGGAAGATTTTCCACTGCATTTTGAAGAGCATTTGTGCACATTCAGCTACAAGAGCTTTAATGACGTCGGGAGAGGAGGCCTGGCGTGCAGTCTTCATTTCAGCTCATCTCAAAGCTGTTCGGTGGGGTGGATGTCAGGTCTCTGTGCAGCCACTCGAGTTCTTTCATGCCAATCTTGGCAAATCATGTTTTTATGGATGTCGCTTTGGGCACAGAGACACTGTCATACTGGAACATGTTTGGGCCCCTTAGTTCCAGTGAAGGGAAACTGCAACGCTACAGCAAACAAAGACAGTCTAAACAATCCAACTGTGAGCTTCCAACATTGTGGTAACAGATTCAGGAAAGTCCACATAGGTGTGATGGTCAGGTGTCCAAACTTTTGATAATATAGTGTATGTTAGGGCTGCACAATATTGAAGAAAAATGCGATGTATATATAATATATATAATATAGCGATATGCGGTACTATAATGCTATAAGTGTGTAAAATCAATTTAAATTATATACATTTACATATTTAAATACTGAAAATGACATCATCACCATAAATGTTTCATGTTCTTTTGAGAAAAAGAAAGCAATCTCTGCTGTCTGCATTGCCCTGAAACGTAATTTGAAGCATTAAAATCATTCCGTTATCACAAGCCCTTGCGATATGCATATCGCGATATTTACATTAGCGATATTCTGATAATTTCAATATATTGTGCAGCCCTAGTGCATGTACGATACTAGGAGTTGCCAGATCAGTACCACTGCCAGTTAAGGTTTTGTCGCTAGGTTTTGTCAAGGACACAAAGATTAACAGGCTGCATACAGTCATGCTCATTTTCTTTGACTCAAAATCTCAAAATAACCAAATTACACATCCTTAATATTAGACTGGTGTTTTATCTACATATGGAAAGTAACATTAGAGAAGCAGTTCAGGCCTGAAGTGACAACATGTGAACACCATGGAATACATTTAAACTGAAAACCATGAAAGCAAAAAACAAACAAACAAACAGCTTATGTAAGCACCACAAAACTGAGCTAAACACGTGCAAGGCCGCATGCTGATGATGTAATAACTCTTAGTAACATGGACTGAGCTAAAAACTCTTAACATCTCTGAATGAACCAAGACGTGTAGGTATCTTAGCATATCTAAGATCTTATTTAACACAGTAGAAGAAACACTGTGCATGTAAGACAGAGGTGTAACAGCGTAAGCTGCTGTGTAGCAAAACAGAAACAAGTATTATAGTTTATAATGAAATGAAGCGGAAGGCTTTATTTAAAACTCCATTACAAAATTGCTTACACAACAATTTGTGCTCCAGCCAAATGTTCGGAAAAGAGGTCGTGCAGCACTGATCTCTCAACAACCTGCAATACAGGCTTCGACACAGTCCGCTGTTACGTACACACACGCACATACAAATCCGTACCTGACATCACATACTGGGAGTGAGAAAGCCTCGGCACACCCTCCAGTCAATTTCACACCCAGCTTAACCGGAAAGGCTTGTTCCCTTACACACTCAGAGGTTTTCCGAAAATGTCTACACTAATGATTCATATGAAATGAAAACTTACTTCATTGAGCTGAGATTTTTTTTTTTTTTACGACACAAAGATACCAGTCAAAACCTTTTGAAACTAGCAAGTAAGCTACAATCTGAGGTTTCGTAATGAAAACTTAATCTTCGACTGTAAAACTGATCACAGGTGAGAATCACTGTGGGTGAAAGTTTAACTAAGACTTGAAGTAAGATCTTTAGAAAGATAAGACAAATTCATCAGCGGTTCCTGATAATAAAAAGATATCCGTTTGCCAGCCTAAATAAAGCATACGTGTTTACTGAACCCGGCATTACCTCCACAAAATAGGCAGATATTTACTTATCGTGCGTCTCTCTGTTCATTGAGTAGTGTAGCAACCTTAACCACACTACTGTGTTTCATTTTGACCTTGGTTCAGTGGGGTGTGTGCGTATGTGGTTGAGTAAAGTATGCAAATTAGCATGTACTTCGGAGCCGTAGGAGTGGCTGCCAGTAGCTGGCTAAAGTGAATGTACACTCCTGGAGCTACACTAGAATACGCTGTACAGGCTGAGGCCCTGCTAGCTTAGCACTGAAATAACAGACGTTCTAACTGCTGATACAAAAGCTCAAGCTCCAGATGTTTCCCATCTAACAGACTTAATTCAATTCTGCTCAAACACACACATCAAGAATCCACTGACATGTCTGCTTATTTCATTCGCAAGATGGAATGACGTTATTGCGACTAGTTTTTAATTCTTTGTGCGATCTTACCAGACATTCGTGTCCGTGAAGCGATTCGTGTTGGTCCATATCTAACTGACCAGACTCGGCCCATGAAAGCCTTGCTGATTAACCGATAAGCTGAATCGGGTGTATTAAACGTGGTACTTTGCTAAACTCTGTAGTCTCTCTTCCTCCCTCACACACACGCACTTTCTTTCATACACAGGACAAAGAAACCAAGAGATTTACAGCTAATAACCTCTGCTCCGAATCATCAGCGTTCACCTCGTCAGCATTTGTCTTAGCTGACATAATAAAAATCATGAGCCACACAGAAAGCTCTAGCGAGGAGAGCACAGGTCACTCTGCCCACTCCAACAGGTGTTTCTTCACGCTATAATTCTTTGGTCATTTTATTTATTTTGACCATAACAATTCAACACTTATTGATCGTAGATCTGGGTCACATAGCAGAAACAGCATTTAGACACTTCCATAATATAAGTATGAAACATTTAGTTTGACCAAGAAGATTAAAAAATAGAAAGATTTCCAGCAATATTAATCATATATTGTTGTATCACCCGTTAAAGTCACAACTAAATCTCCTAAACCCAGAGCATAACCAGCTTCTGCACTGTGTACGTTAAGCGTGTGGATGCATCACCAGATGAACATTTTGTGGATGAACATGTCTTTGAGCACATTTACTCAAGTTTAAAATGTGGCTTTCACACAGGCCACAAAATGCATCACTGCATGGCAGATAAGGCTCGATACAGTTCATACCACAAAATAAAATATTTTATACAAGATAAATGCTGTGGCTCTCTTAATTTGCAAAGACATGCAACACTGCATGATTTAAAAAAAAAAGGAGAGTGTAAAATGTATGTTAAACACCACTGGTATGCTTTAGGCTGCACGCTTTAATGCATCTGTCCTTATACGGCAGGAATTCTTCAATCAGACGGTGTGTATTAATTTTCTATAACAGCATGAATGATAAAGTTATATCAATGTTCTAATACAGTATCTTTTTCATAGTCTCGCGAGTGACTGTGTCTGAACATACCGCCTGTGAGGTGTATTAGTTTCGGATTATTATTTGCCTAATTTTCTTTAGGTGCTGTTTAAAAAGAGAATAAAGTGTAATCATTGATGTGGTGAAGTTTTGTTGTTAGGAGACGTTCAGAAGCGTCATGTGTCAGAGCTTTGTGAGAGTCAGTAGAGACTTCAGGACTGAGCAGTCTCACTAACTTCAACACAGAAAAAACAGACAGAGAGGCTGGTACGGAAACAGCAGTTAACAGGAACTAACTTGTCTCATGGAAGTTCCACAACGTAAGCTAAAAAGCATAATGTGTTGTTCATCAGTAAATTTAAATTTGTTTTTATATATAAAAAAAACTCTGCACTGGCGGATCCTGAATACAGGAGCAGAATGGGTGGAGGTGTCAGTCAGACTACATATGAACTGTATATCCACTATAATTTAATCAACCCTTAATCCTTATTACCTGGTACGAGAATATATTTTTTTCTTTTATGTGAACGGGATGGAATTTTAAGTGAATGGGAAATACGTTTACACTGTCATACTCGCTAGCCAATCTGATCACTTCATTTATTTCAGATCACCAAGGCCACCTAGGAGGCATCGCACTTATGCAGTTATGCAATTTACGTACAATCAGCCGATACATATGTGTTTATAATTTAAAGGCGGTTTCACATAAAGGCCTTGTAATACTAATTATGGCATATTCAATTTATATGAAACAAAAGGTTTACAAAATGTTAATACACAGTAACTGGTTTGGGGTGGGCATGTTATTCTCTAATTTCAATATGTGGATTATAATCTGAAGGTGAATTGATGTTATAAATTATAACAAGAAGACCTGTGATTATATATTTTTTACACTGAAAGAAGGTGAGTTTGAGAACTTGATTTGTGAAATTGTATCTACTCTGTTGGAAAAGTCAGCATTAAATACAGGTTCTGTGTTGATACATTCAATGAGCAAGAATTTAAGTTTTCATGGGAAGTTTGAATCCTTAAACGAAAGCAAAACCTTAAACGGTAGTACTATGCTAATCCTACTACAATACTGTGACGCATCGCGATCTGTCAAATCATGACACATGCGATGTGTATCATATCGCGAGCTATTTGGCAATATCCAGTGTTACACATGTAATAGTCAAACCACAGTGCACTGACAGTACAGAGACGAAGGTTAAGCATGACTCCAGCGGTTGATTTAAGATCAGCTGACATACAAAGGACGTGAGAGGAAGAGGTGATAAATCTTGACTTTAATCATCTGTGACTGATGCCTTCAGCTTGCACTATCATGTGATGTGAATACTGTGTTTAGATTATACACTTTAAAGCAGCTGGATGCAAGGGTTTGAAATGTCACCCTTTCTGCAGGCGACTAGCAGAATGTGGGGTGTACTGTACTGTCTGACACTGTACTGATAAATCTCATGGTCATGCGTGCACACAGTCGGAGAGAATTCAAGCCTGTGTCCCAAACCACAAAATACACATTAAGTATGATGCCTAAACTGTAATGATAATGTTTTTTTAGTACAGAAAAAGGCAGCCTGGGACACGGCGCAGGTGTTCGTGACTCTGCTGTGTTTCTTCAACATTACGCATGCATTATGATAACAAATACTTTATTGTGCGCATCAATGTGATGTCACAGTTTCTGACTGCCAGCTGAAAGAGCAGAACCTCTCGGGTGCTCCACTGTGCTCTCACAGCATGGTGTTTGATCGGTTTGCGTCTGTCTGCTCTGGAGATCACGCTGCGCGTTCACTAGGCGGACAGATGCAAACGAGCCCACTAACTCTGGCTAAAAGAGAGCGTAGAAACCAAAACTGTCATCTTTATCCAATGTGTGTATTTGTGTTCTCTGTGTGTTTATATTATCTGAATTTAATTACAACATCTTAATAGTATAATGTTCTATCTAAATGAAAAATTAATGGCAGGCAGAACCTTATAATACTAAGGTCAAGCTGACATAAATCAAATCGACCGCATACTCCGTACACATGTTTAAAGAGTAGTCAAGACCGGACAGTGGGGCTGTGTCATGTGACTATCAGGGCAATTTCAGCATCTTATTACGGAGGATTTTGGTTTTCTCCCCTGATGAAATAATCAAGTTTTTTCCCCCATTGTTAATGACAAATCCTACACTTGTGAAATCACTTTTTTTTTTTCATTTCGCTGGTCCGAGGGCATCATTTGCTGGTCTAGGGTCTAAAGTTGACACGATTTCCCAATTACCCCAAACGTAGGAAGCATCGTATGTTTTACACCAGAGCTGGCTAATAAGTAAGTGAAGCTCATAGCAACTTGCAAACTGCATGCATAAATAATCCCACTCCTGCTTAAACCAGCATCAACTAATCCCAAATAGATCTGCCAGTCATTGCTTCTACATTACAAATGTACATTACTTGGCTTAATGAAAACAGGAGCAGCTATCTTAAAGCCAGAATCATTTTTCTTTCTTTTCTTCATCACACACGTTCTGAGTAATTTTGTACATTTTTATTACAACCTAAAATTGTGGAAAATACATTTAACCACTGGAGACTACACATTGTTGTTTTCAGGTTATTAGTATTAGCAGCAAAACCAAAAGCATAGAGGCTGTCCCCGATTAGTTCTAAGATTCAGGGGCTGTAACGCAGCTTTTTGTTTTTTTTTTTCTTGTCCATGTGATTGAGGCAGTTCTTCAATTCTCTACTGCACAGGCATCTGTGCTCCAGCCACAACTCAATTAATTTAACTTCCATTAAGGAGATCATATGCACTTCAACTGCCTGGTTGCTATTTTTCTTTTCTTGTATTTACTGTTTTCACATTCTCATTGGCTACTGAAAGGATCCATTCAGATTTTCAGCTACTGACCTGCACAGACTGCTAGACTTCGTACGTTGGATACCGAGGCGTAGCCAGGAATTAATTTCAGGAGATGGGGTGAGGAAATATATTAAATATAATCACCACATGGGCTGTTCAATTATATTAATAAGTGTGACACACACAGCTTACCATTAACCAATCTTGCTATATTAATAATGTTAAAAGGTGCAGAAAGTAAAATACTTTTATGACAGTTTCACTAAAAATGCTGAAAATAACATGCTAGCAATACAGCGGTAATGACATCTTACCCTATAAAAACCAGATCTACGGGAAAAATGCATGATCCTGATTGGTTAATCCTGTTTATCGCCATAGCGGTTAATAAAATGGGATTAACCAAAGTAAAGCTGTTTGATGCTGACCTTTTATGAACATCATAGCTAAAATGTCATCTGACACTGATATAATCAGTGCTGCTGTTTGTGTGTTAAGCACCCACAAAAAATGCATTTGGAAATTCCACCCTGGTCTGATATACATGATATGGCCAAAGGTTGGTGGACACCTGACCATCACACCCATATGTGAGCCTTCCCAAAACTGTTACCTGTTTCGACCTTCGTGCACCAACCTATCCTACAGAAACATACGACATCGTAAGTTTAAAAGAAAGTCACCTTGATTCGAGCCCAAACATGTTGCAGCATGACAATGCCCCCGTGCACAAAGCAAGCTCCATAAAGACAGAAACGTCTGCCAAGGCTGGAATGGAAGAACTCGAACAGCCAAAACCTAGAGGAAAGCCTCCCCAGAAGACTGGAGGTTATTATAACAGCAAAGAAGGAATTGAATCCTGAAAGAGATGTTCAAAACGTACATAAGGGTGTGATGAGCTGGTATCCACATACTCTTTCCTTGGAGTGTATTTCCATTCGCTCCAACTGACCTGAAACTAAATAGGCAGGAAACTACAGTGTGTGTATATCAATTGCGTACATTTATAAAAAACGATTTATTTCGAGTTCAAAAGTGTGGTCGAAATAAGAAAAATTTAGCTGTCGCGATCTGACCACCTTTTGTTGAAGGGAATTGACAATCGATGTAATAAGACATCAAAACCAAAGGTGCTAGACGTCGAACACCGGACACCAAACGTCTCGGATGACAGACTATATTTGGGGTAAGCCATTTTAGTTTGTGCCAAAAAATGTTTTGTTAAATGTGCAAGAAACATCAACATTCAAAATATCAAAACAGAGACAATTTGGTGAGTAAATACAATTCCACATGAAATGAAAACACCAGCATTTCATCACCAGGTTTTAACTGAAATCTGATAGTCCAACTCCAGGCGAATTTTGATTACGTCAAGATAGTTACTGTGGAAGCAAACAAATCACATGCACACTTCCTACAATGGGTCAGCAGTAGTATACTTACATTTTAGCTCAGTGAATAGAATCAAGACATAACTCGTTTCACTATTTATTGTTACAAATAAAAATCAAATGTAAATTTCATTGCGATTTTTGGGCACATGTTCAAACTTGCGTTGTGCCTACACGCACAAAGGGCACGTGTGATTCAGGTGTGAACGCTGCAACAATAAAGTGCAGCACATCAGTCAGAGATGGCTGCCACGCTAGCTCAGGGTTCTTATGGAGCTGAGGCTCACCCACGTTTCAGTGGCATGATTAACACTTCTGACTCATCATTCTCACCCTGAACCTCTGAAAGCAGACACTCAAGACTAGCTTTCAGTAGGAGTGAGAGCTCCTTGTGTGGGATTCCAGGAAATAAGGAAAGAGAGAGAGAAAAAAAGCCTGCAGCTCTTGTTTCATTAAATCAGTGAGCTCTGATACACCATACCTCTCATTAGACACTATTCATTCAGGCGTATTAACGTTAGTAATCAATGAGCGCAGAAATTCTCCTCCTTCTTCCTGTAGTTCAAACTCCACACAGGAAATGTTGAAAGAGCTTGTCAGTTTATGACGTTGTAACATGACTGGAGATAAAAATGAGACGAGACAGGCGCACTTATACTGTTTCATTTTGAGTAATGTGGCTCAGACATAGGAAGAGAGAACAAGCCAGAAAGACTTTTATTTCCCTTCAATTTATCAGTAGAAGTCTTTGTACAACTTTTTGTAGTCATGACTATACCGTAGACAAATAGTCTAATTTTTTTTTGGTGCTTTGTCATTTTTTGACTAACTGATCTTAGTTTCGCAGCATTTTGTCAGCTTCAGTCAATTATGAACATACACACATATACATTATATACATACACACACACACACACACACACACAGGTGTGTGTGTGTATGTGTATACATAAACAACAAAGGTATACAAGTACAAAAAGACCAATAATCTAATGCATAACACAACACTGTTGCCCAAAAACTGTAACATAAACAAATACTGAAAAAAAAACCCTAATATGTTCTGTTAATATTATTATCCTAAGTTGCAACGTAAACACGCTCATCTAGCTCATTATTAGACTTATTTACAAATGTAGAGTGGACAGGTCTTCTTACGAGCTACTGAGGATTAGGAACTAAGGCCCTGGACATTTTGTGAGGAGTTGTCAGAAACGTGGCCGAGCGTAAAGAGGATTTAATCACGCATTTAATGAGCGTGAGAGAGATTTTCTGGGCTTCCCCCAGCAGGGATGTGAAAGAGGCAGCTAACGCTAGCTAGCCACGCACACACAGATCAACAAGTCCAGTCCCACATCAGTTACGTGTCCATGTCAACAGTGTAGCAGGTTATAAAAAATACTACTCTTTAAACTGCTGGTAGCTATGTCTAAAACGCTGTCAAACGGTTCAGTACAACGTTGGTTTAGATATCGTGAACTTTAGTAAGCGAATTAATTCGATTTAACGTAGAAGAGCGAGTGAAATCTGACTGAATGCTGGCTGGGTAACTTCAATATTCAATATGTCTGAAGCATATCAACACGTCAAAGCCATTATAGCACCCATTCTTGAAAAGGGAAAGATTAAAAGAGATGTGTAAAGTTTTTTTATGAATCTCTTCCTGGTACATGGACGATTAAAATCAAGTATGTCAGGCCGGACTGGGAGCAGGTAATGTTAGCTAGCCAGCTAGCTCACCTTAACTTGACAATCGCTGCGGGAAAAAAAACACATACAATGACAAACAAACAAATCAGCGCGACCTCAAACGAAACCGATACCGGTCGAGAAAATCAACGTCAACGCTTCTGCAGTTGACTAACCCTAATGTAAGTCACTAACTACAGTGGTGTACCGCGGAACTGAAGCAGCTAACCCAATACAGACGAGCACTAGCAACTGTTAGCTAGCCTTCCAGCCTTCAGACGGGCAGATCCCCAAAAAAACTCAAAGATTCCTCCACAGTCCGCCCAGATCCGAGTACAGGCGCTACTCGGTTAAAAAAAAAACAATACGACCTATGAGGTACGCAGCAAACTATCTACTGTTCAAGGTAACGTCCAAAGTCGTCGGGCTGTAAAAAGGAAAAAAGAGAAAAAAGAAAAATCCATTATTCGCACCGTTTAAGTCGCTTTCTTCCTTTAGCGAGTGAGAACAGCGGCGGTTCAGGCTGGTGGATAAAGTGCGGAATACCGGAACAACGCGAGGCAACATGGCCGGCCGCCGCGCAGTGGAGGGGCGGGAAACATCACCTCAGCTCCTGCCGCCTCTGACCGGAATAACAACACCGAGCTCAGTGCAGACTGCGCCTGACACCCAGCGTCCTGTCTCAATAACATACTCTCAGAGGCCATTTTATCAGGTAATCCTACCTGCCATACACTGGCTCTTTGTAAGCTAGTCTCAAGGCTCATTCACTCTCAGGAAGCTTTACTGAGAACACAGGTGGGAATACACCCTATTAAACCTCACATCACGTACCTGCAATTTATCATAACCAATCAGCTTATCAGGATGTTTTTCTGGGAGTTGAGAGGAAACCAGAGAACCCAGAGAAAACCCACACAGGCATGAGGAGAACATGTACACAAACTCAGGATCAAACCGAGGACCCTGGAGCTGTGAGGTGCCAACATTACCTGCTGCACCATCGCACCACCCGATCTGTTCATTAACAGAAAGAGACCAGTTATTTGGGTGGTGACACTGGCATGGTAGAGTTAAGTAACATGGTTCCACTGTCATCAAGGATATCAGGTACAGCAGCAATGCTGAGGATTTTTTTTTTCATCTCTTTACACACACAAGGGGTTAATAGTCTTCCAATCCTTCATCTGGGTGTTTCTGCCCACACAACTGCTGTTATCTGGATATTTTTGGATATGGATCCATCAACCCATATTTACTAGTTACATCATGGTGTTTAAAACCCATATAACACTCCTGAATCTGAGCGAGATATAGTACCATGTCAGTCATTGCTCTGCTCAGAGTGGTGCTTTTCATCAATGGACTGAGTAGAGGGTACCTGAATTGTGCATGGTTCCATATGGACTACAGTCAGTAATCGTAACTATACAGGTGTACTCTATTAAATGCCTTATGAGTGAAATTCAAAGCTGCAAGACTGTACAGAGAAACCCATCAAGACGAATGAATATATTTGGAACAGGATACATGCCACAACTGTTTCTATGTATAGTACAGACATTTTAATGATAATATACACCTTTAAAACATTTTCAAACAATGTCTTTCAATTGTGTTCACAAATAAGAGTTAAACGTTTTTTTGTTTGTTTTTAAATTAAATGCCAAGCCAACATGGGTCCTAATACTAATTTCCGTTTAAGACACCATGAAACTTCTGAAACAAAAGCATAACATAAAATCTTCGAAACACAAGAAAGACAATCTCATAGTCCCTTCACCAAAGCACTGATTCTCATTCACACAGCTCCTTCACTGGCACAGTGATCAAGTCAGAGAAGAAGCTGCCTTCATTGTCCCCTCCTCCAAATATGAGCAGTGTTTGAGACTCAGAAACCTGCTCTAGATCATCAGAGGAACCCTATGGCAAAAGAAAGAAACAATGACAGACTTTCATCACTGCTAAAGAAAAAAAAAATTCATATTCCAAGAAACAGGACACACATTAGTTTCAGGATGCATGCATATTCTTTGCAAGTGAACGCTTTTATCTGTGTATTCCACAGGATATGGCAGGTACCTTCACACATGCTGTTGCCATGGTGATGATGGAGTGTCCAGCTCTTGGTGTTGAGGTCAGCTGACTACATGCCAAAGATGTCCAGCAATTTGTGTCTATTGAACAAATAAAATAAAATCAACAGTGCAGAAAATGCACCTCCACTCAGATCAAAACAAGCGTACCATTTACCATGTCCAAGCAGAAAACGACCATTTTCTATTAAAATAATTACAAGAAAAGTCTGGACAACATATTGTTTTGTGCTAGGGCAGGATATCAGAAGATCCAATACTTCAACGTTCACACGTAAATTCGTTCTGGTTTTGGTATTCATATCTGTAATTTGTAATCTCACTGATTTCAACCTTTTGTGTTGGGATAAGTACATGCCTGCTTCAAAAACTCTTGATTTGAAGACAAGGAAGTTTAAATGACACCTCCCACAAAAACAAACAAACAAATAAAAAAAAAACACCAAAAGGCGCTGGGTATTAAATGAAATGGGACAGTAAGTAGAACACCATGTTCACCTGTGTTGAATAAAAACGTGTCACTCAAAGCATCATTTCCATTGTAGCCTCCATGGACCAAGAAACGTGACTCAGACAGAACAGTGCAGCCATGCCAGCTGTGACAAAAAAGTAAGGTCAAAGCTGAGTCAGTAGTTCCAATATAGATATTGAGATATTCAACCCATCATAATGCTGAAACAAGACTTCAGTCAGCCAGAGATGATTTATAAAAAAAAAAAAAACAGCATTTAATGAGCAGTAAAGAGATACTGATCATTAAAACAGTTTACATTTATGGCATTTGGCAGATGCCCTTATCCAGAGCGACTTACATTTATCTCATTCATACAGCTGAGCAGTTGAGGGTTAAGGGCCTTGCTCAAAGACCCAGCACTGGCAGCTTGGCGGTGCTGGGGATTGAACCCATGACCTGATTCTGATAAGTAGTCCAACATCTTAACCACTGAGCTACCACTGACCCAAAACACTGACTAAATCTGATTTTCCATTATTTTATTAGTACCTCCTTGGTGAGGGGGCTGATCCACTTGTCTGCACAGCTGAAAACTCCATAAGGCCTTGGTTGAAAAGGAATAAAGTGTGTTTAGTTCAAAGGAAATGTGTTTCAGTACTTTGTTTGGCAAAAACTTAGACCAAATTTGAACAAGCATCACATGTTACTTTTTATGCACTGCTTATTTTCTTAAAGTCTGATTTCCAGGTTTTTCCCCCCTCACTAGATATGTAAAAGGGCCAGAAGTAGACAAAACAAATAAAAGAATGTGTAAATACAGTTCTTACACAGGAGTTCGTACTTGTACAGTAACTTTGTCTGACCACACAGGGTCGGAGGTTTTTATTTCTAGAAGGGGACGTAGTGTGTAGCTGAATGCCTGAATAGGAAGAGAAATGAATGATAATTAACAGCAATCCAAATCAATAACAAACAAACAAACAAAAATCTAATTAATTGTTTTCAGAGCAGTAAATACTATATAGACAATTGATATTTACCCACTGACATTCAGAGGTAAAAGGTTTACATTCATCAGCACATATGCTCTGCACGTCATCTCATGATTTTACACTTAAATTTTTCCTTTCCTTAAACACACTAACCCAGAACGGGGAGCTGGCTTGTCTCCATTCACAATGGGCTGATACCAGATGGCCATTTCAGGATTGAAAATGTAGAGGGAGTCACTGCAGCCATCAGGCTCAGGATGGGGACGAGGGAACACACCTCCAAACACAAAAAGCTCTCCTCTGAACAGAGTGCAGCTGTGATAGGCCAGAGGAGGAACTTTACCTTGTGCCTAAAGTGTAAGAGAAAGAAAGGATTTTTCTTGTCTTTCATTCCATTGTTCCCCGTGTACCCAGGAACCTCGTTCACAGGTAATCAAATTAAAGACAAAATTAGCTCTGACTTTTAATTTAAGGGAATTAAAAAAAAAGAATGACTAATAGCATTTAACACTCAATGTTTTGAAAATGAAATAACCTCCACCATAGTCCAGCGCCAGCTCTGTGTGTCTAAAATATGGACGTCATTGAACCATTTCTTATGTTTGGAGCCGCCGAACACAAAGATCCGCTTTGACTCGGGGTCATAAGTCGCCGTGTGGCCAATCCGAGCCTCTGGTGTGGGGCCCTCTGCCAGAGTTTCAGCAGGGACCCATGACAAGTCCTCTGAATATGAAGATAAAGAACAGCTGGAAATGCTCAGGGAAAAACAATCAAACAACAATATCCAAGCAAAGGAATATTGTATGTCTTTGGATGAAATGAAAGCTTACCTGTACACAGCTTCCAAATGGGATCCTTGCAGAACTGCATTCTGGCACCTTGTCCTCCAATAAGTATGGCTGTCTGAGGGTCAATTGGACAGAGGGTCTGACCCCACCGGCCTGATGGACTGTCTATTAAAAGGACATGTACTTAAGCATATAACACCATTCTGCTGTACAACAGTACAGAAATGTATGGATATACAAAGTATTAACAGAACACTAATGCACTTACTGTACATGTAGAGACACACTCACCAGTCTGTGTGGGGGTTTTGGTTTGTTGTTTTCCTTTAGCTTTAGGGTTTGGAGGGGTACGGGTCATGCTCTGCTCTTCTTTTTGCTGGAACAGCCGTGTTTGTCCAGGGCGGGGATTGCTCTTGCCTCGTCGTTGTGGTGTTACCTTTTCTGAAGGGTTTGGGCAAATATTCTCTTGTCCAAAACACAGGAGAGGGAGAAGAAGGAGAGGAACGCTGGCAAAGGAGAACGGGTCGGGACGAGCTCCATGGTGTCAGCCGGTGTTGCACTGGAAGAAGAAATATTATAATGCAAATTTCCCCCGTTAGCTTTAACACGGACATCATTAATCAATTACAGAAAATTAAGACGTGCAACCAAGTGGAAATCAGGGAAACTCCTCACCTCTGGAGTGTATTCCTTCTGTGCAATGGTCAGTGCTGGATCAAGCGACTCACTTTTAACCTGAGAGAGAGACAGAAACACACACAAAAAAAAATTAGCTTATATTTAATATTTAAATATTTAGCTTGCCAATGTTAGGGAAGATATCAGATAGCACTCACTCCCTCAATATGAACATTTAATGTGGCTCCATCACTCCACACACCATCTTCCCCTAACTCCCAAGAAACACATCTGACATGTAAAACATTTAGATAGTTATTAGAATTCAGCAAACGCTTACTTTCACAAGAAGATGTAAAAATTGAGGCAATTTGGATAAGTAATCTTACTTGTTGAATGGTGTTAATTTGCCCAGAGTGATAAGCATGTCCCTCTCATCATTGAGCTCGACAGAAACACTACTGCACTTTTCCCATCTTCCTCTAGTAAAGAGTACAATCTGCTGGACACCTGGATTTACTGCAGATCTGCCCCTATGTCCACGAAGACTGCACAGAACAATTAAGAATAAACATGTTAGGACAATATCCCGATAAACAAAATGCTCAATACCTACATGATGAAACAGATAACAGTTATCATCTATACAGGATTCTTTTGTCATACGAGATCACGCATGATGTACCGGAGAACTCCTGACGTAAAGGTAGGTGTCCCTCTTTATTACCTCTGGACGTAAATAAAAAAGAAATAACACATGGACAAATTACATTAAGCAGAAACAAGTTCCATGATATTATGGGATAAGAAAGTGTTGGTTTTGGACTTTGGACTTAAAAAAGCCTGCAGCAGTTGACTGATAACTGTGAGATTAAGCAAATGACTTGCTATTAAACCATCTGGCCTGGTTTGAGAAATGTCCACTTCATTTCATCACACTAAAAGACTCAGCAAACTGCCTCACAAAGATGAAAAATTATGTGAATTTATCAAAACTCGGACTGCTCTGACACGTTATTGTTTTGAAAGCTGACTTTAAGGGAACGGCCATAGCTTCAACACCACAGTATAATATCAGTTTGGTCAGTAAATATACAAACAGCTTTTACAACGATTGTACAACCTCAGAAGGTTTATGTCTCTTCTTTTTCGTTATTTTATAAGTATGTCAATAGATCTCGATTACTTGCGTACTTAACTGCAGTGAAAATTGAAAGAAAAAAAAACCCTACACAATTCAGTGCATTTGCGTTAGCCATGTTTACAAACTTCAACAGACTACAGCATCATTAACTTGTTGTGCTTACTTTGCAATCTGCTGCGGCGGTTCGTCTGGTCCAAAAACCGCGTAAACAGCAAACTCCTCCATGTTTTTCACTTTCCGTCACTGTACTGATTAGTAGATATAATAAAATAAGATAAAACCGAGGCAACTAATAATTTTATTCGACCCGTACTGGAGAATATCAGCCGCAGCAGCACATCTCCCGCCAACTCTGAGTTAAATCTGAATGTGGCGCCACTGCTGGGGCGGAAGTGGGTTTGTTTCCGCCTCACAGATGATCGACAGGTGCTTCAGCCTATAAGGAACATCTGGTAATATTATTGAGGAAAAGTGAAGTGTTAGGCGCAGTAAATTTTGTTGGGGGGAAAAAGGTTGCTAACGAAGAAACGGTGCGTCAAATATGTGAAAGATTTCCAGGACGTTAATGTGTTTTTCTCTTTAATGTACTTTTGTTATATGAAAATACTTCAGTTGGCTGAAAGTCTTGCTGTATTGCTGTCCAATTTTTTGGCAGTTTCAGCATTCTAACTAGCTAATTTATTCAGACAGCGAACCTAAGCTTATTACCTTATTATTTTTGTTTTTAGTCAGTTAATTCCCTACAGTTTGCTTTTTGGTTTGTTAAACAGAAAGAAAAATCAACTATTTTTAATAAAAGTCAAGTCATGTTTGTACATTCACAAATATGAATAGTATGCCACTTGGTGAATTACTAATACTAGCACTACTACATACTACATAGAGTATGTAGGAGTAGTATGAGTAGTATGAGTACTACTACATGAAGGATTAGTAAATGTGAGGTTTTGGTGGTAGTCATAGGTATTTTGTAAATATATAAAATGTATTTGTTTTTAATTTTTTATTATTTTTTTTAAGTAACATCATCTTGCAGGATCAACATGGATCCCAAAAACAGTGGAGGAGGGAAACGCCTTCCTAGAATAGCTGCTTCTCTGGTTATGCGCTTCGCCTCAGAGAGGGAACCCAGCTTCAGTGTACAAAGGGCAAGCTTGAGGCCTTCTCCTGCTTCACCGTGAAGTGAACCGGAACTTAAACCCCTAAAAGGGATGAGAAGCCATCCTAGGTCTAGGTTCAGGGGACTTAGGGACCATCCAGCTCCTTCAGAAGAGTGCAGTCCATCTGGACTGCAGTCTACGAGAGGCAATATGCTGACTTCACCAACCTTTGTGGAGGACGATAATGCCTCAGAAGAGGAATGCCTCTCTTCTGAGAGCCTGAACAGCCCTTCTGAAGGGGATGGCTTCTTACCAGGTCAGGGTGATACAGCCGAGAGCTCCCCTAAAAGAGGAAAGAGGACTGGAGGTGAGCTGGATCTGTCATTCAATGTTCATGTATAATTTTAACGTTCTCTTGTTTCACATATATATAATATTGCGTAGATCCCCCGCCAAAACAGCTCTGACCCGTTGAGGTATGGGCTCCACAAGACCTCTGAGGATGTGCTGTGGTATCTGGCACCAAGACGTTAGCAGCAGATCCTTTAAGTCCTGTTAGTTGCGAGGTAGGGCCTCCATGGATCAGACTTGTTTGTACCACACATCCCACAGATGCTCAATTGGATTGAGAGCTGGGGAATTTGGAGGCCAAGTCAACACCTTGAACACTTAATTATGTTCCCCAAACCATTCTTGAACAATTTTTGCAGTGTGGCAGGGTGCATTACCTTGCTGAAAGAGGCCACTGCCATTAGGGAATACTGTTGCCTTGAAAGGGTGCAACAATGTTTAGGTAGGTGGTACATATCAAAGTAACATCCATATGAATGCCAGGACCCAAGGTTTCCCAGCAGAACATTGCCCAGAGCATCACATTGTCTTCGCCAGCTTGCCTTTTTATTACAGAGCATCCTGGTGCTGAATGAGCAAGCACATATGGGTGTGTTCGTCAGGTATCCTGACCTTTGTCCATATAGTGTACACTCACTGTGCACTTTATCAGGAGCACCTGTACACCTACTCAGGTGTACAGTTGCTCCTAATAAAGGTGACCCTGTCAGCCAAGAACAGAAAGCTGAGGCTGCAGTTGGCACAGGTTCACCAAAACTGGATAGTTAAAGACTGAAAAATTTTAGCCCTGGTCTGATGAATTTCAGTTTCAGTTGAGGCACACAGATGGTAGGGGCAGAATTTTGTGCCAACAGCATGAATCCATGGACCCAACCGGCCTTGTGTCAACAGTCCAGGATGGTGGAGGTGGTGTAATGGTGTGGGGAAAGTTTTCTTGGCAAACTGTGGACCTGCTAATACAAATCTATCATCACTTGAATGCCACAGCTTATTTGAGTATTGTTTCTTACAATGTGCTGGTTTTGGTGAACCTGTGCATGAAAGTGCACCTGAAAAATGCAGTCATGTCAACATGGCCCAGAATCTCAAAGGAATGTTTCCAATATCTTGTGGAATCCATGCCATGAAGAATTGAGGCTGTTTTGAGAGCAAAGGGAGGCCCTACCCAGTATTAGTATAGTGTTCCTAATAAAGTTTTTGGTGAGTGTATATTACTTGTAATATATACACAGTTAATCTGATTCTGATTTCAGTGAGGTTCACAGACTGGCACAAGAATCGCGTGGCGGCCCTGTGTAGTGAACGATTTGACAAACTGCTGAGAGAATGTCCTGAGTTCCACAGTACTAAAAGCTGCCTTGCTGCTTTTGTCCTGGAGAGAGGTTTGTGTGATACAGAGACTAAATGAGTTGCCTGCATAGAACATAAACACAGGTTGCTTATGTTTAGCAGCAAACATGGTGGTCTGTAAAAATCTGTATATGTATCAGAGGTGACTGACACAGGAGGGCGGTGTTGTGAGCAATATGAAGTGGTGGCATTGGGCACAGGGCAGAGCTGCTGCAGTGGTTGGCACTGTTTTACAGGCTCCATTGTTCATGACTGCCATGGCATCGTCATTGCACGCAGAGCTCTGAAAAGGTAAGGGAAAAAACAATTTTAGAGCCTAAGTTATTCTGCTAGGGGTGAAAGTATGTCATATGGTTGATACCTTTTGTTTCAAGTATGCTTTTGTTATTTGTTCCAAAATCTCACTTTCATAAGTGTAGCAGCCTCAGATTTATTTATATTTGATGGCAAAAGGTTGGTTCAGTGCTCTTCCATTCTGCCGGTAATAAACAAATGAATTATTTTATCACCACAATTCTGTTATAAGATTAGTTAGGTCACTGCTGGGTTTCTGTGTGTAGAGTATCGTGACTCTGTGTTTAGCTGCTGGAGAGCAGGGCAATGGGAAAGGGGAGTATAACATTGGTATAGAGATAATGAGCCATTAACTCATTTCATATGAGCTATTACCTACTACTGTGGAGTGTGACATCACGGACTAAATTCAAGATTGGTCACGGGCAAACCCCAAAACATGAGGAAATACCATTTTTTGGCGTCTGGTAAAAAAAAAGGTTAATCAGAACACTTTTCAAAATTTCTCCTCACATTCCGATAGCTGCTCAGATGAGAAAATCTGGACTCTGTTGTACCCCAGGCTGTAGTAACAGGAGAAAATGAACCAACAGCATCCAACCAATCAGGGCAAGGTCGGGTCTCCCTTCCTGTTAATTATGTTTCCTGTCAGGCATTTAAGTCTAAGCAGTGTGAGTGTATGTTTTGGGGCATAGCTTTTGGTGGGAGCACTGAAAAGGGCTGCTGTATTTGTTTGAAGTTTGAGCTTGGACATAGCTACCTTTAGCTGCTTTCCATAAAAATAGATGACTATATGTACAGTACTGTTGCAAAAGTCTTAGGCACCCTATATTTTTAGTACAAACTTTGTTATAGATTTTTATTTTATGACTACTACATTATTTTTCCTTACAAAAACATTTTAGAATTCCAAACATTAGTTTGCCAGCACAAAATTAAATGTTATAGAAAAATGGTTGTATGTCAGTAAAGAAAGCAGCATATTACATAAGAGACCACTTTTCAGACAAAAAAACATGGGTGTCCAAAAGTGTCCAGAGGAACTGTGGCTGCTTCTGCAAGATGCTCAGTAACACTTACAGCTAATTTCCCTTGCTAATTTCCAGTAAATGGTAATAAATGAAACAGTCACTATTTGGTGAGCGAAGGATCATCACACCAAATATTGACAGTTTAATTTATTACCATTTACTGCTCTTTACAGTATGTTTTTAATGTACAAACATTTAGTTTCATTTTGAAGGCATCTTTGCTCTACAGCATTTCTCTGCATGTGCCTAAGACTTTTGCACAGTTCTGTACATTCAACCCACTGTCCTCGTGAGAGTTATTCCAAGCATTATTACTGTTGCCTAAGCACTGATCTGTACTTTGGATCTGTTGTGTGTCATTCCAGTGGATTCATTAGATTTCTTTTTTTATTTTTCTAAAAGAAAAGCTTTAATAATACTTGATGCATCTCCTACATTATGATATGGCCAGAAGTATTTGGAAACCTGACCGTCACTCCCATATGTGGGCCTTCTCCATACTCTACAAAGTTGAAAGCACATAATTGTCTAGAATGTCTTTATATGCTGTAGCTTTACTTGTGCTACATCCCTCCTACATATGTTTGAAATGAACATCCTAACAAGTGCTCATATCTGTTTTTTTTTTAAATCAGATATTTGTATAAGCAGCTCATGTTGTTCTATAGCTGTGAGCCAGAGCTTCGAGAGCGCTCTATATTTCAGAGCACCCCCACAGAGCTGCTGCTTCAGGTCAAACCAAAGTTCTACCTGCATCTCTACACCAACCAGACCCCTAAAGGGGCAGCACAATACATAATGTGAGTGACAGAGAGAGAGACAGTGCATATCTGTGAGAAAATACAAACACTTCTGAATAGAAGAACAATTCTATATTTGTTCATTTTGCCTTAACATGGAAAGGATTTTGTTTACTCTATAAAATTGTGAAAAAAAAGTATAAACTGCCAATCTGACTAACCAAATTAATAGAAACCTTTGCTAGCTAGTCAAGTAAACATTTCGCTTGATGTATTCTATCCCTTAATGAGCACGTTTATTAGGCCAACACTATAACCAGCATAACTTGATTTTGTTTTCATTTCTTGCTTTCATATCTGCAATAGCTTGTCATGTTTAACGGAGTTAGTCGTTTTTGTTGTTGGAATCAAGCCTTGTATGTTCTCTCAGACTAACAGTCATGTATGACATTTATATTTGACATTTATATTACTCTGAATAGACAGATGTCAGTAGTTGCAACTCCTAAATGACTTTCATTCACCCTAGAATGTAATGTTATATGAACTACAAAATAACTTTGTGGTTCAGATATCTTTAAAAACTAAGCAAGTCCAGGAGAACCTTTAGCTCTCATAGATATAGGTCAGAAATTTCATCCTAAGGTTGATCTAATCAAACATCCTCAAAATTCAATTTAATTTTTGTTGGTCAGTAATGAAAAGGGTTATCTTCACAGGAAGTCCCACAGCAGTGGCTACCAATCACTGAAGCTACAGTGCCATGCCAAAGGCTCTCTGATTCCTGCTGCCTTCCTGTCTCCCAGTATCTGGGGTGCTCGCATCTGCTGCATGTCTGACAGTGCAAAACTCACTCGCTGGACTGTCACAGGAATTCAGGGAGCGCTGCTGAGTCACTTCATTAAGCCATTGCACATCACCAGTGCCATTCTTGGTGAGTGGTTATATTGTGCTTGAGAGATTGTGGCTGGTATTACCAAGACTTGTATTTTAAAACATGAGAAAAACACATTTTATACTCACAATGTAGTATGCTCCTGAGATATTTGAGATGGTTTACATCAGTGCTCAATTGTTTTCAGGTGATGCTAGCCATTGCTCTGATATAGTGTCTGACACCATCAACAAGCGCCTGGGCACTGGTCTGAAAGACGTCCTGATCCCCCCATACCAACAAACGACCATCTTCTTCCAAAATGGAGAGAACGTGGAACCGGCTATAAGCTCAGACCACTGCAAAGACTTCAGTGTTAATTGGTGCCTGGGAGACTCCAGTATTGAGATTCTAGACAGCTCAACTGGATACGCCATCAGTGGGTAAGGCTTAACTGTTCACAAGTTGAANTTTTTTGCTTTTTATTCAGGTCTCCTTTTGTAAGTGGACCTGGGTTCTCCAGTAGACTATGCAAAAGAGCACAGTTCTTCAGCTTCAGAAAAGTTGCTATGCTTTCTGGTCAAAACGAGCTTCTGTCTTTTGTAATTTACCACAAAGCCAAGGTATGGAAGTTTCTGGTTGGGCTTCTGGACATAGGTTAGGTTAAATAAAGTTTATAAAGAACACCCCTGACTAAGAGTAATTTGTATCCAGACACTGATTCATGAGGATCATGTTTTATAAATTTATAAATGTGGATTTGTGTCTTTTTATTGAACTTTATATGATTTTTTTAAAGATGGCTGCCCACTTGTATCAAAAGGCCAAAGCTATGGTGAACCAGCAGTTCTTAGCCAACAATGCAGGACCATGGAACTCAAAACATCTGGTGGACAGCTTCAGCTGCTGACTGTATTCTTGGCTTCTGTCTGTCTTTAATCTCCTGCATTGTTCTTTGTTAAAATAAATTTATATATCAAAAATACACAGAGATGCTTGATCAGAAACTGAACAATACATATGTACATGTTTCACTTGTTCTAAAATTTTCTTGTTTGTTTTTTTTAACCCAGTTGGTTCTTGATTAGTTGTTGTTTCTCATTCAAGAAAAAGAAAAACTTGAATTATACTTGTTTGAAGCCAAAATTAAAAAAATGTTCAGTCAGTGTTTGTTGTCTGGGCAGTTTTTTTTTAAACCCATCTGATTAACAAGGTATTTATAGATGTACACACATACTGTATATACAATCCTACAAACATATTGTGTATGTCTAGATGTGTGTGTGTGTGTGTGTGTGTGGTGTACATTAGTATGTATGTATACATTGTGTGTGGTGTACAATTAGTCCTTTGGCTGTGCACATTTTTATTTAACCCACTTAGAAGGTGTTGATTAATTGTTAATAACAGCCACTCTGTCAGTAGTGCCAGCTGTAATTCAAATCACAGGATTACATTAATGCTTCCCTTCTAATATCATTTCTATAGTAAGAGCTCATTCACAGGGCTTCTATGACAGATGCTCCACAAAAATCTAAGCTAAAAATAAATGGAATTATTATTTGTTATTTATATATATTGTTATTTAAATGTTTTTGTTTTTAACAAAGAAAAATATACAACCACTTTTCACTTTAATAGGAACATCTGCTCATTTATGCAGTGATCCTAACAGCCAATCATGTGGCAGCAGCACAAGGCATAAAATCATGCAGATCAGGTCAAGAGCTTCAGTTAATGTTCACATCAAACATCAGAATGGGGAGAAAGTGTCATCTCTGTGACCTCAACTATGGCATGGTTGTTAATGCCAGATGGGCTGGTTTGAGTATTTCATAAATTGCTGTCACTGGAGTTTACACAGAATGGAGTGAAAACCAAAAAACATAGAGTGAGAAATGGCCAGATTGGTTCGAGCTGCCAGGAAGGATACAGTAACTCATATATAGTCACTCACAGCTGTGGTGAGCAGAAAAGCATCTCAGCATGCACAAAACATCGAACCTTGAGGTGGATGAGCTACAAAAGCAGCAGACCACTTCAGGTTCTACTCCTGTCAGCCAAGAAAAAGAATCTGAGGCTATCGGGGCACATACTCACCGAAACTGGACAAGTGAAGATTAGAAAATGAATCACCTGGTCTTTTTCCAGTTTCTAACAGTTTGGGTGAGTCTGTGCCCATGATGGCCTCAGATTCCTGTTCTTGGCAGACAGGAGTGGAACCTGATGTGGTCTGCTGTTGTAGCCCATGTGCCACAGGGTTTGAATGTGTAATGTGAAGGTGTTGTGTATTCTGAGATGCTTTTTTTTGCTCAACACATTTGTAAAGAGTGATTATTTGAGTTATAAACTATAAAAACTATAAACTTCCAGTCAGCTCAGTCCGGTCTGGTCATTCTGCTCTGATCTCTGTCATCAACAAGGAGTTTCAGCCCGCAGACCATCCACACACAGGAGGTTTTATTTATTTATTTACTTACTTTTTGCACCATTCTGTGTAAAGTCACAAAGATCACACATTTCCCCCATTCTGATGTTTGATGTGAACATTAACTGAAGCTTTTGATCTGTATGTGCATGACTTTATGCAATGTGCTGCTGCCACTTGATTGGCTGGATAACTGCATAAATGTGCAGGTGCACCGGTGTTCCTATTAAAGTGGACGGTGAGTGTATCGTCATGTATGAAAATGATATGGTGAAGCTTTCTGTAAGGAGGCATTTATTTAACATTAATGGAAGGAGTCTTGGAATAAAACTCTTTGAGACATGTTATTGGAGAATAAGCATGACACCAACCACACCCAGCGTTGATTAGTTTCCTAGAGTAGCACGACCTGTCATGTTTTATTCTTTATTTACTGTATTTCATTTTCACCTTTGGTTAATATTTTGGGTTCTAGCAGAATAAAATAGAATATGATAAAATTTCAATTAAATAAATGATATATACATTGTAAAATTGTACTATCTATCTATCTATCTATCTATCTATCTATCTATCTATCTATCTATCTATCTATTTAACAAAAGAGTGTTATGTGCATTTACGCTCTTGCGCTTAGAGAATTTAAAAAAATATATATTAACTGACCGACAGCACAGATTAGTCCGCAGGCTGTAACTAATAAAAGCGCTCCCTGTAGGACAACAGCAGCATTTAAACAACCTCTTTCTACTTTCCTGAAGAAGCTTTCGGGTCATGTGAACGCTGCTTACTGCGTGATTGAGTTACTTAATTCCGCCATTAATACCGTTCACTAATTCAGGGGAAGTGTTTTCTCACTTTCTTCTTAAGGGCACCATATAAATAACGTTAGTGGGCAGCTAGGTAAATCTACCTGGAGCAGCTAAAGCACTTAAAGCTGAAAAAAAAAATAATAATAATCTGGCATAACTTTGCAGACGACATTTTCTGTCACAGACATCTTGACGGCTTTGGCTTGGTTCCACATTAAGCTAGTTGCCTAGCTATATTACTGCTTTACAGTTAGCTACCTTAGCTAGTAAGATGCGAGAGGCCTGTATGAGAACTGTGACTCATCGCCAAGCTAGTCAACTTCTCCATAACAAATTTGTTGTTGTGCTTGGCGACTCAAGTGAGTATTAACCCTGAACACCTTAACACCGTGATGATCCCACAGCACGTAGCTGCTGGTAAACATCTGTTTTTATTTTTATTTTATTATTATTTTTATATTTTTTTATTGTATTTTATTTTACTTTACTTTTTCTTTTGAATTACTTGTCTTGTTATGTTGGTTTCTCACACCATGGGTCTGAGGGAAACGAAATTTCAATCCACTGTGTGTCCTGTACATATAGCAGAATTGACAATAAAGTTGACTGACCTTTTCCCTCTAGTTCAGCGGTCTGTGTATAAAGACTTGGTGTTGCTTTTGCAAAGAGACTCTTATCTGATGGTATCCCAGCTCAAAAGCAAGGTATATATATATACATATAATTTTTTTTAACATTTTAATTTGTATTTTTTTTATTAACCTCACTTAGTGTTTGAATAAAGCCATCTTTAGGTAGGTTAACCCTTTCCTTAGTTTCTATAATTCTTACCTCTCTCATCAAGGGTGAGCTGTCCTTTGAACAAGACTGTTTAGTAGAGGGTGGAAGACTAGGTCATATGAACAATGGCACTGAGTACAGAGAGGTTCGTCAGTATCGGACAGACCATCACCTGGTCCGGTTCTACTTCATCACACGGGTCTTCTCTCGCTACGTGGAGAGCATCCTTGCCGACTTCAAACATGAGCTGAAGCCAGATGTGGTCATAGTCAACTCCTGTGTTTGGGATGTATCAAGGTAACAGTGTAAAGCGTGAGGTTTATCATCTAAACCTACACATAATACTGGCCTAAAGTTCGGAAAGAAAGAAAAAGAGATTTTCTCAAGAGATTATAGCTACTCCACATGACTGGGAGATATAATCATCTCTGCATTGTGTGCTTATTAAACTTTTCTCTGTTTTGCTGCTCAGGTACAACCGTAGGTGGGTCCCAGAGTACAAAGAGAACCTAAATAAATTTTTTGTGCAGCTGAAGGCTGTTCTGCCAGAAGAAAGCCTTGTGGTGTGGAACATGACCATGCCTCTGGGAAAGAAGATCATAGGTGGCTTTCTGGTACCTGAGGTGGGTCATTACTAAGTAATTTGGGCTAGAGTACTCTGAACTGGCTTTTCTCTAGATATTGGCAGCGTACATCAAGAGAAGTGTTGTGTTAAACTGAATTATTCCACAGAGCCTGTGTTTATGTGGCTGATTCATTCAGATCAGTAACTATATCAAGATGCTCCCATGTTTCAGATTCAGGATATGGGTCCGACTCTTCGCTATGATGTGATTGAGGCAAACTTCTATGGTGCAGTGCTGGCAGATGCATATGGGCTGGACGTTCTAGACCTCCACTTTCACTTCCGGTTTAGCCTCCAGCACCGCATGAAAGATGGGGTTCACTGGAATGCTTTGGCTCATCGTCAGATCACATGCTTGCTGTTGGCTCATGCTGCTCAGGCCTGGGGCGTAGAGCTGCCCAACCCTGTAGCCACAGGTAAGTTAAACAAGGCTGTAGGACTCTTGTGACTCATTTCATGTTCATATTGAAACCACAATTATTTACTTATTTGGGATGAAAACCAGTTTGTTGTATTTTAAAGAAAGAGAAATGTGTTTTCATTTGCACTGTATTATATAATCTGAAAAACTTTCACATATAATGCTAAATATAAAGAAAACTGTGCTAAAACTGAATCAGTATGTCACCACATTCATGGCTATTCTAAGTCGAGCCTAGCTTGTATAGTGCTGTGTATTTTTGCAGTTGTAACTGGTGTAGAAAGCAGAGGTTGGAGAATTGTCAGCGCACGCTGTGATTGTCCAGGCAGTAAAAACATATCAACTTCACACTTAACATTTAACACTTAACACTCACACATCCACATTTCTTTAGCTAAGCTAACCAGTGTTGTAGTTAGATTATGTTTAATTGAGCCACACAGCCCTAATACATGGCTAAAATTGAGCATGAAAGTAGGGTTGTATAAAGTGTCCCAGACAACTGCAACTTGTCTTAAATAGCACAAATGTACGAATTAGTGTCAGTAAATTTTGTACACTTTACACAAACCCTACTTTCATGCTCAGTTTTAGCCATATATTAGGGCTGTGTGGCTCAACTACAATAGCAAGCGAAAAGTAGTTTTAGTACAAAGTGTTGTGAATTATAAGATTATCACAAGTGTTTTTTTTTAATCAGTAATCTTTATTTTGTAGACCAGAGTAAGACGTGGATGCTGGATTACAAGCAGACTCCAAATCAAAGTGACTACAGGCCAGCAGGATCCATGGCAGATTCTGGTCATTATGGAGGTAAAATTCTGAATCTGTCCCTTTATTGCTGTTTATCTGCCTGACTGTACAGTCCTAATGAGGTTTATCTGGACAGTTTTGCTAGCACCTGAACATTGATGCTAAAACCTGGACAATGTAAAGAGCTGCAGTGGAGTCACTGCAAACAAAATGGTTAGGCAGTTTCAAAATAATAGATAACAAAAGTGAAGTGAAGCAAAGTGAAGTGACTTGTGGCCAAGTATGGTGACCCATACTCGGAATTTGTGCTCTGCATTTAACCCATCCAAGTGCACACACACACACAATTAAGTGGTTACAAAGAATCATCCAGACAGGAAAACATTTGTGTAATATTTATAGCACTACAGTAATCTTTTAGCTGGTTTTAGGTTTTATACTTTGTTAAATGTTCTCTCCAAAAACAGCCAGTCTGGTGGCATTTACTGGGCCAGGAAGTGCCTGCATAGAACTTGAAGCTTATAAGCAGTCTTGATAGATGCATGAACTGGTTCTTTAAGAATATGATTGATTATTATTATTATTTTTTGTTTTTGCAGCAGGCCCACATGATGACATGAGTAATAGCTTTTACATGGGATCTAATGGCTTCATCTATACAGTCAATCTAATACTACTAAATATAACTGAAAGTAATAAGATAAAAGAAAGTTAAATAAATTTTGCTAAAATCAATGACTGTATGTCAAGTAATATGGAACCAGAGTATACCTTATTAATGTGTCTTTTCAGTGCCAGCCTGGCAACAACAGCTGCAGTATGATGGCTTTGGACCCCATTTTTATGAGGATGAATTACCTAAACTCCCTCAGTTCAGCGCTGGTTACTTCAGCTTTGAGAACAAAACAACTGATAATGGTAAGGGTCCGATTTATAGCCTTTACCATCACTCAATTGTGTTCTGGCTCATCTTTCTTTAAGAGTTTAGGATTATAGAATTGTTGCACTATACTCTTTGTTTGTCAGCATGAGTTTTCTCATTTTTGGTTCAAGGTGGAAACTACAACGTCCGCCGTGGTGGTAATGGCAGAACTGTGCCTGCTGCCCCCTCCTGGCCAAGGAACAACTTTGTGATGAAGCAAAGACACACAAAGCGCCAGTATAACCCATATGCTCGGTATAATCCTAATAACCGACCTTACAGATATTGAAAACAAGCAATAATGTGATTTGATGATGGCTGAAATATAGTGATGTACTTCCGAACCTTCATCAGATCAAACTAAATGTAAAACTGCTTTGAAGCTTTGTTCTTTTGTTTAATGTAAGATGTAAATCTGTAAGCTATAGCTTTTTTTCCCCCAATTTTTGTTATAACATTGCCATTGTGGATTTCCAAAAAATATCATTATTTACTTTTTTAACAGCTTACTGTTTTTGTGCTTCATTGTTGTTCTTAATCATCCCAGGCTTTTATTGGTGGTATTTTATGTGGACACCGTTGTATTGTCTACAATTTCCAGTTTCCAATTTTTGTATTTTATATGCCATATAGCCCTCAACCCTGCTTTGTATGTATACAATACTGTTTTGGAGTCTGCCAAAATATTGTATGGGGTTATACTGTCTTTTTGTAAATGGCTTTTGTTGTTGTTGTTTTTTTTTTAAAAGTTGGCACTTGTGCAAGTTACAAATAAAATGTTACATGTACAATAATGCTAATGCGTCTGCATCCATTAAAGCAATGGTTAATCTTTACATTATTTGTTCTGACAAAGGGTGTAATTCACAAATACCTAAATGCAGACAGTGATTGCATTGTGCATACAGTGATCATGGTCAAAAACTACTGCAATAATGACAATAGTAATCTAGTGTTTGGAGAATGTAATGTAATGTAATTACAAAAAGCAAAATGACTGTCACATAAAACACAGAGTAACGTTCAAGGTGTCAGTGCTGGGCTGTATAAGGAGTTATTTGATAACAGAAGTAAGTGACGCCTCGTAATTCTCCAACTTCGTGTACTGATACATCAGCTGCCACTGCTGAGACTTGACTCTCCTTCTCCAGCCAAAGCAGCCTGGCATCAGGATCTTCATCTGAAAACTGCAGCAGGCTCCCTGAGCATCTCAGCACAGTCAGACATTGCCGTACAATTTGACCAGCTTTTGCTTGCCCTTCCTTAGTCCTCACCAGGGCATCTGTTGTACCTTTGTCTACTATCAAGGCCAGGCTCCTGGGCTCAAAGTGTCTTTCCAGCTCTGTGCAGTCCATTTCTCTGAAGACGAGGGTGGAAGCCGGGTTGCAGGGTTGTAGTGGTGTACTTTCAACATGTTCCTGCATTAACCGCACCGCCACTGGAGAGATATCAGCACATGTGACCTTCACTGCACATTGGGAGTGTGTGTAGACACTGGGCCCTAATGCTGACGTGCCACAGCCAATGTCCAGAACATGTAATGGGGCAGGAGTATCAGACATGGACTGCAGCAGAGGCAGGATGTAGTCTTTGACCGAATGAAAGCCAAAGAACCACTCGAAGTTCTTGAATTTTCCTTTCCTGCTGTTTTCTGTGTAAAATCTGTCCCATGTTGCTTTCTTGTCCATGTTGTTAATCAGATCATCTGTGAATGCAAGCATGCATGTAGTGAATAGATATGATAGAGAAAATGCCAATGTACTGAGTCCTTACACTAACACATTTTTAACCTTACCATCCACTTGAGTAAAAAAGCTTTCACACCTCTAAGACAAACTATTCTTTCATTTTCACAAGCAACAAAAGTGGCCAAATTGTGTATATTGAGGTACTAATAAAAAACTAGAGTTCAAAAGCAACTCCCTTTCTGAATGTGATATAAATATTTCTTATTAACTTTTATTCTTAAATATAGCTGTTGTCACCACATCCAACCTAATGCGTGCCCCAAGTACCTTTTATGTCAAGGATGTTCAGTTTTATCTGCAGAGGACCAGTCTGACTGCAGGTTTTCATTCCAACCAAGCAGGCACCTTATCTGAGAGTACTGAAGGATCCGGCTTGGTTGGAATGAAAACCTGCAGCCACACCGGCTCTTTGCAGAAAAGATTTGACACCTGTTTTAAATAATCTCTTCTGCAATATTCGCCTTGCATATTCTTTACATATTTGTAATCACTTTGCCAGATGCTTCTTCAGATCAGATCCTACAAGGTCACAGCAAGGTTTTCAGGCCATGCTTCTCTTGATTGTATATGTTTGAGATTGTAATCTTATTGCAGGATTTCACCTTTAGCTTGGATTTTTTTCTACATAAGTTGTAACGCAAGAACGTTTGACTTTTATACTCAGATACCTTGGGAGATGCAAACTTTTGCACTCAAGTATGCACAGTTATTTTGCTACACCATTTCTAATAACATGCAATCCTAACAGATGCAAAACAGTGAACAGTAGCACATAGTTCTTCAGGCAGTCAGATTATAAATAAGAACAGACGAAAAACAAATTTGCATATCAATAATGGCACATTTCTCTCAACCATGATAACAAAATGATGTACTTGAAAACAGTCCCTTATGTCTTATTCGACATGTGCATTTTAAAATAACGAAATAAACCGTTAACTAACTTGTCAAACTAGTATGATGCCAGCGCCGGGCTGACACTTTTCTCAAACTTTTCAACGACAAGCAAACCCTGTTTAGTAGCAACATTTTAACTCGGCTGGACAATAACTCAAAACGTTCAACTAGTGAGGACAAATCGTCTATTGCTGCGGAACAAATCTGACCCGGAAGTGCAGGAAGTGGCCGAGTCCAAAATAACACCATGCTGGTTTCGCAGTGCACTACTTAGCGGTTGCTTAATTCCCTACGAAGTGGCCTTATCGATGTAACGACGAGCTGTTTGGGATTTAACCGCTCTCACAGAGGGAGGGGAAACAGAACCCTGAATCCAAGATGGCGGACGAGCAGCAGGAAACATCACAGGGAGAGATGGAGGGTGAGTGAAGAAACATTTCCTCTTAAAAATGAAAATATGTGTCTTTGTATGGGTCTCCAGCTACAGGATTTAGAGCACAGTGTTATGGGCTTTTTATGTTTTATTTCCAAACCTGTCTCGGGAAAAATGTTTATCTGTTGTCCGCACTATAAATAGCAGAGAATAGCCAACAAAGAAAGGAGATAATGATTTTAAGAAAGCAGAAAAGTATGTTACTGCCACTGTGGTGAAGTGGGAGATGATTGTTTGCACGTTGTCCTGCTTGTTAAATGCTTTGGCGCAGTCTAAATTAGGGTCATCTGCTGCAGCATAAACTGTAGAGCACATTAATACCTTCATCTGCCAACGTTCAGCATGATGACTGCTTACATTTATTTATTATTTGCATATTCATTTCTTTTTCTTGCAGTCCGTGAGGTCGCATCATGCTCCGTCGTTGCTCTCTTGAGTAAACCTCGTTTGTTTACATACAGACGAGTGCAAAAGTCTTCACCCCCTTTGGCTCGTGGCTGCAGAATCTACCGTACAGATTAATTGCATGGTCATTTAATGGTGATTTAGTGTTGAAAACTCGTTCAAATGCTCCTGCAGTCATCTTTATTAGCAAGCTCTAAACTGTGCTTTCGCATGGATATGCTTTACTTCAGCTATTTTAATGCGCCTCATTCAAGTGTCTAATAACATAAAACAGTCAGCATGTGAATAAGTCTTTATTTAAGTTCACACGGCCGGTAAATTTGAAATAGTTTGCTGTTGACAATTAGAGCTGCTTTCAAAAGATATAAAATAGTAAATGGTGACCTTTCACCTTTCAGAGCTGGAGAAAGCTAGAAAATATACCAAATTGAAAATGGCAGACAGTAGCAAAAGGACAAAACAAACGCCAGCAGACCTGAAAAGCATCAGAGGCAAGTGCAATACAAGTCCACGTATAGATCATTGTTTCACTGTTAAAATTATTAACATAAACCTTTTGACTGCATGTGAGCGCAGGTGTTTGTAGTCCACTCTCCTGGTCAGTGTTGCAAACCTAGCTAGATTTGGTGAAGTTTTAGGCCCCTTTAACAACTTTATTTCAAAAGAGCCTAGTGACAAATTTTGAGACATTTTGAACAGACGTGAGCAACTGTTCTGCAATCGACTTGGTTTTCCAGCTCACGTCACAGGTGCTGCTTATTCATGTTGGGAGAGCAGGGTCCGTCAACCCATCACCAGTGTGTAAAGCGTGACCAAGTTACATTTACACCTGTGTTCCAAAAAACAATCCCTGATCGCCGCTGTTCCCAACGGCCAATCCCTGATCGCCGCTGTTCCCAATGGCCAATCGCTGGTCGCCGCTGTTCCCAATGGCCAATCGCTGGTCGCCGCTGTTCCCAATGGCCAATCGCTGGTCGCCGCTGTTCCCAATGGCCAGTCCCTGATCGCCGCTGTTCCCAATGGCCAGTCCCTGATCCACATTGTTCCAAATGACCAATCTCTGATCGCCACTGTTTCCCTGCTCACCATAATGATCACCATACTTTGTTCCACCCGCACATTTCTTTGATCTTCATTTTAAACTCTCATTTTGCCAACATCTACAAGTAATAATAACATAATAAAACTACTTCCTACCACTGCTTCTTTCTGTCTGTGCTCTTGATAGAAATAATAGTATTTTGTAAGTATGTAAATAGTTTGTGGTGCCAAGACCAAAGATGACAACTTCTGTTCTAAGTGTTTTCAGAAAATCTTCCTTCTTTATGTAACATTTTTTGATATGCAAATGATCATAAAGATTAAGCAAATATGCTAGCTTATTACTATAGTCTATGATATCATCTGGCAAATTCTAGTGATGATTTATTGCATTTTATTTTTTGGAGTATGCATTAGCTACATTCCCCTGAAAAAAAATCTTTGTGTCTGTTCCATTTCTTTAATTATGGTTTTCACTGTTGGTAGTGGTTTAAAGGTTTTTGTGTCCTTGACGGGCTTTGAAAGATCAGTATTTTCTGACACAGAATTAGGGTTGCAACTAACGATTATTTTAGTAGTTGACTAATCTATAGATTCAGTTTCCGATTAGTCAGTGATTATTTCTGCCCCGACTTCACTCCCTCCAACCTGTATCGGTCAACATAAAGTGTCTTAGTAAATAAATGAAAAGAATGACAACAGCACCAAAAAACTAAAAGCTTAACAGCTTACACTGATTTTAATAAATACATGTATATAGCTCAAATAAAATAAATATTAAAGTCATTTCACAACTGAAAATAAAGTGCAAGAGCCTGAGTTAACATCCAGTAACTTGAGAAACCCCAAACTGACCATGGACATTAAGAAAATTTAAAAACTGAGGTAAGTGACATTGTTGTGTCTTAAAGTGACTTAAAGTGGTCAAATAAGGCCATATGTAAACAAAAAATAGGAAAGGATTTAAACTTATGGCTTAGTGCAGTGCATGAATGTCAGCATGTCCACGTGATCTGGGTCAAGACTAGCTCTCTTCTTAGAGACAATGTTCCAAGCTACAGAGAATAGCCGTTCCGATGGTGTGGAGGTAGCAGGAATGCATAAGAATGGCTTGGCTAAAATTGCCAGTGTGGGGTACTTGGTCTCATTGAGCTTCCACCAGGACAGGGGACACTGTTTCTTCAAGATTGGTGGCTCAGCAAAGTACATCAGCACCTGTCATGAGACATAAGATGAAAATTAGCATCTGAGATGTTGTATTTTAGGTTCACTAATAAAACAAAACAAAACAACTTACTTCATTACTGACTAGTTGTTCATGTGATGCCTGCTGATCTGTCTCACTCTCATCACCATCTGAATCGCATCCAAGAAGTGAATCGAGAGTTGATTCATGCCTGGATGTTGAATGCAGATCATCTGTTGGTGTGGACTCCCCTGTGCTGGGCTGGTTCTTCTCAAAGGCAATTTGGAGAGCTAGATCTTGTAGTTTACTCTGCACGCTGAACTTCTCCTGTGGTGCTAGGAATTTCATTTTCCGGAACCTTGGGTCTAGTGCAGCTGCAATGATGTGCTTGCTTGGATCATCATCATCTGTGACACTGACCACATCAGAGCAGTATTCAGTCATCTCCAATGAGGCAGCAGTCTGAAAAGCCTGCACTGGCGCTACATCATAGGCAATGCTGGTGGACTTCAATAGCCCTCTGTACAGAGGAGGGAAGGTAGAGACTGTCACGTAGCTTTCCCCGCTCAAGAACACAGTGGCACATTCAAATGGCTCAAGAGCTTTTGCAAGGTGTTCCAAGAGGGTCCACTGATCGGGTTTAAGATCCAGGTACCTTTTACCTTGCTGTGTTGCTGTTGGATCTGATAAAGTGGCAGTAACGAGCCATTTTTGTTCAAGCAGACGGGTGATCATGTAATATGTGCTATTCCATCTAGTGCAGACGTCCTGGATGAGACGGTGGTCTGGAGTCCCCATCTGTTTTTGCTTAAGCTTAAGTTTGGTTGAAGCCAATTCACTTTTTTTGAACTGCTCCACAAGAGCCCTCGCTGCTCCAAGTGCATTACTGATCTGTGTTTGCTTCAGAGCATGGTTGACCACCAGCTGTAAGGTGTGGCCTGCACAACGAACTGACAGCCACCCGTGTCGGTCATGCAAAATGTTAGCAGCTAGCACAATATTGCGGGCATTGTCATGGACAATCCCTACAATCTTGGAGGGAGGGAGTCCAACCTTTTTTAAAGCCTCCTCGATCCACCCTGCGATGTTTGCACCTGTGTGTTGTTCCTCCAGTGGCATTGTTGTCAGACAGTACTTTTTGAATACCCAGTCATCACTTAAATAGTGGCAAGTAATGCCCAGCTATGCTTCGGTGGCGAGACTGGTCCATGCATCGGCTGTCAGGGCGATCTTCCCACTTGCTGATTTGAGAGTATCTTTAACATGGTTGAGAATTGTTTCATACTTTCCCTCCATGAGCTTGGTAAAATGTGTTCTTGAAGGCAACACATAGACAGGATTGAATGTATGAATCATTTCCTTGAAACCCTTGCCTTCCACCATTGATATAGGCCTCATGTCCTAGACCAGC
>CM074948.1:12903967-12919884 GCA_037577455.1 Pangasius macronema | reverse complement strand
ATGGTTATATTTACAATTATGTCACTTTGTCCAAATACCTTTGAGCCCCTAAAAATGGAGGTACTTTGTTGAAAATGACTGGAATTCCTAAATGGTAAATGTCATATTTTTGTGGAACCTCTTAAAATGAAGTTCTATATTTCTTCTTCTACCACCCACATCTCACCCTTTCACGATGTCCTGATTCTGGGTCCAGGCAATCCAAAGCACTCTCCACTCTGAGCAGCCTGCCGGACAGCGATAACAGAAGACTTGTCACTTTGTCCAGGTCTCCAATAAACATACGGAACTTGTCGACCTCGTTTGGCTTGCAGACGGCCAGCACCAGGCTTTCCACCTCCTCACCAAGCTGAGCGTTGGCTCTGATGTCCTCCTGCAAACCTCTTTGGGCTTCCCGCAACACACCCAGCTTTTTACGCAAGCTTTCCATCAGCTGCCTCTGCAAATAGTATGGAAAATTGCAGTTCAGAAACGAAGGATCACTCACAAATTGGTAACTGGGAAACTCTCTCTATTTCTTATTCAGATAACATACTACATAGATGGAATCTATACAAATCAGGCCAAACCTTGTAATTAAGTTCTTCCTCTGCCTCCTTCATCTCTGAGAAGTTTGGCATCTTATTAAGGAGTTGAGCTTTGTTGGTGGATCCTCTGTAGCTGGTAGAGGTTGAGCCCTGTGGTACTGAGGGGCTCTGTCTAGACCTGGGGTAATAAAAATTCAGTCTAAGCAATTAAACCAAGTAATGAAAACACTGCAAAACATATTGTTCCCCCCTACGAAGCCCAATCCTATTATAAACTGCATTTTTAATGCAAAATATGCAAATAAACCAAATTTATCTGAAAGAAGTCATACCTCTCTATCATGTCTCCACTCACTATATTGCCTCCTCTCCAGCCTTCTGCTCCACTCCCTGTATAGTGAGGGAACAGCTCTCCTATAAGCTCCTTTCCAGCTCTGCCACAATCCTCTTCCAATAAAGAGTCCACGATGGACGCCCGTTGCCCTCTCCTCATCCCTGATGACAGAGCCTCGTCGTCAGTCACAGTGTCGATGTCAGTTTCCAGCACCGTCACTGGCTGAGCAAAACACTGAATCTCAGTCGTGTCTTCTGCTTGCCTTTGCTGCTCCACTGCTGTTTCCTCATTCTCATGAAACTCATCTATGTCTGTCTCATAGGGCAAGGATTGATCCTCGCTGGGAGGTAGACTTTGGGTGGAAGGTTCCAGAGTCTTGCCAGGCATGCATATTTGCTGAGGCTGGTTCTGTAAATGCTGCTGGTGGTTGTAGTTCATTGTGAAGTAGGACTCAGGATAGACAAGTCCAGTGCAAGAGCCATTCTCCAAAGAAGGGACCAGGACTGGTGACTTGCTAGCATTGTTGCTTGCTATGTAGTTCTGAGGAGAAGTCAAGTCCCACTCTGCTCTGTGCTTATAAATGACTGGTTTCACCACAGCTGGTATGTACCGATCTGAAGGCTGGGTCAAGCTTTGCTCAGAAACTCTGAAATGTGACAGAGGATTGAGATGCAAGTGATGTCATCCATAGAAAGAAATAATAAATGTGATATGAGATGAGAGCAATAATGTAGCAGCATCACAAGTAATAGGGTCCTTAAGCAGTGACAACAGCAGGGACAGCTATGGTGCTCAGAATAAAAACTGAGCTGTACAGCATATGCATGAATCTGCTTCCTGCAACCATAGCCTGCAGTTCTACTATGGCAAAAACACCAAAATGTGAGGTTTACAGTAAGTGAGTTAATTTCATGTTTTAACTGGTGTTGAATTAAAGTTATATTTACACTAGATAATGACACTATCTCTTCAATCAATTCAGAGCAATTTGGTCAAAGACACTTATAATTTAATAATTTCTTTCTGAAGATATGTAAGCTTCTATTCATAACAATCTAATTTAATGTACCTGTTGGCATCTTACAACAGTACAAACTCTTCCGCTGAGATTTGCTTTTCTTCTAATGCATAAAGCACTTCTTTTTAAATTACATTTTTGTAGCCAAGAAAGACTGTCAAACACTCTATTCTGCCATGTCATTAGAGTTGTTTCTTAGTGGTTTCCATGGCTAGAGCGTGACTATTGTGGCCATCATTCCTTAAAGTACCTATTATCCTTTACAGAAACCATACCTTTGGCTCGACTCATTTGAAGATGTTGGTGTGTCTTCGGAACTGTTTGTTTCGTAGTGCTGAACTCTGGTAGTGTCTCTTTCTTTTGGAGGCACGGCCACAGGTTTGAAAGCTCTGTTATTTAAGGCAGGGTTTAGCGGATCACGGTGACTTTCTGCGTCATCCCTTGGAGGAAGGCTGTAGGACCGCTGACGAGTCATTTCCAGGGCAGTGGATGGACAGGGTGTGTATGTTTGGAACTGGGAAGAAGAGGCAGGTTGGGAAGAGAAGAGACTATGGTGAGATGCCCTTCTCTTATGGAACTGCTCCCATTTTGGGGGTGGTGGCCGAGGAGGAGGAGGCCCTTTTTTCTTCTTTGTCTCAACTACAGATACAATGTTCTCATCCAGTTCCCTGACGATGGATGAAGACATTCTGCTATTATTGGTAGCAGCTGCACCATGGCTACGAAAACACTTGGTCTCTATGCGGATGTCATTTTCAGACATGGCACGGTTAGTAAGTGTTGATGACATGATGGGTTGATCCTCGTTGTTGCAATCACGTAGCCTGTTGTTCCACTGACACTGAAATCCCCGACCCACAGTAACCTCTGCTGGTCTTGAATCTCGTCTACACTGAGTATAGTCCCTAATGACCAAGAAAATGAGTCATGATTAATAGCTTACTCTTACAATGTATGAAACCTTGGGAAGCTCTAAATGAATACACAATTCCAAGTCACATGCCCATAATCACAAATGAAAAACAGTGAAAAAAGACAACATTGCTGGGGCCACCAATCTGTGAACTCAAATACAGGAAGTGAACATACCGTTCAGTCAGGCTAAACTTCCTCATAAGTTTTGTTTGTTCCAACTCATGCACAGGAAAAGCCTGTGGAAGACATTTGACAAATGATTCAAAACAGGAACATGTTTGGATGCTATAATTTTCCTGATACTTTAGGCACAAGAGAAACCCAGTAGAAAGTTTTTCTGCAAACTGTAATTAATTAGCTGCAGACCACTCTAGTTACAAGGATCTTAACAAAAAAAATTCTCTCTCAGAAAGGAAGTCACCTGGGGGCAATAAACAGTAAAACACCATCATATATAATTCTTTATGTTTCAATATATATATATATATATATATATATATATATATATATATATATATATATATATATATATATAAAAATCTGATATAGTTATACTCAGTGTAACAGCAAAGTGCAAGACGTTTTATCATAAAGATGTAAATGTGAGTTAATTGCTAAGCTAATTACTAAGCTAATAACTATGTTAATATTACTGAGCTAAAATCCTTTTACAGAAACTTTGAAGGCCACCTTTATTTAGTTCAGTCTGAAACAAAGGGCTTCACATTATATGCTTGCAAAGGATCGATATATATACCTCCAAGAGGCCACTTTTATTTATATAAGGGTGGCAGATTCAGACAGTTACACAATATGTGCTTAAACCTCCATTTAACATATCTTCCTGTAGATGCTAGGCTGGAACAACAATTCTCAAACCATAAATCTTGTCCAATATTATTGTTGGCTGGCTGCTAAGGTCCTAAAGCAAGTGGCTTGTTTCCAACATTTTGGGCTTAATAAATCACAAGAGACTGCTCTGTTCCATACATATTATAAAGATTTATGCTTATCTTTGGTGTATGCTGCAATATGTCAATATTAAATCTATAAGTGACAACTTCACCTCTGTTGGAGTGCAGCTCCTGGCCTTGTATCCAGGGTGTAGACAGCAGCGGTCAGATTGATACTGCTGGCTAGTTACAGGTCGGAAGGCTGAGCATGGCTTTTGGATGTCAGGGTTGGTCTTGTTATAAAAATTGTCAGTGTGTGAATTACGCAGGGTTAGATTTTGAGCTGTAAGTGGTTGTTTTAGGTTATCATGAGGCAAAGGTGGTAACACTGTGGTATTGTTGAGGTCATATCCTGCATAAAAACGATCTCTACTGTTTTCCCAGTCTCTCTCCATCTGTTGCACTCTCTGTCGCTCTCTTCCGATTTCCTTTCTAGCTCTTTCTCTCTCCCTCTCCTGCTCCTGCTCTTTTTCCCATTCCTGTAGCCTCTCCTGTTCTTTACGCATCTCTTGTTCTTGTTCTTTTTCCATCTGTTTCTCTTTCTCCCTCTCCTTCTCCCATTCTCTCTCCAGTGTATTTTCTCTCTCTCTATCTCTCTCTTGTGGCACTCTCTTTCTTCTAGTATCAAATGAATGACTGAGGTTGACTGCGGTTCCAACATTAATTCCACCCTGGTAAGAGAACCTCCTATGTCCAAGGTCAGGGACTGATTCAAGGGGTTCAGGAGAAGTTGGATCTTTCTTTCTCCCATGTTTCTCTGGTCTCTGGCGGTGGCCTGTAAGGCCTGCCAGGTTTGTCACAGACTGGCTCAGGTTTCTGCTAGTCTCCTCAAAGAACTTCCTGCGGTCTGCAAAAGGTGGGATGTCACAATCATCAGCTCGGGTAGAGCGCCCACCTGAAGAACCCACTTTTCCCCTTATTGTTCCAAGGTTCCAAGAAGGCGGTACTGTTCCTTCAGCATTCTTCTTTATTTCAGTTGATTCTATTTCTGGTTGCAGTTTGTGCTCAGGTGTCCAGCGCCAACGTCTGGCTTTACCTGGTGGTGCCAACTCTTCGACCACACGCACACATACAGGTCTGTTTTCTTCAGCTGACTGGACTCCATGGGTTTCATCCTGTGAAAGATGGATATCTTCAGTTCTGCTCCCTGAATGCTCTGCAGAATTTGTTCCACAGCATCTGCCTGGAAATGTTGAGTTTGAGGCAATTGTTCTGGCCTGAGATGGAGTAAAATTCTGGAAGCTGTTGTGTTGATTAGTCTGTGTTTGGGTCCTGTGTTGATGGATGGCTGGCACCTCTGATGGGGATTTTTCTTCCATATCCTCTTCCTCTACAGTCTCGCCATCACAGAGCATACCACCCGGGCCTTTGCTCTTGTGTAGCTGAGCCTTCTTCCTCTGGATCTCATTGCGAAGGTTTGTGGCAAAACGTTCACTTCGACGGCGAGACTTAGATGAACGAAACTGGCGCTTTTGAGGAGGCTTTGAAATTTCACCATCATCACTCTTGCCTTCTTCTTGTACCTGGTTCTCAAGTAGAGTGTCCATGCTGGAGGCAGCACTAATGGTCTCAAAACCTCTTTCATGAAGCTGAGAATCTATGCAGGGTCCAGACCCAGTAAATCCATTTCCTATAGTTTCACCTGGAACACTGACAGACCTTCCCCAAGTATGCTGGACAGGAGTAAGTCTTTGGCCTGAATCAAATGGTTCTCCCTCTACCGTGTGTTCCTCAAGCTCCGAAGCAGTCAGTGAACCGGGTGTGGAACACCTGCTCCCCCCCCATTTACCCTGAGCTACAGCCGGACTGTCTTCACTTAGTTCCTCCCTGGGATGCAGAGTATTCGACCACAGGCTAGAATGGGACATGGAATGTGCACTATTGTCACTGGAGAGCTCTATCATGTGTAACTGAGAGACAAGTAATTTGTCAGGGGCACTATGTCTGTGCATCCTAGGCTGGAGATTGTTATCGAAATGATTGAGTTGACTATCAAGATTCTCTGCTGTTGGAGGACTGGGCCTGGGTGAATGCCTCTCTAGGGTCTGGAAGTGACTGCTCTTTTGGCATCCCTCTTTTGAGCTGACTTTGTTATCTGTAAACAATTCTTTTTGAGAATTTATTGTGTAATAAGGTTCTGCTTTGTTTCCCTTCAAGTCCTGGTCATTTTCTGGACCATTCAGACACATACTCCCATTCAGTGCCTTGCGGATGTGAGTAGGGTGTTCAATAGTGCAGCAAGTCAAACTTGACACACCAACAGGAGCAGACACACAACGTTTATCCAACACCTCTGGTAGGCCTCTGGTAGCCCTAAAACTATCCTTCCTCATGGGAGGTTTTGGAGGTCCACACTTGTCTTCTTCATAGCTGTAGGATGATGGACGTACTTTAACCTCTGGCCTATGAGGCAGAGGCCTAGACTTGAGAATCCCCTCCTCACAGTGCAGTTCTCCTGGGCCACTAGCCGCAGAATGTGTATGTCCCTCTGTAAACCTGCAGGAGGGGCCAAAGCCCTGCAGAAGATTGTCCATAGAGCTGTTTTCCTCAGGGCGCTGAGATACTGTGTAGTCAGATGTGTTTGAGCTTGCAGAGAAAGAGCTGTAAGCCGAGTCACGTTTATTATTAAAGATGGCAGGGTCAATGGGAGAGAGCTGGCTGTCGTAGTAACCCTGACTTGGAGGGTTTTCCAGACTCTCCATACTCCCCACAGAGCTGCTGCGGTCTGTGCTGTAGTGCCGGGAGAGGTGGCCCAACGGCATGGACAGCTCACTAGTCAGAAAGGTAGAGACAACAGGAAATTATTATAATCATAACATGAACAAACCATATTATATATATAACAAGTTAGTTGACATGTTTGGAAATTCAAAGTCAAAATAATAATATATTACATAAAACAGGGACATCTGGAGAAGAAAACTGTTGATGCTTGAAAAGACAGACCTTCTCTTTCTCTTTTTGTTCTTGCACCAGAGGCAGTACCAAAAAGAAAGGAAATTAGGTTTCCAAAAGGGAAATCCCATCATCAACATCATCATCATTATCATCTTCATCAGCAGCTATATAATATGGAATATGTGAGAACATTCCACAACACTTCAAATGCACTGTTTTTTCCACATAGATGATGCTACAGAAACATATGTAAATAGTTACCAAATTAATGGAAATTTTTACAAGCAATGGTTCATGCTAAAATGCAACATCGGGGACGTGGTAGCTCAGTGGTTAGGATGTTGGACTCTTAATCAGAAGGTTGAGAGTTCAAATCCCAGCACTGCCAAGCTGCCACTCCTTGAGCAAGGTCCTTAAGCCTCAACTGCTCAGTTGTATAAATGAGATAATTGTAAGTCGCTCTGGATAAGGGCGTCAGCCAAAATGCCATAAACGTAAATGTAAACATTACTGTGACGTTACAATTAGGAGTTTTAAGCCTGTTAAAAAGATATAGGTAGAACACTTGAGTTGAAAAAATAATTGATTAAGAACTTTTAAAAATAGAATATTAGGACAATATTTACTTTTGCCATCATCTTCTTCACCTGTGATATATTTGAAGTGTTCCAAACTGGGAGGTGTGGGATTTTGGAATTTTGGATTTCATTTCAACATTCTGACAAACAAGAAACTTTCCAGTCATTAGTATAATGACAGAAAATGAGATTAGTGAAAAAGCCCAGATACACTTGGCAAGAGTATCTACAATCTAAAAAGCACAAGTGATCCTAAACCAGCAGAGAGCAGTTTCTACCCTTGTCAATATACGCAAACACAAGAATTGAATAAATAACAACATTAAGATTGTTTGGGAAATTTTTAGAAAGTTTTTTATGGTATGGATTTTTTTTTTGTTTAAATATCCTCATCAGTCTGCTTTTTTTGGTCACAAATCCGTAAGGAATGTCTGAATCCAAAGTCTAAAAAAAAATAACAGCATGATTCAGCGAGGTTTGTGTTGACATAAAAACTGAGATCCCTGGTTTCCTGATTAGAGACCAAAAATTTCCCCAAGTAAAATGCACATGCACAGACAATGAAACAGATTAAGTTTTCACCCTTCAGCTGTATTAATTCACATTCTTTCAAAGATATAATGCATGAGTAATTTATTAAAACGACTACCTGTCCATGCAAGAAAAGAGACAGAGGTTTCATGGGTCCTTTCTGGGTTCTCTGTTTATGACACTGTGTGTGAGGGTATGGGAAGACATGTAAATGTATATGTATATAGATCCTCACCTGTCACCCCCAGAGTGCCACGGTACGCTGAAGGGTGTGGGGTGGAGCTGCATGGCCAGTGGGCCGTCTGAACTGCCTGCTGAACCAGGCACGGAAGGTGCTTCTGATAACTTCACCAGGTGCCAGGAGTGAGGATGAATCAGCGGCACAGTGCGTCTGTAAAGAGAACACACGGACCATGAGAACTGATATTGCATTAATGCTTGTTATTCCTGTTTGACCTCGGTTTCACTGAATGAGCTCACTGAAAAAGCTGTCTCAAACCTTACCAAGTTATAAAATGATGTCTGGATTTAGTAGCATATGCAGTGTTTGTGTGTGGGATAAGTTGGATTAGCTGCTTGCCACATGTGAAGCAGGAAGGTAGTAAATCCCACCTTGTCATGTCTATGAAATGATTGACTTTAAAACAATATCTGCCTAAAACCGCTGCACTGTCTGAATCAATAAATCAAAGGTACTGCTACTTCGTTCTTATAGTCCAAGTCGTTTCTGCTTTTCACATCATTCCTCATCCATAGAAATATCTGGCTCCTCCAAAACACCTGGAGCCTTGTTATTAATATAAAGTAACCAAACATGGTCTGACTTTGGAATTGTTTTTACACCATCAGGGTTGCTCAGCATTAGGATTTCTCAAAGTCTTGCAGAAAATCAACATAATCTTTTCATTAGCATGTTCAGCTACAGCACTCATGGAACAGCACCAAGATTCTAGGTACAGCCCATTACTCCCATTGACAAAAACACAACATACCCAAACATTCCACATGACAAAAATGTTTCCCAGGGGAACAACAGCCCTGAATGACCTATTATTATACTGATAATAATAATGGTGTTCTCAAAAAGAAAGACTTAGCTGAGGGAAACAAAATTCACCAAATAGGAAATTGTGGCATAATCAGAACACTGCTGGGAAAACACTGGAAGCCCAAAATATACTGGATTACATCAGAGATAATTTAGGACCAGTCCTGAGACAAAGGATGACAGGTGTGGTGCGTTAATTCAACCACTTGTTTAGTCAAAGCCATTTCTTAGACTTTGAGAAGAGAGTTAGGGTTAATTTGAGTAATTACTTAAAAGTTTAAAAACTTTCATTTACACTTCTACTATTATAATCATATGACAGCTAAACAAATAAAAATAGAATTGTATTAAACATAGTTGACTGAAGCTAAAGAAGGTTTGTTGTCCTAAGAAAGCCACAAATATAAAATGTAATTAGTGACATAACAAAGTAGATCTTGTCATTACGAAATTGGGAAGTGGTCAGAAAACAGACTTCTCAAGACACAACAAGCTTCTATTTATAATCCCAATTTAGTAAATGTTCCTTGAACATAAAAAGTCAAAGACAATCCTACAAACATATGACAAAAATCAGCCATATACTAGTAGTACAACCATAAACAACTGTTAACACAGCATCAACTATATGTGAAGTTGATTCTAGATCCAGATGTTGATTCACAATCCATCTGAATATGACTGTGCTACCAAAAATCCAAAAAAAAAAAAAGTAAAGTGAGAAAAAAGTGAGAAAATGAGTGCACCCGATGGCAGACACTTACTTGCATATACTGGAATCCCATCCAGAGCAGGAAAGAAAAGAAGACCAAGGTCTGGTTCAGGACCAGATGAAACAAAGCTATATATTGGTGCTCGGTTGAAAAATATTTTTAAAAAATAAAGACCTAAAACTAAAACTAAACTTTACTAATTTGCTAACAACATATTCTGTTTTTGGTGTCAGTGGTCAACCCTCATCACAAGCTAAACAGCTCCAGTGAATATGAGTGAAAGCTTGTGGTCACTTAGCGGTAATGAGGCAGCCTGAAGCTCTGAACAGATTTTTTTTTTCGTCCAGGAAAAATGAACACACAAATACTCCCCAAACACACACACACCACTTCTCTCTCTCTCTCTCTCTCTCTCTCTCCATATACTTCCGGTTAGAACTAAAGACCAAGGAGTCAGATTTTTTTTTGCCTCTCTTGCCCATACACACACACACACACACACACACACACACACACACAAAACCTCCCGCTCACTCACTCTAATGACATTAGCAAGAGGAAGCGGTTCTCAAACAGAGAGGAAACTATGTTCGGAGCAGATAAAGAGGCAAGTCGCTGCTAAAATAATAGCCAGGGTCCTCTCCTATTATTGTTTGAATGTGGGGAAAAAATGTGAGGGTTGCTTCCTGTCTCTCTGGGAGAGCTGTCAGCTTTGGCAAGGAGCGAGACAGGGTAGAGAGCAAGAGAACAAGGGGGGGTGGGGGGGGGGGGGCTAGGAGAGCAATGAGCAATGCAAATGACTGTAGAAAAGAGGATGGAGGAGTGAGAGTTGAGGAAAGAAGTGCATGTGAGGCAAAGTCAAGGTAAAGACAGAGACAAAGGCAGAGAGAGAGAGACAAAGACAGAGAGAGAATCCGCACTGTTTTTTGTGGCCTCCTGCCAGGTAAAAGTTTTCTCACTGTTCCCTCAGTGCTGACAGAACAGCAGTGTGTGATCTCAGAGTTCTGCTGTTTAATCAGCACATGGAAAACAAGAATTAGAGTAAAAACTGTTTCAGCTTTCATCTGGCTTTCATGAGCAATCTCCACTATCACAATAGCTGTAGGAAGTTTAAACAGAACCAGTCAACAACTAGGCGAACAAGGAATGAAAGAGAAACTGGAAATAAAAAGCACTGAAGAAATAACCGATGATAAACTCACTACATATTACAGGTTTAGAGATGGTGGACTAATTAATTTTTTTAAGCAAGGGATGCTACCATAATAATACAATAAACTGAATTTAATTAGATTTTTACTGAATTTTTAGAGATAATGCAATATTTAGGACAAACCTGTAATGGACATATATGCAGGGTTAGGATTTTTATTTTTTTGTGGCGGTGGTTTAGGTTCTCTCTCACTCACTCACTCACCCACACACTCTAATGACTCAGAGGTACTGTATGCACTTGACGACTAAAAATACTCCAGTCCTCTCATTGTCTAGTTAGCTGTATGATGAATAAGCTGAAATGCTTCACATGAATCATCCATTCACTGCTCACACAGATGTAAAGGAAACATAACCAGCTGGAACAAATCACTGTACTAAAAAATGTGCAATTTTCATCATCCATCAAGAAAAGACATATCAGTGCATTACTGTCCACAAACACAGGACTCTGAACTCAATTCTCATAAGCTGTTATTTAAATGATTGTGTAACGATTTGTACAAACAGACACATATTTATGAATGGTTTACATTTTATGCAAATACCACATACATTGTATACAACATACAAAACATATGCAATAAACTGTTATTAAACAGTTCAATATGCCTCTGTGGATCATATTACAGTATAAATATGTATAGTGTAGTGTGCATTTGAAACATGAAAAGTAACAAAATGGAAAAACAAAACCTTTATTATATGATTTTCTTGTTGCTTGATTTCGTTACTTATATCTTCCTTAAAATGATTTGCTAAATTTGTATCAGAAATTATTAGAACTCGTTAAAATACAACCTTTTTCTAAGAATGTACATTCCATTGTGTGGCACCAAATCATGACAAAATGAAATGCTAAATACCTGATTGCATATCCACAAAAGATGCAGTACTCACAACTCATGCAGAGTTTGCCAAAAAGTAACGGTCACCGTCCATTCACAGTGTGCTATGGAATTGTTTGAAGTGGTTTAGTGACTAGACCATAAAGAAGTCTTGTGGGGGTTATGAAAAACTTCTAAACATTTTTTTTTGTGAAGAAGTTAGAGAAATTTTTTTTTAACAACCTGCTATAATCACACAGAGCAAGACAGAGGAGATGACCACAGTCTATTAACAGTCTCACACAGTAAATCTGCAACCCTTTTGGTTCACATTTGTCTCAACAAATGTTGCATATCAAGACAATAAAGTTGAGATCACCTCCAAGTGTCTGGGCTTTCCTGAGATATTTGATATTTCGTTTTGGAAGTCAGGTGCAATATAGTTGTGTTGGTTTTAAGTGTCCCTGAAATCAAAATGGGTATATTAGGTATTATTATTATTATTATTATTTATTTATTTATTTTTACCTGTCCCTTAGTGGTATGGACACCAATACTATACTACATGCACAGAACACTTTGTTAGGAACGCTATACTAATACTGGGTAGGGCTTCGAATTGCTCTCAAAACAGCCTCAATTCTTCTTGGCATGGATTCCACAACATTCTTTTGAGATTCTGGTCCATGACCTGATTGCATCATGCAGTTCTTGCAGATTTTTCTGGTGCACATTCATGGTGCAAATCTCCTGTTCTACCACTTCCCAAAGGTGCTTTATTGGATTCAGATCTAGTGACTGGGAAGGCCAGTGAGCAACACTGAACTCATTGTCATGTTCATGAGTCCAGTTTGAGACGACTTTTACTTTGTGACATGGTGTATTATCGTGCTAGAAGTAGCCATTAGAAGACGGGTAAATTGTGGCCATGAAGGGATGCACATGGTCAGCAACAATACTCAGATAGGCTGTGGCATTCAAGCAATGGTTGATTGTTATTAACAGGCCCAAAGTGTGCCAAGAAAACATTCCCCACACCATTATACCACCTCCACCAGCCTGGATTATTGACACAAGGTAGGCTGAGTCCATGGATTCATGCTGTTGGCACCAAATTCTGACCCTACCATCTGTGTGCCTCAGGAGAAACTGAGAATCATCAGACCAGGCTAGATTTTTCCAGTCTTCAGGTGTCCGGTTTTGGCGAGCCTGTTCCCACTGCAGCCTCAGCTTTCTGTTCTTGGCTGATAGAAATGGAACCTGACATGGTCTTCTGCCATTGTAGCTCATCTGCCTCAAGGTTTGACGTGTTGTGCATACTGTGTTTCTGCTCCCCACAATTGTAGAGTGGTTATCTGAGTTACTGTAGTCTTTCTGTCAGCTCGAACCAGTCTGGCCATTCTCTACTGACCTCGCTCATCAACAAATCGTTTTAGTCTGCTGAACTGCTGCTCACTGGATGTTTTTTCTTTATTGCACCATTCTGAGTAAACTCTAGACACTGTTATGTGTGAAAATACCAGCCTGTCAAAAAAGTCATATTTGTACAAAGTTGCGGTTATGCGACAAGCATTTCACTGGAGTAACTTAGCTACTTGGTTCTCCTCAATGCTGGAACATGGAAAAAAAAAGTTTAATAAAGCAGTTCTTCTTTTTTAACTAGCTCATTAAGCTGTTGTGTCAGTCAAGCACTTCAATACGCTCTGTCACTCACACTCCTTCAATCAAATCCCAGCCAAGAAGCTATTTCATGCAGACTTTAAAAGTAAACCCTCACACATTGTTTTTCACTATATAGACTAAGCAATGAGGTTAGTGAACAATTCATACCATTTTTACTTTTTATTTTAATGTGTTTTATGCAGGTTGCTGATGAAAAATAATAGTGTCTGATAGGGTTGCATGAAAAGGACAAAAAAAGTGATTATATGGCTACATATTACAATGTAGATATGCCTTGACATTTAATAAAACAAAGACTGTCATGATGTATCTATTTAAATATTGGCCTGGATTGGTCAAAATTAATTGGATTTATGAAAACACCCACTCTTATTTTTGAACCCATAAGAGGTGAGAATATGCAGAAAACACTTTGAAACCATTGTCCCTTTGTGGTCTCATTTGCATATTCCATGCTTCTGTGATATCGCTGTTGCGAAGGCCACACTTACAATCAAAGTTATGAAGCAGTATTTACTAAATAAATATGGCAATGTATTTACTGTAATGTATCTACATAGCAAGAATATGTCTCCATGTTGTGAAGACTTTGTTGGTCTTCACATTCTCGTGGCTTTAAATGAGTGAGCATGTTTGTAGGATTGAACTGTCGGGTGTCCCTGTTTATTCTGACCTTTGACATCTAACCTGACCACCCTTAGACAAACACCCCTCACACACACTCAGATTCTCTGTCTCTCGTGCAGTCTCCAATCAACATTGTTTGTTCTGTAGGGATCCACTTCCCAAAAACACTGCATTGCCCGCATTCCATATAATCACCAGAGCTCTGGGCATTAATGCTCCAGTCTTAAACTGAGCCCCTCAGGAAGCGAGCCGTCCTGAACTGGCCTCCTCAATACAATGGCTTGTTTGTTGTTTTGGGTTCATTGCCGCTCTCTCACTTTTTAAGTATTTTCGTAAAAGAGAAGAATGTATGTGAGAATGCCCCCAGACAAACAGCTTATCAGCAATACTGCCCCCTCCCCACTCAAGTTTTGTCTGGCGTTCTTAATGCAGACTAAATGGAAAGTTGAGTCATGCCCTCAGGTGCATGTCAACTACAATAAAGTGTACAACAACACTGATTTGAAGAAAATCAATAGCAAATGGCAATCTGGAAAAAACTAATTAGATAAACTAACAAACCAAGATATTAGGTTTATCAAAGAGGTAAAAGCAGACTTTACAAAAAAAGGCATTTCATAATCTAAAACAAGCTCTATTGCTCACACACACACACACACCCCTTGGCTGTAGCTCACTTATGCAGTTCATTTAGTAATGATTGCAATGATTTCTGATCCATTTCTGATCCTATACATTCCCTGCATGACCATGGGCCACATCTTGTCTGCCTGTGTGCAGTCCTGTTCTGGTAAATGTCTATCTCTGCAGCGTAGCCGTGAAGAGAGATGTAGCCTCCCAGGATTAGTGCTGCTAATAAAAAGCTGCCATGTTTCTTTGTGTGGTCAGACACCAATGGAATCCCAATGGCAGCTGGCCCCAGGCCCCACTCTGAGCAGGCAGACTGCACTGATGACACTGCATGTTTTACACCAATGTCCTTAAATTTCATTCACACACATGCTCACACAAGTATACAATGCTGTACACATATCCTGTACACAAACAGACTTAAAAAATATGTCACCATATCAAAATAAACAGGCACAAACTAGGTATGCAGTTAGCATGTGAACTACTACGCATGCATGCACAGCCATATATTCAGAGCACCACATGGATAAGTGGCGAGGGAGCAGGAGGGAGAGAGAGTGGGCCTGAGAATGCTTGGAATGTCCATTGTTTTGGCAGGAGCTGCAGCTCTTTTGTTTTTGAAGTTCCTTGGCACTGCAGGAGGGGCTCTAACCAAACCCTCAAAGTGCTTTTCTGGAAACTTCCTGGCGCTGTTCACCCTGAACTTGTCCATTTCGCCTCTTCCCACCTCAACCTCTCTTAGATCTGAGGATACCGACACATCCCCTGTGGCCCATAAACTCATAAAATGGGATGTTATTGACCCTGTTGTCAGTGGAGTCTGGGACAGAAAAGTCTCCAAATGTCTCACCCCACTTTGTCCTCCTGCTGTGAGCACAGCATTTAGCCCATTTTCAGCACAGCATTTATCCCATTTGCTGCTTTAAGCTGGATGAGAAACATTAGTACACTAAAGCTCTGGTCATTTCACATGTAATGTAACTTCTATTACAGGCCACGACGCACCAAGCCAACTGTCAGCCATCAGGACAAGAACAGGTAAATGACGTACAGAGCATCGATAATAACGAGACATTCTCAATTGGTTTTACCCTAATGAAAACACAGCAGTGTATACAACGAGCTAGAATAACAGATTGTAAATTCTAAATTCTGAAAAAAAAGTGTATTTAGAGATAACTGCATGAAAAAACAGCTCAAAAGACAAGCAATATCAAAACGTGACTTTATCTGAATAGTTTTTTCACCAAACTGCATTGGCTATTTTTTGCACATCAGTGTGTGTGTGTGTATATATATATATATATATATATATATATATGATAGCCTCCTCCACTGTGCTCCAGTGGGATCTCCTTGTCATGCCAGTATCGTTGGAAGTCATCAGGACCATCCAGGTTAAATTTTTTCTCATCCG